>JAMPIV010016413.1:32500-224499 GCA_024509875.1 Oreohelix idahoensis
AATCACTTTTTCTACACAATTTTTTGGGTATTTTATTTACTTACTACTTTTTTTTGATCAAGTATATATGTGATACTTTTGTAACAATTACTCAGTAACCGCGTTTATTTTGAGGTATTACATTTTAGAAATACTATCTCAGTAAGGCCAGCTGGTTCGCCAAAATTGGCAAATGTTGAGGCGAGTTGTGTCGCTACTAGAGATATTGCGAGTCGTGGCTCTATGATGACGTAAGTCAACACTAGTAACGGCATCAAGTATTCTCATTTTGGTTTGCATATGGTAACAGAAGTGCCAAATCATCGGCAAATTCTAAATCGTCAAGCTGTCTTGTCAGTTCGCTGAATTCAGTTTTTGTTGGTCAATGTCGTTGTTTTCATAATTTAAGAAAATAAAAGAACATAAAATAAAAATATAATCAACGATAATTAACAAAGAAGAAATTGTGAAAAAGAAATGAACAAAATTGTGAATGGAGAGGAAGATGATGATTATGATGGTTCTGATATTTCAAACGATAATTATGAAGACGAGGTTTTTGGCAAAAATTATAACGATGCTGAAGGAAAAAAACAAAATTAATAAATAAAACAAGGTCGAAAAAAACCAAAACTACAATATCAACAATAAAAGACGAGGCAAGAGAAGAAAATCAGCATGCAGAAGAACTCTAGAAATAACGTCTAATCTGAGGGTACCAGAATAACATACGTGCTACGGTATTGTGCATGCGACCAATTACCCCACTTAATTCCGAGATTTCACAGGCCGACATGCCCACACCTGAAACTTCCACCAGAACTTGAGTAACATTGCAATAGTGTTGTATGAGTCATTCAAATCTATCTATCTATCTATCTATCTATCTATCTATCTATCTATCTATCTATCTATCTATCTATCTATCTATCTGTCTGTCTGTCTATCTATCCGTCTGTCTGTCTGTCTGTCTGTCTGTCTGTCTGTCTGTCTGTCTATCTATCTATCTATCTATCTATCTTTCTATCTATCTATTTAGTTAATTATCCATCCTACACCCACGACCCTTCCATCCCCTACCCAGCCATCAGTCCATCCATCCATCAACTTTCTATCTATCTATCTATCTATCTATCTATCTATCTATCTATCTATCTATCTATCTATCTATCTATCTATCTATCTATCTATCTATCTATCTATCTATCTATCTATCTATCTATCTATCTATCTATCTATCTATCTATCTATCTATCTATCTATCTATCTATCTATCTATCTATCTATCTATCTATCTATCTATGTATCTTTCTATCTATCTATTTAGTTAATTATCCATCCTACACCCACGACCTTTCCATCCCCTACTCAGCCATCAGTCCATCCATCCATCAACTTTCTATCTATCTATCTATCTATCTATCTATCTATCTATCTATCTATCTATCTATCTATCTATCTATCTATCTATCTATCTATCTATCTATCTATCTATCTATCTATCTATCTATCTATCTATCTATCTGTCTGTCAGTCTATCTATCTATAGAGCTATGTATCTATCTGCCTGCCTACCTACCTGTCAATCTGTCTGTTTGCCTTTCTGCCAATCTTTCTCTCTGTCTGTTTTGGTCTCTCTGTCTGTCTCTCTACAAAATTTTCTACTGTTCTTGCCATATCTATTTTTTTTTTCATTTTTTCTCTCACAACCACACTCACGCACATGTTTAAACCAATTACTGCCATGTCTAGAAGTACATTCGCTCACACAAGCACATACGCACATTCGTATACATTTTTTTTATATACAGTAAACATATTCACATAAACTAACATGAAGTGTTCCGCTTATCTACCGCACCCTCCCATTTATAATCTTGTTACGCTCTAATCTTGGGCGTGTGCTTAAACAAACATGGAAGACGGGTGTTTTCAAGTGACTTTCAGACGGTATGGAACTTTCGAACTATTCTTATTTTCTGGCCGCGCTATGGATGGTCATGGAATACCGCAGCAAAGATGAGAAAGAGAAGGCCAAGGAGTATATGTAGTATAGACACTTAAGAATAGAGTCTCAGAAAACTAGGATATACATTTAAATAATGCCCAACAAAAACTCTGTATAAAATGCATGAACCAACAAATGTAGAAATTAGTGCAAGATGTTAGTGGACGCCTCAAGGTATAGTTTGGTGAAACAATTGGGCCAAAAAGGACAGTCGAGAAGATCAAGGGCACTTGAAAACCCTGGTGAGACTGGGGGAAATGTCAACCAAAGGTGAACAGACAATAGAAAGAACAAAATATCAACCAGAAGTTTTACAGACAATAGAAACAACAAAATATCAGCCAAAGGTTTACAGACAATAGAAATAACAAAATATCAACCAAAGTTGTACTACCCAGGAGATCAGGGGGGCGTACGATATCCTTAGGAACACTTACCTCTCATGGGAATCAAACCCGGCCCCTTCAGAATTCGAGGCAGACGCCACTCCGACCCCGAACCAAAAATGTACACAGGTCGAAGTGAACCAAGCTTCAAGGACTGACGAGACATTACTAGGTAAATTAATCTAATCTTCCGGTCGAATACCTAACACTAAAGCAATGTAACTACAACACAGTTAAAACTGAAAACATGGATCCGCAGCTTTAGTGCAAACTGGTTATAATTATGACAGAAGAGAAACAACATTTTTCATTTCACTTTCTATCTCTCAACGTTGTAAACCCTTAAGTGCATTTGGTGTAACACAGACAGTTTCCGTCATGTTTACCAAACTCGCTAATATATCATTGAAACAAAATATCCTTTTAGAGATTGTAAACGCTACTGGAAAGCAATGCAACGTGACAGCATGAGATCATCATAAAAATCTGTCTGACAAATGTTTCTGTAATTTATCTTCTTGCTCTTAGCACTCACTCCCTACGGGGGATCGGGTCCAGGTAGATAATAGCTTCCATAGTGGGACTGTTCTACTTGGGTCTGCAGGGGGTGGGATTTTAGGAATTGACGTATCGTCTGGTTGCGGACCATGTCTCGTCTTGTTACTTCAACCACCTTCCTCAGATACCTCATTTCTGAGGTTTGGATCTGGCTTTTGTGGGTTGTAGTCATTGCCCATGACTCGCATTCATATGTCAAGATTGGGACATAGGTGGAGAGGTATACAGCCATCTTCGTTTTCTTACCAACCTCTCTTTTGCTGAGGAATCCTCGATTTATGGCCTGAAAAAGTCTCCCAGCTGCTGCTTTTCGAGTGGCCAACTCTTCTTTGATGCCTCCCTTTCGGTCTATAATAGCCCCGAGATATTTAAAGTGGTCGACCTGCTCCAGGACCTGTTTTCCCAGCATAATCTGATGTCTTCTTTCTTCTCGTGATATCACCATGGATTTTGTTTTAGAGCTGCTTATGACCATCATTCTCTTCTCCAGCCCTTCCAGACTTGCAGGTTGGATTGGAGATGTGCCTCTCTGATTTAGCAATCAGTGCAACATCATCATCAAATGCCAGCTCTGAAATACATACCTGTCTCATCTTCGAGTTCTCCACTGAATACTTTCTTGTTCTCTCCTTACATGCCTTGATAACATCGTCCATAAGGAGTATGAAAAGATAAGGTGACAGGATATCACCTTGTCTTACACCAGTGGTGGTCCTGAACTCTTCTGACTTATGGTTTGCTGTCCTCGCATAATTTCTGCAAGACTTGTAGAAGCTCTGTATAGCATGAATCAGAGGTGCTGGAATGTTCTTCCTTGCCAAACAGTCCCAACGTTTGCTCCAGGGGACCCTGTGAAACGCCTTTTCCAGATCTATGAAACAAAGATGGATCTCACTCGTATACTCAAGGGCCTTTTCACTCAGCTGTCTGAGTGTGAAGATTAGGTCTTGAGTACTTCGGTTAGCTTGGAATCCGCAGTGGACCTCATCCAATTGGGGCTCAGCTAGGCGTCGGAGTCTCTGCTCTAGGATTCTAGAGTAGATTTTACCAGGTACACTGAGAAGGGATATGCCTCTATGGTTTCCACATTGTCGATTGTCACCCTTTTTTGAAAATTGGTGTTATGATGGCAATCTCCCAATCCTTTGGTATGGTCTTGTTGCACCACGCTGCCTGTAGGACCCTTAAGAGTAATAGGTCGCCTGATGCTCCCATGTACTTAACCATTTCTGGTGTTATACCATCATGCCTTGCTGCTTTTCCCATCTTGATTTTCTCCAGTGCTGCCTTCCGTTCTTCCATCTTTATGTCATCTTCATCACCATTGGTTTTCTCTTCTGTGCTAGTGGTTTTCATTTCTGATGCTTGACCTTGCTCATCATCAAGGAGTTCTGAGAAATATTCTTTCCATCTTTCCATTACTTCCTTCGGGGCAGTAAGCAATTTGCTTTGCTTGTCCTTCATAAATTTGAGAGGGCATTGTTTTTCCTTCCTCATGCTCTTTAGGGTCCCATAGAACAATTTCTGGTTTTCTTGCGCATCTTTTTCTTGCTTTTCTCCAAATTCTTCACAGGACTTCTGTTTTGCTGCCAGCACCTTGTTCTTTGCTTCTGTTCTGAGTATCACATATTCTCTATATTTCTCTATTTGTCCTGCTGTGTTTTTAGCTCCTAAGTATTGTTTCCATGCCATTTTCTTCTCTCTTATTTTCTCTTTGACTTCCTCTGTCCACCAAGGTGTCCTCTTTCTCTTGTTCCCAAGTCGGACTTCACCACATGCAAACATCAACTTTCTATCTATCTATCTATCTATCTATCTATCTATCTATCTATCTATCTATCTATCTATCTATCTATCTATCTATCTATCTATCTATCTATCTATCTATCTATCTATCTATCTATCTATCTATCTATCTATCTATCTATCTATCTATCTATCTATCTATCTATCTATCTATCTATCTATCTATCTATCTATCTATGTATCTTTCTATCTATCTATTTAGTTAATTATCCATCCTACACCCACGACCTTTCCATCCCCTACTCAGCCATCAGTCCATCCATCCATCAACTTTCTATCTATCTATCTATCTATCTATCTATCTATCTATCTATCTATCTATCTATCTATCTATCTATCTATCTATCTATCTATCTATCTATCTATCTATCTATCTATCTATCTATCTATCTATCTATCTGCAGCAGCTGTCTTTATGATGTCCTTGAATTTAAGCCAAAGGGTTTCCAAGTCATCGGGTTGCTCTTCTGTGTTTCTCGCCGCTGTAGCAATAAGTCCCTGATATCTGGTCTTAATTTCTGGCTCTTGTAGGTCTCAGCTTGTAGGTCTTAATGCTCATTTCTCCCGTTTGATTACTTGGTTTCTTGCGTGATGTTGGGCAGTTCCTAGGCTGAGCAACTCTTTCAGTTGTTCTTTTGATTGTAAGCAGGTAGTGATCACTTCCAATCTCTGGCCCCCTCCAGACTCTAGCATCCCGGACATATTTGAATGAGCTCCTCCAAACAATGGCATGGTCGATCACTGACTTCTCATTCTTTGTTGGTTCACATCTAGTGTATGCATGTATTCGCTTATGGGGGAACTTTGTGTTTGTAATGATCAGATTCTGCTCACTGCAGAATCTAAGGAGTCGCTTTCCATTGTCATTGAGAGTATCTTCTCCATATCTTCCGATAACTCCACCCCATCTAGCATGGTCATTTCCAATTCTGGCATTGAAATCTCCGAGTATGATAATTTCATCTAGGCAGTCATTCACTCCTTTGAAGCAGCTCGAAGAATTCCTCCTTGACCTCTGCTCTCTTTTCCTCATTTGGCCCATACACTATGACCAGGTTGAGAATGGATTCTCCTTATTTTAATTTTACAACCATAATGCGCTCCGAGACAAAATTCCATCCCTTGATACTATCTTTTTGGTTTTTGGCCACAATGCAACCCACGCCCCCTTTAGCTCTTTCAGATGTGGGTACACCACTGTAGAGCAGCATGTTACCATCGAGATCCTTGACTCCTTGTCCCTTTTTCTTTGTTTCCGTTATAGCCAGGATTTCTAATTTTGTTTTTCTCATCTCTTCCACCAGCTCCTCTTCTTTCCCATTTATACTTCTTGTGTTCCAAGTTCCATAAGTCGTAGTCCGTAGTCCGTTCCAGTTCGTCGCCTTTAGAATCAGTCCGGTTTTCTCTCTTGTAGTTCGCGTAATCATGTTTTAAAGGAAACAGGTGATTGGCCTGTTGTGCCTTTGCATGGTGGAGGGGCAACCTCCTTACGGCCTCCATGCAGGCCGCCCTCCTCCTTTTTCAGCCGGGCTTGGGACCGGCCTAGGCGGAGTTGAGGTAAAATAAATTTTGATAATAATCGAAATTGTTATTTGCCCTTTTCACTCTCATTCTCTCACAAGTGTACTGTGGAGTTTTCCAGAGGCTACATAACCTGTGATGACGTCATTGCTCTGTCACGGGATTTGCATCCACTTTGCTCTGCAGTAGTGGTCCACCATTATCCAAAGCTCAAGAGTATCTAAAATGGATCTTCAAAGGTGTCTACCTTTGCACAAGATTACTCTTGGCAGAGTTGTAGATAGAAGGAAAATGATGCTTCTATCTCAAGGGAGTATTCACAAGATAATTCAGAAGTCAAGAACAATGCTGCATAGGGCAGAGCACTATTAACTTATATCTGATCCGGCACCTTTTGTGAAATTTTAAGCAATGATTGGCTTGTTCGAGCCCCCAGCTGGTTTAATCCAGCGAAATTCCTTTTATAAGCATTTTTGGCTCTATATATAAATATATGTATATGTTTTAAAGATTTTAGATCATACATGCGCTCTATTATCTATAAGAACTGAATCAACTATGAATTTGTAAAATAACATTTAACAAATTTAAAATCAATTAGTCTTTAACAAATTTAAATAAATTTGGATGAAAGTTACTTTAGAGGATTTTTTAAGAAATTGTCTTCATCGAGACTTAATTGGGGACTGTTGGTTATTGTCCGTTTCTTTCGCTTGTTAACACAAACTTAACTTGCGGAGTACTACAATGGTTGGTTGTAGAATCTTACGTGATGAGGGCACTTCTCTAGAGGCGTCTAGATGAACTCCACTCCTAATGTCAATGTCGGTGTCTTCACAACGTGTCCACTGTAAGTAGTTGGTGTCGAACGCAGCTCTTGATTTACGAGATTGTGGCGAAGACTCTTACTTCAGACTGGTCTCTTGTAAGTGTAACTTCGTACCACGAACTTCAGACAAAATAAAAAGAACAAATGCCTCTGCTAAGTACATTGTGGTCGGGCGATTAAACAGGTATCTTTTCCCGCTGTTTCTTCCACCAGTTGGGTCTCTCTGAATTGGTATTCTCACTGAGCATATTCAGCTTAGCTCAGGGAGTATAATTAGAAATCATATTATTATTCTGTTAACTTAAATGGGAAAATGTATCTTGACAGCGCGAGTGCAATGGCTTTTGCCTGAACTAACATTATAAAAGTACACATATCTCATAAAATGATACTATACACCCTAGGCACATGTGAGGTAATCATCTCACTGCTCCATTCGGAGTCTGGGGTCGCTTCTGCTTTCGCTTTCATGAGGAACTGCCATAAAGCCAACACCAGCGCTTGCTGTAGTGGTTTATGAACATATCATTTTCATAGGTTGAGGTTGCCAGCCTTCTATGCCTTGCATAGCCATTTAGCAAGTACAAACATGTCAAATTCACATTGTAAAATAAATGTTTACAATTACCCCAAATTAACTTTTTGAGAACACAATCTCCTGGCACATATGAATGGACACAGCAACTATGATTAGATGCTTCGAACCCTTGGTCGGGGAATTTTTATTACTCCTCTTATGACGGGTGCTCTGATTCCTTAAGTCTCCATTCTTGGTATTTAAAAATGCGGGTTTTCTTTTCCAAGTTACAAAGATGCCAAAATACTTCGTCTGTCACTTAAAATTTGGAATTCTAGCCCGATGTCTCTGTGGCTCATCGGAGTTGGTTGCTAATTTGACGATGCGATGCAATCTGATTTGTGTCTCCGAATTTGCTAGGTTATATTATCATTATTTTCATTAAAGCTTCCACACTGGTATTTTCGACCAGCTTTCCAATGAGAGCTAAAGTTTATTTCAGGCTCTCGATTTAGACCAATCCTGTCTCTTTAGAACTATGTGGGTCGGGGTGTTAAATCATTACTAACCCCCGCGTGTTTTAAAATATCAATTTAAAAAAAAATTAAACTCGAGACCTCTTTCAAATATGGCAGTAATACTTCCGATTGCACTTGTGCAAACCCACAAACACATCGGTGAACTTATTTCCTTGCTAATACCTTTCCCACCATAATCTCCCCAGACGGGTTATCTGTTTTATTGATACAGAGATGGCCCAGCGAAAGTATTACTTCATTATCACCTGTGTTTTCGAACGCCTCCAAGACGGATTTCTTAGACAGACAATCTGGCTTTCTTTCCGTCGATCGTGTGAGACCACCTTGTGTCAACAATGATTTCCTGTGACCGGCTGCAACAAAGGTGGCTAGACGACTTAAGTAATAAAAGTATTATCCGCTGGCCTGTCTAATTAGCCTTGTAATACTACTATTCACATGGTGAAACGTAAACAAGTCTGCGAGTGACTAGGAAAAAATGTAGGTGCATAAAATATGCCAAATAATAGGACGATGAGTAAGGACAATAAAGAAATTAGTTAATAATGGCGGAGAGAACAAAAAATGATGTAAAAGGACACAACTGATTTCGTCACATGGCTAATGGAAATGCGTGGCCGAATTTTGTTCACATACTTCATATACCAAAACAACATATCACAACAGTTTGAATGCAGATGCAAATATGAAAATGCACCTGTTTTCTATTAAGCTGAACGTTAAAGAAATTTTCAAAAATGTTAAACCATGCTACTATTCACATTAAAAAAAAAATATATAGTTCATTTTCATAAAAAAATGAAATTTATGTTAACATGTTATGGGTTTATTAGTGTTATTTTTAAATGAACTTATAAATTAATTTTTAAAAATTTCTCAGTTTCAATTTCTAATAAGGTAAATATCGATCGACATAACCCACATAAACAACAGATCTTTGGGGTCCTAAATAATTTTTAAGAGCGTAAAGTGGTCCCATAACCGTAATCAGCTGCAGGAAAAATTGAAAACACTCGATGAGAGGTCACAGCAATAGGGTCTGAAAATACACAGGGAAAAGACAAACATAATGAAAATAAATGCAGGTAATGATAAGAGGGTTGAACTTGAAGAAGCACCAATACAAGATGTAGAATCGTACACATATCTTGGCAGAAATATAGACAAAGTTGGAGGGACAGACAGTGATATCAAAATAAGAATACAAAAAGCAAAAGGAGCTTTCGTTGCATTGGGAAATATATGGAGATTAAGAGAAATCGGATCCAACACGAAAATAAGAATCTTCAACTCAAATGTCATGTCAGTCCTAGTGTATGGCTCTGAGACATGGAGAACAACAAAGACAACAACCAAAAAGCTACAGACTTTCATAAATGGGTGCTTGCGTAGAATAGAAGGATTAAAATGGTATGACAAGGTTACCAACGTGGAACTGATGACAAGAACTAGACAAGTGCCAGTGGAACAAGAGATGAGAAGAAGACGATGGCGATGGATAGGACACACACAGAGCAAACCTGTTGATAGCATTACAAGGCAGTCCTTGTTCTGGAACCCCCAGGGCAAGAGAGGCAGAGGTAGACCAAGAAGCACATGGAGAAGAGAGCTGGAAACAGAGGTGAAAATGATAAGGAGAACGTGGAAAGAACTTGAGATGATGGCACGTGACAGGAGGACTTGGCATGTGTTTATTGAAGGCCTATGCTCCTTTGGGAGTGGAGGGTTATGAATGAATGAAAGTGGTCCTGACACCAAAATGTTTGAGAAACGCTGCACTGTGGGACTACATTTAAACGGGATCGAATGTAATTGTTGTGTCTTTAAGCATATTGATATGTTTGAGAGGATTTCAAGACAGTGAGGATGACATTTGGAAGCTAGGATCAATAAGGATGTATATTTCCCCAACTTTCAGTTCGGAGAATAGAAAACTAGATGCTCAAAGGAAGAAATGATAACCTGTCAGAAGAATTTTTTCACCTAGTGATATGAACAAAAACAACAAAGAAGTTACAGACTTCCATAAACGGGTACTTACAAGACATGGAACGATTGAAACGGTTATGGCAAGATCACAAGTGTTCAACTAATGGCAAGAACAAGACAAGTGAATTTTATTTATTTATTTATTTTTTAACAAAGAGTTTTGCCTCGATTAGGTGAGACACGTGCCCTAAAACAAAATTAGTCGGTTATGGTTGTGGGGTGGGCCAAACAATTTTCCGCCCTCGATTCTATAAATTTTAGAAATCCGACTCCGATGTCCGACACCCGACTTCGGCTACAGTTTTTTACTAGTCATGTGGCAAAACATTTCTTACCGGCTCTTGACTCCACTATAAAACGACCGACTCCACAGCCCTGCTTCCCTGGCCAGAAGGTCTCAACTTTAATTTAAGATTTAAATCAGACTTTCCTACCATCAAATAAATAGGCCCATGAATTTTTAACAAGGAAGCTGCCTCAGCCATGCGTTTAAATAGCCCGTTCTTCTTGATACCCATCTGGCCAAGCGAAAAACTCCCAGATACATTGGAAGATCAAGATCCCACCTCTTTTCGCATGCAGATTAAATTTTAGCCGAAGGAAATATTTTCGAAATTATTTGTTTAACATATGGTCACCACTGGCATAGTTTTCCTGAATATTCTTCGAACTGTGGGATAAATACTGGTGGAGATTTCTGATGACCTTTCTATACGAACCAGCCAACTGTTGATTAGTGACATGTGTGGAAGCCTAACTTTCATCGTGGTGCTGTGAACATTTGTTCCGTGTTTAGCTGAGAATCATTTATATCAGAAACATAGCTGATTTAAACGCGTAATGGAGTAACGATATTAATGGAATCAGTACCAGCGCTAATGGGTATATCTTCTTCTTTCTCTCGCGCACATTGTCGATTAATTCTGAAATTAACGTTCTCTTGTAGCAACTGAATAATAATGTGAGTGGATTGACGCTGCCAATCAAAATATAATCTTTCTCGGCATGCGGTTCCCTGGAGTCTATGATGAAACTAATTAAAAATTTGACTACTTCTCCCTCGCGCAAGTTGTACAAGGCAACTAATAAAAAGGTTATACTTAAGGCTGGCATTCTAATCTTGTAAAACACGTTACTACAGAAACCACTGCTGCAAGAGCATGTAAGTGCCGTGGTGTCGGCTTTGTGACGGATTTTGAGGAGAAGGTGACAGATTTGATGGAAGAATACAAGATATAGATAGATGATAATCTTTCTCACTACACGTTGGATGAACTGTCTCTCCTCGTTAATTAGTCCACTAGAAACCTTACTTAAAAGAGAATTCTGGTGAAACTAAACAAGATATTTTCTAGACAATAATTTCTTTCTCAGAATCCTACCAAGGACTACGTAAGGTACATACAGGTTGAGAAAGAGATTTGGTGCCCAGCCACATTAAAAATACCCTGATGTCGTGCTTAGATAGCTTTTAAGTTATGTAAGGTCACGCCTGAGTATAGGAGATGGTGATAATACGTGAGAAGTAAGGTGTAAGAAATAGATTTTCACGAGTGAATAGTTAAGGAGAAGATCTGTCTCTGGACAGAGTATTTTCTATAGTCCAGCCTATCTGTACGACTATAATTTAGTAACAGACAATCTTGCACCCCCTTATATTGAGAAGTATAAGTTTACTATACACGCACACACACACACAGCTATGTGACAACAAGACACACAAACGTGAAAAAACTATGGTTAAATTTGGGTATGGGTCTGACCAACACACAAAGTTTAGTTCTTTTGTTGTTTATTATCATTAAACTTTACAACATCGAATATCTAGAAGAATCAAATAAATCAAAATTGCATATATAGAGAAATGACAGAATACCTTTGCCCTCCCCTCCTTGAGAAGATAACAACCCAAGAAGTTAATAACTCCAAAAGGTTAAAGGTTTAGCACTAGGTTACAGTATAGACAGTAAATTGAACAAAATTCCTAATACGTGCTACTCCGTAAAGTAAACAATTGTTAAAACAAAATAACTAGTTTGGTACAAGCTACCGTAACAAGAAAATATTCAATCTCTCTCTCTCTCTCTCTCTCTCTCTCTCTCTCTGTTATACGTGGCCACGCTCTCTCTCTCTCTCTCTCTCTCTCTCTCTCTCTCTCCTTACCTAATCTTGGTGATATTTCCTGGAATGTACAGTTATCCTTAATTTATTTATCGATATTGATATTGTCAGGGTTCAGTGCCAAATTTGGCACCAGTCCAGCCTTGACGTAAACTTTATAAAGTGGACGCCAAGTTTGGTGAGGTAATCCTGTATCGATAGTGTCACTTCGAATAGTTAATGATAGAAAAAAAATCGAGATCTAGTGTTAACAGCAAAGAATGGAAAAACGAATACTTCTGGTATTTGGACACAGCTAGTTGCTAAAATTGTTACTGATGATGATACGTTATTGATTGGTAAATCCTATCGGCTGGCTCTGGTGAGTGCCGATTCTAAAATAGCGTAACTCTTCTGGATAAATATCTTCTTGGAAAAAGACTATCAGAGGTCCAACAGGTATTGTTATTTCACCACAATGGGCTGATAAAAATGCAAGAAAATATATCTGGGTATTTTGTAAGTCCAGTTAAAATTTACTATTACAATATTCGTTTGTCTCTGTGGCAACTCCTGTTCACAACTGAAACTTGGAGACGTGTCAGCCAACAGAAGACAAATTAAATCCAATCAGTAATTATAGAGACAAGGGCCAAGATACAGCCACATAAAAAAACGGCTGGTTGCCGTTGATCAGGTTGCCTAAAGGATAAAGGAACATTTTGAAAAATTACTGCTAATTATATCTACATATATATATATATATATATATATATATGTAGATATATATATATATATATATATATATATATATATATATATATATATATATATATCTATATATATATATATATATATATATATATATATATATACACGGAAGGGGACGAGACATCTCTCATCCTCTCCGTCAGTGCTTATTAAAGTTAAAAGGCGCACGTTATGTCTAGCCTTTCCTGTCGCGCGTCGCTTAGCGGGTGCACGTTTGGTTGAGGCATGCAGCCTTTTCCCCCTCCTGCTCCGGTCAACGATCAGCGCATAATGTCAATTATGATTAAATTATCCCTACGCTGCGCACTCAACAAATATCGCCTGCCATTAATAACTATTAGATTTTTGGCGTCTGTTTGTTTAGTCGCATGAGATAGTCAAACACAGTCAAATACTAAATTACACACAATGAAATAAAAGTGAATTGTATTCCGTCAATTATCAGTCGCCTAGTGTATTTATTAGTCAACTAAACCGTCTCTTTCTGTGTGATAGCGGGTGATTAAATTTACATTACAACTGAAAAATCTGGAATAAAAATAGCTACGCGTTATTTAATTCTCTAGTCTTTCAAAGCCTAGAAAATCAGAGTGAATTTAAGATGCAGATTTCTCTGCTGGGAAATGGAGTGTGAGAAGTCACATCTTCTAGAGATCATAACAACATGATCCTATATAAACTGCGTCTTTGTAAAATCATTATCAGTTGTTGCTCAGATTTTTTTCGGAGAGTCTAAACACGTTATCTAGAACCACTGGGAATAGATGAGTTAATAGAGCGTGGTGTTTCTTTCTGGATTTTTTGGTAATATGTAAATTTGTGCTTAAGCGTATTAAAGTGTTAAAAGTTTTAGCATCTTAAATTCACTGTGATTTTCTAGGCTTTGAAAGACTAGCGAATTAAATAACGCGTAGCTATTTTTATTCCAGATGTTTCAGTTGTAATGTAAATTTAATCACCCGCTATCACACACAAAGAGATGGTTTAGTGACTAATAAATACACTAGGCGACTGATAATTGACGGAATACAATTCACTTTTATTTCATTGTGTGTAATTGAGTTAGTGACTGTGTTTGACTCTGTTGTGTTAAATTTTACAAAATTGAAGATAGATTCTCTCATACTTGAAATGAAATTTACAAAATGGTGATAGATTATATGTTCAAAAATTTACAACTATAAGTTCTTATGTGTGGGAAACAAAACTATATATGGTTTTGAAACATGTCAGAGTAAATTTTGCATCCTATGGACAATTAGCTATTCTCTACTGGTTCTGCTGGCATTTTACATTACTCATCTCGGATGCTGCTCAATTTATGTTGTCTTGTTGCCAGGGGGTTCAATCTATCCCAGCACTCCAGGACTAGCACGTCAAGTACTTCTAGTAGGGTTCGAGAGGATGGCAGGGGTTTCTTCCTCTTTCTCGACACAGGGCTCATCACCAACTGGGATGGAGTATGTCTGCCCTCCAGAACACTGCTTATGGTTAAGTCTCCTGGTAGGACAACCTGGTAGGACTGGAGTGACAAACAATTCAAGCTCCATTAGTAGTCTTGCTAGAGAAGTCATTTCCCATATCTGCTGGACGCTAACCGTCCATCAGAAATAACATTAAAATATCGTCCCTAATATCAACAATGTGATATCTATTATCCATCTTAAATACTATGTCATACTGATTTTATAATCATGCATAGTGAATCTCGATCTATATTTGGCTTCCTGCTTGTTTACCGCAGTGATTTCCAACCTATGGGCTGTTAGCTTCGCCAACTATGACGTTTGGGGCAGTGGTCATCACAAGTTTTAGAACCACTGAACTACCTTGTGCCCATAGAGCAGTCAATCAATTTGGGTTCACTGGTACCAATGGTTTGAGAACCACTGGGTTATAGTCTCCCAAGCTGCCGTAAAATATGTTGGGGTGTCATTGCTGCCAAGGCTTGAGAACCACTGAAGTTACATTTTTGCTACTTGAGCATTTAATCTATTTGGGTGTGTTCCTGGTCTCAGCCTTGGCTTACGGTAAGTCAACATATTACATAGTTCTATGATTATGTTATAAACATTCATATACCCTGATAATACTATCATAACACTGGATACATGCACACAAACACATTCAAACATAATAATGATATTTCAGAAATCAGCTCAGGATTAAAATACAACAAGGATAATCATGGCTGAAATCATACAGTAGAAATCATTCCGTATAAAACATGACAAGGGTAGTTCGTAGATGAAACCTTCAGTGTGCATAGTGCCGTAGTCTCCTGTACAAAATAAAGGACATTAATTGCTGTCACAGTGAACATGAAAGTACATTTAGAACTTTGTCTAATAAAATATAATGAAATTGTAATGAAGTCTGACTCATATCTCGGCATCATTAAAAAAAGTATCACCGTACAAACCCCGTGGATGTAATTGACCAATGAAAAGCCAGTTTGGTATAAAAAAGTGTCGGAAGGTACGCTAGACATGGAGGAAACAAAAGTGTAGATGTTAAGGATATTTCGGAAGGCAGTGTACAGCTAATCATGGAATACCTAGATAAAGAAGGACCAAATTCGATAATAGGTATCATTAGCTTTAGGCAGATAGCAATAGATTCACTGGATGTGTTGTAGAGCCGAAGTTATTATGAATAGAAGACAGCGGAACATGAACCATGTTGTGTTTTTCCATGTTTCGGCTGCTCCAGTGAATAGTCGGATAAACTGTAGGATAAAATGGATATCCATAGTGATAGAGCTTATTCATATGAGTAAAATAAGCCTAAGATGGAGAAAATCGGTACAGAAATAAGGATTCCAGAATTATTTTGGATTTACTATCTTAGCACATCTTGCCTTGCCTACACGATTTTGGATGCATGCAAATGTACCTTGGTCCAGTTGCCATCTCGTACATCCGCAAGGCCATTATAAAAGGGGAGAGAACGCATCACACAGACACACTCGCCGCCTAATTCAAACTACAGACACAGAGCACAAGCAGTTATATCAACTCCGTTGCCATCTGCAGAAGTGTGAGCAGACTGTGTAACCATTAAAAGCATGTCTGTGACTGAGGGTAAGCGAGATGTTAATTAAAAAAATATATATGTAAATATATTATCAATGTGTGTTTAAAGAAATATTAGCATGTGTAGAATCAGTGTTTTATTTCTGGAGGATAACCCGAAGTGTGTAGGGTTAGTTCAATTGTGTAATAATTAAGTAGAACGAATGGATTGAGCAAGTTGGTTGTGGAAAGCGTTTTAAAGATATTATGCTTGCTGGAGAGGACTATCCAAACTGGAGGAAGGAATGGCTATAACAGATTGATTTTCTGTATTATTTGATATATGACACAATGATTACCATAAGGCCTGTATGATTTTATTTAAGCAAATCATGGACTAAACTGTAACAAGTGAAATACTGAACTATTGTGCTAGAACTTGAACGAATTGTGTTATTCATGACTTGCTATGTCTCTTGTGAGTTACCAAAGCTTGTCTGACCTGTCTCATATTACCTCCTGTCTGGCTAAGAAGACAATGAGCGATACTACGTAGGTTGTATATATTGTTTCATGTTATATCCTGCCCTGAGTGTCATACACAATCTCTAGTGACCAAGTCAGCAGTTAGATGCTCAAGTTTGTCAGAGCTTTTGCCAGTATTAACTGTGTCATTTTGACGAGTGGAGGACCCGCAGTGGTGGGGTTTTATCCAATCATACTGCTGTACGAGGCCTAGGAAGGACTTTGTTTCAGATAAGTAGCTCAGTGTTGGGCTACTCTAGACTTTGTAATGATGAAACACTGTGGTGTATAGAAGACATTTGACAGTCATATGAATCATAAAGTAACATTTAGATTCATTTATTCAAGAAAGCACAAAAATAGAGACAGATTCCATCAGGAAGCAAGAAAACAGTGAAATTGAACTATATTAGTTTAAGAAATTAACTGTAAATTTGTTATATATATATATATATATATATATATATATATATATATATATATATATATATATATATATATATATATATATATATATATATATATATATATATATATATATATATATATATATATATATATATATATATATATATATATATATATATATATATATATATATGTTGTCACAGTGTGATTAACACAGCTGTAGACTGGCGGTGCTCCGCTGGGGGCGGGTACATAATGTCAGTTGGGTGTGAGAGGTGTTTTCATACACTTAACTTAACAACACGTGACTGCGAGGTCAGCAGGTCAGGGGTAAACGCAAGGGGCGTTCTGATTGGGCAGTGAAGAAGAGAGAGGAGAGAGAGCGACGAGGTTTTGGGGTGATGATGGCTGACTCGTATTGTCGAATGCAAGAGGATATTTAGTTGTGAGAAGATAAGGCATTCGGTTATCTGAGATTTTCATCAATGTGTTACACTTCGCTAACTACATATATTGTTGTTATTTTGTGGTGATAATTATTTGAATACATTAGACAGAGTTGGGAACATTGCTAGTGTTCGTTATTATTTGAATGTGTTCCACTCCACCCCTCTCTCTCTCATGTGTAGTATTTCGAGGACTAAGGCATATGTGTATTTAATACAAAATATCCTGTGTCAGGTGGGGAGCTCGTATTTGGGTCCTCGTGTTTGATTATCTTTGCACGTCAATGCAGCGCCAGGCCAGAAATCTATTTTAGGTCACATACACTATAGGCCTGTTTTTTCAGTCACGTAGTTGTCAGGTACTTTTTTTTAATAGTGAGTCACGGGTCACGGATTAGCGATGCACAGTGAAGTGGGGTATTTATTATGAACAGTACGCTGTGTCAGAGCTAACAAAATGCCAGGGCGACATTGAGCACTCTTCTGGTTAAGAAAACGACGCCGTTGTCGGCCAACGTCTGCTGTGTGAACCAGGTTGTGGCAGGTTCGTTGACATTCATTTTATTGTCTGCAGGGCTGAGAGGACGAAGATGTTGCTGCTAGTACAGGTTGGGCGAACAAGTGGATGGCAGCCTTGGTAGCATTCATTTCAGCGTCTGACGGGTCAAGACTAGAGGCCGCTGCAGCGCCGTTTGAAAGCCAACAGTGGGACAGTGTTGCCACTACACAGTGTTTACTGGCTCAGGAGACGATGTACCTGTGGAAATCAAGTGGTTGAGTCTTCTTGTGGAACTGGGTGCATGCCGAACACGGGAACTGGTGCATTACAGTATCAACATTTTACACACACAGAAGCTGAACAGTACCAGATTTACGTTACGATCTTTGCCTTATACAAAACACTGCAGTCCATCATCATAAACTGTACTGAACTTTTTCTCACGGAGAAGGCTGCACTACACCTTTGCAAACGGTGGTATCTTTCATGAACTCGTGAGATATTATTAGAGTGGAGCTGGCAAATCCTCGCCTTGTGCTGATGACGAGCTAGTATACAGTTGTGATATAACTTTGATGCGTGTGGTCTAACTTTTTGCTTGACATCCCTGTGATATTTCAGTGAAGACAAGGCACTATCTGGTGACAAGTGTGGACTTTGTGCCTTACTCAGGGGTCATCCTAATGGACAATATTTGTAGCTTTGTAACGTGTCGTTCGTTGTGTGGACCATTGGATCATTAGTGACTAAGGTGCTGTGGATATCAACGTCATCATCAGGAACCCAGACCTGCGGATATCACCAATTTAATTGATTTATAGTTAATTTTTTAATGTAGTATTATTACTATTATTACATATTATTGGACAATTATTTTTCTTTTAGTACCTTTCTACTTTATAATATGATATAATTAGTAATCATTCTCCTGTGACCTCTTTTCCATTTGGTTGGTGAGTACGTCATCCAACTGGTGTGGTGTTGCAACATACTACCTTTTGTCACTTCATTGTCTATTGTAGGTTTTTGTTGTGTCTTCGTAGAAGTATAATTTTGGTATCATTTGGTTGTTGTGTGGGTTTAGAATTTTCTCTTTTGCATTGTGGAAAGAGATTGTGCTAAACTGTTCTTTAGGACTGTTGCTAGGTGAATTGTGTGCCAGAGCAGGGCACATAGAGCTGACCCTATTGGCTGCCCTGCATAATTCACGTTGCACATTTTAGTGTATTAGTGGTGCAGGTCTGGTTTGTTTGCACGGTGTCATATTTGTAATAGTGTCTCTTTGTCATGTGTAATTGGAGTATTCTCTTGTAGTCTTCTTACTATCATGTACATATGTTAATTTCCCAAACTCTTGTTTTCATTTGTTAACAGCTACGGTTTATAATTAGACATCTGCTGCTGCCTGAGGATTTTTTTTTCTTATTCCGCCGTACTGTTGTGTTCGTTCGTGTAGTAAGGTCATCTTGATCATCTTCATTATTGTCATCATTGTTTATATTTATGTTTGTTTTGTTTTAGTGAAGTGTATCTCAATTTCAATTCCAGTACCGATAGCATAAGAGTAGGTTGTGTATTTTGCTTGTGTAGACGTAGTTATCTGGTTTGGTTGAGAATCACATGTATGTTTATGCCATTAATTGTATTGCAGTGGGGTTTAGTTTCACTGCTTAAATATTATGGGTGTCATGGGTACAGCAAATTATGCTGTTGAATAACTTCACACCATTATACTGAATACACCTGTTTGATTGGTACAGTCAGTATTTCTGACTAGGCATTACATATAATTTTGATCCTTTTTTTTTAAGTACAATATCTGATAATTTTCCAGTGGGGAATACTGAAGGCATTTTCTTTTGTACACTGAGTACTGCTTTAAGAAATTTTAATTTAATTACATTACATTACAATGGCTAGCCTCTTAGAATTTGTTGAGGTTGGTAAAGAGCTAGCATTAACAGGCCCTGCTCTACAGGAATGGGCAGAAAAAAATGGAAAGAAAAACAGGAAAATGATAGAATGGAACGGGGTGAGGAGAGAGAATTCCAGAAATTGAAGATAGAAGCAGAGAAAGAGATGAAGAAGATAGAAGCTGACAAATTCAAGATAGAAGCAGAGAAAGAGTTGAAGAAAATTGAAGCTGACAGAGAAATAAATCTGAAGAAGCTAGATAATGAGTCCAGGAGGCAGGATTCAGGTGGGAAAGAATTCTCACGTCCTTATAGACTACGGTTACCCAATTTTAATCAAGATTTGGACAGTATGGACGTGTATTTGGAACGTTTTGAAACAGAAGTTTTGGCTTGGAAGATAAAGAAGGAGGAATGGCCTGTTCTGCTGGGAAACTTGCTTTCAGGATCTGCTTTAGAAACTGTGTATAGTATCCCTTTAGCCGACAGAGCAAATTATGACATAGTAAAAGAGAGGTTGTTAAGGAAATTTTGTCTAACAGCGGAAGGGTATCGGGCTCGTTTCCGAGACGTGAGACCATGCGTCATTCAGGATTTTGAGGATTTCATTGCGAAAATTACTCAGCAATTAAATCGATGGATTGAGATGGAAGGTATTACTAAAGACTTTGATGGGCTTTTCGACCTTATGTTACGGTACAAGGTATTGTCATCGTGTTCAGCTGAGCTTATTGCGTTTTTCCAAGAACGCAAGCCCAAAAACATCGGTACGATATCAGAATTAGGACACCAATACGTGACCGCGCATCCAGGAAAGGTCATACACAGGGAGAGTATCTCTGAGACTTTCTCAGCGAGTATAGGAAAGATTACTAGAAAACCTTACAATCAACATAGATCGAAGAGTGCCGATAGATTTGGCCCCAGAAGATTTAATTATGATAGACCCTACTTTCGAGGAGACAGATCTCCTGCACGGTATGACAATTATCGGGACCACAGATCACCGAGGAAGAAATTTAACTATCAATCTGATAGAAATCAATACAGATATACTGGAGACAGACAGGATAGGTACCCGCGGAATCAGATCCAGATAGATGCGCCAAACGAGCAGGAACAAAGACGATTTCGCAAAAGCTCACCTTACCAAAGAAACAAATCCTTTGAGAAAAAGGAGTCAGACCGAGTAGTCAGACACTCTCCAAACAATAGTCCGAAAAAGGATAGCAATACTCAGCTACACTGTAGTCTTTGTAATGGAACAGGACATTTGGCAAAGGTCTGTGCTAATAATTCAGAACGAGCGAATTCGGCTTGCATATTAGAAACCTTTAACAATGAGAATTGCGAAGGGTGTAGGCCATTATTTGAACCAGACGGTAAGCCTATGCTTATTTGTGGTCACACTCTGCCTTGTCTCTCTTCTCTTGAAGAAAATGGTCATTTGGAATTGCATCCAGGATTTGTGCAAAAGCAGGAAGTGTCTGTGTTGAGAGACACGGGCTGCACAACTATAGGAGTGCGTAGATCCTGCATTGATGACTCATGCTTGATAGGTAAGACAGCAAGATGTGTCACTTTCGGGGGTAACATTGAGTATTACCCTCTTGCCATTATTGAGGTAGACACACCCTTCATATCTGGTAGAGTACAGGCCTGCGTACTCGAAGCACCGATAGCGGATTTGATTGTGGGTAATGTGCAAGGTGTGCAGGAATGTACTCAGATGGACATCAAGAAATGGAGGGACAATCGTGTGCTTAGGGCCAATGCGGTTATTACTAGGGCGCAGTCAAAGGCAGATGACTCATTAGAAGCGACGCATCATGAAGCTAAGACATCAGAATTGGTCACTGGAAGTCAGGATACACAGGTGTCGGACTTTATCCAGCACCAACGGTCAGACGGATCATTGCGTAAATTTTACAACTTTGCCAAGAGAGGTGATGTAAAGTGCACGAAGTTGGCCAGACATTGGTTTGAGCTCAAGAATAATGTTCTCACGAGGTGTTTCGCTAAGGGAGTACAAACTCAGCGCCAAGTGGTGGTACCGTGTAGTTTTAGAGCAAAAGTGTTAGAGGTTGCACATGACTCCTCTTTTGCGGGACATATGGGTGTAGCTCGAACGCGCCAGAGGGTGCTGTCACAATTCTATTGGCCATTGTTTAGCAAGGACATTAAACTATATTGTAGGTCCTGTAAGATATGCCAACAGATGAGGCATAAAGGCAGAACTCCCAAAGCTCCAGTGCAGGTTACGGACTTGTCAGTACGGCCTTTCCAGAAAGTAGCGATTGATATTATAGGCCCCCTCTCGGTCACTTCAGACAGGGGATATCGTTTCATTTTAACGATGGTAGATTTGTGCACCAGGTGGCCGGAGGCGGTGCCGATGAAGAGTATTACTTCACAAGCAGTCGCAGAGGCTTTGCAGATGTTGTTTTGCAGGTTTGGTTTTCCGGAAGAGATATTATCGGATAGGGCCGTCAGTTCATTTCGAAGGAGATGTCAGAAATCACTGGGCTGTTGGGTATTGCCCAAACATTCACGAGTCCATATTACCCTCAGTCAAACGGAGTTTGCGAGCGTTTTAACAGTGCATTAAAACACATGCTGGCAAAAGTGACCGCAGAATCTCCGCAAGAATGGGATAGGTTACTCCCAGCGGTCCTGTTTGCCTATAGGGAGGCTCCCCAAGAGAGTACAGGATTTTCCCCTTTCGAATTACTGTATGGGGCAAACCCAAGGGGGCCGATGCACATATTGAAGGATTTATTAACTGGAAAATGTGCAAATAGTACCTCAGTTGCGAGTTATGAGTATGTAGTGAGCCTCAGAGAACGTATTGTAAAATCTTGTTTGGTGGCACGTGATTGTTTGGCGGGGTCGTTAGCACGGTATCGGAAGAACGCAAATCGGAACTCCAAACTAGTATCCCTGGTTCCAGGTGAGGAAGTTTGGCTACTTTTACCAGCTAAAGAGGATCGCTTGAGCATTACGTGGCAAGGACCATTCAAGGTGGTTAAAAAAATGACAGATGTCGATTACCTAATTTCGGTCCGAAATAAGGAGATGGTATTTCGTGTGAATATGCTGAGGCCATATGTAGAACGACCTGAGTCATTGAAAGCAGTCACATGGGCAGCACAGTCTGAAGCAACAGTGGCATGTACGGCAGTCATTGATGACACGGGAGATGAAAAAGGTGAAGGGAATATCCAGTTATCCCTCGTACCCCTGGTTCTTTCAGAGTCATGGAACATGGTGCGAATCGGGGATGACCTAACAGTAGAACAAAAGTCGGAAGTTCAGATTATATTAGCGGAGTTTAAGGATGTCCTCACAGATCTGCCAGGACGGACAGACCTGATTTGGCATGATATCACTCTGACATGTGATCAGCCTATTAGGGTAAAACCGTATCCATTGCCCATGCATTTCAAATCAGTTGTCGAGAGAGAAATTGGTGACATGCAACGACTGGGGATCATTTCTCCATCTGATTCACCATATTCTTTTCCAATGGTTGTGGTTCGCAAGAAGAACGCATCTCTTCGTATATGCACTGACTTTCGGAGATTGAACAGCATCACCGTCGTTGACGCTGAACCAATACCTAATCAGGAAGATCTGTTAACACAACTCACCCACGCTACATATTTCAGCAAACTAGATCTGTCTAGAGGCTATTGGCAGGTACCCCTCGCGGAGGCTGCAAAACCTCTAACTGCATTTAGCACTCCCAAAGGATTGTTTCAGTTCAATGTCATGTGCTTTGGCTTAGTGAACGCGCCCGCCACATTTGTGAGGATGATGAGAAGATTGTTAGGACATCGATCGGATATTATTACATATATCGACGATATATGTTTGTTTCATGAGTCATGGGAGGATCACATGATGGGGTTATCTTCCCTATTGCAGTGTCTAAGGCAGCATAATTTAACGGCACGGCCGAGTAAAGTTTGCATAGGTTTTAAAGAGTTAAGTTTCTTAGGACATACTGTAGGTCATAAGCACCTGAAACCGGAAGATGTAACAGTTACAAAGATTTTACAGTTGCAGACACCTAAAACAAAAAAGCAAGTGAAAAGTCTAATTGGACTTGTGAATTTTTATCACAAGTTCATCCCTCAGTTCTCTTCAATTGCAGCTACACTTACCTCGCTAACGAGTAAGGGGATGCCAAATAGGGTCGTGTGGACACAAGATTGCGAGATAGCCTTATGTAGAATCAAGAGGGTGTTCTCTAGGAAACCCATCTTACTGATGCCAGATTTACGCAAACCCGTTGTTTTGCGGACAGACGCATCTTCTGTAGGAATTGGAGCTTGTTTAATGCAAGACCACCAGATAACCTTACATCCAGTGATGTATGTGAGTCGGAAGCTGTTGCCGGCTGAGACTAGGTACTCCTCGATTGAAAGGGAGTGCTTGGCAATTGTGTGGGCAGTTTCAAAGTTGTCCCGGTATTTGATAGGTGCACATTTTGTATTACAGACAGACCATCGACCACTCTCATTTTTACAGTCGTCGAAATCAACAAGCTCGAAGTTAACTCGTTGGGCTCTCTTACTGCAGCAGTACAAATTTACTGTTTTACCCCTAGAGGGTAAGCTCAACGTTGTAGCTGACACTCTGTCTCGTTTGTAGAAAGATTGTTTTTTTTCTTGGGTTTTTCCTCCACACGATGTTTAAGTGAGTATGCAAGATATGTGAAGACAAGAAGGATATGAATGTATACTTGGCTCAAAAGCCGGAAGTTGGGTGTTGGGAGTGCGCCCAGTGCCTTCCAAAAGAAGAAAAAAAAACTTTGTTTTTTTTCCCCGGGGGGGAGAGTAGATGTCACAGTGTGATTAACACAGCTGTAGACTGGCGGTGCTCCGCTGGGGGCGGGTTCATAATGTCAGTTGGGTGTGAGAGGTGTTTTCATACACTTAACTTAACAACACGTGACTGCGAGGTCAGCAGGTCAGGGGTGAACGCAAGGGGCGTTCTGATTGGGCAGCGAAGAAGAGAGAGGAGAGAGAGCGACGAGGTTTTGGGGTGATGATGGCTGACTCGTATTGTCGAATGCAAGAGGATATTTAGTTGTGAGAAGATAAGGCATTCGGTTATCTGAGATTTTCATCAATGTGTTACACTTCGCTAACTACATATATTGTTGTGATTTTGTGGTGATAATTATTTGAATACATTAGACAGAGTTGGGAACATTGCTAGTGTTCGTTATTATTTGAATGTGTTCCACTCCACCCCTCTCTCTCTCATGTGTAGTATTTCGAGGACTAAGGCATATGTGTATTTAATACAAAATACCCTGTGTCATATATATATATATTTGAAATTGACCCATAAAATTTATTTTGTATTTAATTGAATTTTATTTGAAAAATTAACAAAGAACAAAGAAGAAAAGACCTTGTACATAAATAAATTCTAAATTGTACCCAGAGTCTTCAGTGAATTATTTAAATTTGGTTTAAAGTTCTTGTTGTGTATTTAATTACCTCTAGCAGAGTTATTATCTAAGGTTAGTCTGTAGAGGAGCCCATAGGAATTTAGATAGCACATTACCATCTCATCTAGGAACCTATACAGCTTGACTATACCTTTGATGTCGATACACCATTTCTCTTTTCAGAGAATGGGGTATTTCTTGTAAGACCAGTCTCTTATCCGGCACTATCCTGGTATCATCTGATACATCTATTTGTCCATGATAATATCACCATTATTATATCTTTCCTCTTGCTACAGAAATAATATGCTTTAGATAAACGTATGAGTATTATTCATGTTATTCATATAACAATGCTAGATCTACTCACTCGCTCAGCTAAGCACCATGCTGTTCAAGATGGACAGGGCTCCCTCGGCATTTTTGGAGCAATCTTGTCCAGGTCTGCCAGCTGCGGCTGCTAGCTATAGAATGCGCCTAAATGTCCTGTTCTGTTTGGCGGGTTTAATCTGCTTACTTAGAGGGGTGGGGGTATCTGATCTCTTGTTGCCGCCTCGTCCCGTCCCAAATACACAGACACTGGTACTAGGCAGACTGATACAAAGGAAGGTGTTATTTTAACTTCTCCTCACTGGTTGCTGAGGTCAAAAGTCACACGACAATACAACTGTTGGCTACAATTGTAATTATTCCCAGGGGAAAACCAATGTTAAACAGGACCGCGGTCAGAAGTTCATGACTGAGCAAGAAACGAATTTTCCAGTTCAACCAAAGATGGAACAACGAGCGAAATATTTTAGTTGAAAGGAATACAGAAGAGATCGACTGATTTAGACAAGTGGTTGACTTTCTAAAAATAAGAAAGGAATGAGTGAACTCGTATGAGGAAAGATAAAAGAAGAGAAAATACAAAATAAATAAAAAAATATATTTTAATGCACTAAAAAGCCACAAATAATTTTCAAGGACTTTATAGCTTGCAGTCAAAAAATGTAACATCAAATTGACAAAAAGCGTGGGGCGCTTAAGCGCTTATCATACATTTTATCCATAAGTGTGTAATGAAATATAAAGCTGTCGTAATTTGAATCTGTATAAACAACACGGTCATATTTTCCGCGCTCAAACTAGGATAAAAGGTCCAAATGTACTGGCCAATCAGAACGCTCCTTTTCTAGTGTCTATAAAGATACCTTTTATATTAAGCAGAAAGGGCCTATTCTGTGTTTTTAGTGGGAACGAGTTATTTTATTTCTTAAAGAATAGCGATAAATAAAAATAAATACATAGCTATTAATACACCTGATATATCACTTAATAAATAGGTACCTGATAAAGACTGAAATCTTGGTATAGACAATGGTGATAAATTATATCCCTCTTGATGTGATTAGACTGATTGTAGTACATGCGCCCACACAGAGCAGATGATAAATAGGTTAGCTCTGTATTGTCCCTGTGTATAAAGTCTGTAGTGAGTGGTATGAAAGGTACAGTCACTCACCCTGTACTGTCAAGCATAGATCAACGAATCAGACTAGTGTTCATTTCCAATTGACAGCACATGATTTATTCACACAGCAACATCAATCCGATACGATACACTACACAGGTACAACAGGATACACAAAAATCAATAATAATCAATTGCGCAGAACGTTACAGCTGTTCAGTATGATGTAAACCCTGTTTACATCTCAGTTCTAATGTTACATCAGTAAATTCACCAGAACGACTGCTGACACTGCAGTTACAAAACCCGCCACACAGGCGTACATCTATAGGACTCCCTCAACGACTGCATACCCCTGCAGTTAACAAAACGCCATACAGGCTTGAATCTATATATCCTAGCAGTTCTAATGTTCCACCAGAACGACTGCTGACACTGCAGTTACAAAACGCCACCCAGGCTTAAATCTATATATACTCAAAAGACTGTCCGCTCTGTAGTCTATAAGTAATCTGGCCTACACAACTCCCGGCCTTATAATCTCCAGAAAACTCTCCCTCCATAAGGAACAATGGCCTTACTATCTCCTAGCGCCGTTCCTGCACAATAGAAATCTATCAGGGAGGTAAATATGATCCAAAACATCGGCCTGTAGACACCAAGGCCTCAGAACATGTCCTTAACATAAAGTACACCTTATCTTCTCTTATCTTCCCTTATCTCATCTTATCTGCAGATTTATCACATCTTATCTGCCGATAAACACATCTACATAGGCAAGTACTAGTACACCTCGAAAAATGGCCAAATATCGTTCCCTTACACTACCCTTGGGAACACACACAAGATACTGGGCTGACTCCAGTCAACCGCCCAACTTAGACTGCCACGGGATGACACATCTCCCGCACAAACAGACACCGGACTCGGCTGTTCACGGACTCCCCGTGAGCTATTCACAGCCGGCCGAAACCAGTACAGAATAACTACATGACCAGCGCTCACACGCTTTCTGTACACTCTGTTTTCTAACATATAAATGTTTAAACAACTCACAATTAAACCAGCTAACAAGTGCGACAACCCTGAATTCACACTGTATAATCAGTATAGTACGTATCATTCCCCTTTGACCTTAACAGTTACCACCCGGTCCGGAGAAAAAAAATGATTTATCATTTTTTTGAAAAAACTACATCACCGACAAATGAGTGGTCAGCTAAGCTCTAATATGTGCTTACAACAATAGTTTTATGATAAGGTCAAAATAATACATCGCCAAATAATAAAGCAAGTGTACAATAAACAAATTACCCATAATAATCTGCCAAATACACCGAAATAATCATTTACAAACAAAGTTAAGTATTATTACTGTAGACCAAACATGACACAATAAATAGAAAGTAAAGTCAAGATCAAACAAAAGAAACATGATCAGCACAGAAAATCAACAAAGAAATCGAAATAGGAAGAAAGATCCATAATACCTAATAGTAATAATTAAGCTAATCAATTCCTTGCATGAAATACATAGCACTGTCATCAATAGTTACATATACTAATCCATATTACAATACAAACATTACAAAGTATGGAAATATAAGAAGTGTAAGAAGTGAACGTATACAACTAGTATCAAGTAACATCCAGATGAAACATGGAAGCATAACCAAAGCATAGACCGCTTCCAAAGAAATGGAGTGAAACGAAGAATCATCCGAAAAGGCAGAAGGAAATACAAAATAATGAATGCATAGAAAAACGACAACAATACATCCCAACAACAATCCAAGTAACTAACGCATAATAAATAATTTTAGCTAAATTACAAAACTTATACATAACTAAAATGATTTATCACAGACATCACACAAAAAAGTGCGATATATAAAATTATCACAATCTCAAAACAAAACAAAAATTACTATTTTAAATGGAATATCAACATATATTATTACACCTAATTAAGCGCTTTGGCGCAGAAAAAATATAACAATGTCAAAGAAAAATACATTTCCAAAAAAAAAAAGTACAGTACAAAAAAGTTTCTTTAAAGCTAAGTTAAATAACAATAGTATGTTAATTTTTTCTAGATTAAATCTATAACTAATATACCAAAATAAAATCATCTTTTACCAAATGAATGACATCTAACAAAAAAGAATTCCAATACTTAAGTAGACTCATAATAAACACATACTAGTTTAAACAGAACTCAGCATAAAAAAACACATGGCAAAAAAAATATCAAAAACCAATGTTTCAAAATATGTTTACAAATACAAATACAAAAACATAAATAACACATACAAGTTTAGTTTCAAAATTACATTTCACAACACAATAGTTACTGCATATAACCTCTGCATATGGTAATATATTAATTAGACATAGCACCAGAATAAAAGAAAAAAAAATTTAATGAATAACAAGACTCTCTGAAACAACTAACGCATATTCGACGCTAATGAGTTTGTGCATAGGGCTGGCAATCTCATCAAATCCAAAATTTTCCTAAGAATCAACGCTGCAAAACATATCAATGTTTGATGAATTAACTATCATTGCTTCAACTTCACAACATAGCACCTATGGTCATACATAATATGGTCTAAGTGGAATAGTCTTCCGACTAGCGTATGAAAAAATCACAAATCCACAATCTCATTACAAAAATTAAAGATAAGTCACTACAAAGTGATATGTCATCATTTCATTGCAATCATAACACATGCAATGTTTATCAACAAAACAATCATGTAAATAATGACAGAGTCACAACAGTGCATACCTATGAACATACACAATACCTAAGACATTATGTAATGTAAGTTACTATACAATACAGTAATTCATTAACCAAAAAATAAATTAAGTGTAAAAAACACTATAGCAATCTTAAACTAACTCCTAAACAAACAAAAAAAATAAATAGGTCACAAATCCGCGGTCCTCGATAGCATTCTGTAAAACCGCACGGGGCGATGTCATACAACACCGTGTCAACAGGCTGGCTGGGTTGCGCTTGACTAGACACCTGGTCACAGGTTGACCCACATTCCTCTCACAGTAAAAAATAACTTCGGTGCGAAGATTCTTAACAAGCCGAATACTGTGGGAAAATATAAATGAAAATATCTATTTCAATCAACTTGTGAGATTTATTGAAGTAAAACAGAAAATTAGTCTTACATTTACCCAAACGTGTGGCAGTGAAAACGTCTGGTTTCTATATGATGCCATCATTTCCTCGTCACACAGCAGATAACACAGAAGGATAAGACATCCTGACAGAAATGAAGGTCATCACAACAGTAGGCTGAAATAAAATCCTACTCAAACACAACGAGATATTCTCTAGAACTCAAAATGCATAACAAGCAGTAGTATTTGAAACAATACCCTTACTGTTACCTTGTTTACAACCAAGATTGTTCTTTTGTTGTGCAACATTATTATGATTAGTATTTCTACTTCTATAAAAATATCTAACCGATGGATTTTGTTGTGTTCTAGAACCATCATTATAAGGCTGATAACCTTTATTGTAGTTATTTCTTTCACCAAAACTGTTTTTATTCTCCTTTGTAACAATATTCTTACTAAATTGATCAGTACCAGTGATAACAACATTCTTATGGTTATCAACATGTTGAGTTTTATTTTGGGTACAAGTCTTACTAATAGCTTTGTCCCTTATTATCTGTTTATCAGTATTTCCATAATCAGAATAATGGTTGGTCTTTTTAGATCTGCCTTGAAATTTATCTCCATTTTTTTTGCAATCTATAGAACTGACTGTTATAGCAGAATTATCTTTGCTGGCCTGACGCCACGAGTCAGTAATGTTACCAGAAGTAGTACGTGGGAAATTGTATTTGCCACGTAGTGATCTCCGTCCATCATGTTCGACTTTCGTCTCAGCTTGTGTAAAGGGCTGGCTTCTTGCTTGTTTTATTTGGTGATAAACATTCTTGTCAACATTGACAGTAGACAAACCCTTAATACCTAAAACCACATCTACCAAACCATAAACTCTATTTCTCAGATCACTAATCTCAGCATTTCTAAGTGAGATGTCTTCAGTTTGTTTCTTAATTAAGTTATTAGATGTTAAAACCTTACTCTTCTCCTCCATGAGTAATTTCTCAATATCAGTCATTTTCCTTTTGTACATCGTTAACTCTTCTAATCTTTCCCTATCATCCTTTTCTTCATTAGCACTCAACTGTGTTAAATCCATCTGAAGTTCCTTAGTGTTACCATTCTGGCCATTCCCAAGCTCATTAACATTCTCGGGAGGTACAAAATACTTTTCTTTAAGTCGGTGACTAACAATCACATTGTCACACAATAAGCCAGTAAGTGTTTCATTACATAAGTTTTCACATTTCTTGGTTTGAACTTTTAATTTCTCACAAATATCATTCTTCTCTTGAATTTCTCGAGTGAGATTACCCATTACGCTATTCATATGTTCTATCTGAACTTCCAAATCTTTTACTTTACTGCCTGCAGGGTCTAATGCTGTTGTTACATTAGCAAGATCCAAGTTTGATTTCTGTAACTCACTTGTGAGCCTAGACACTGTTTCTTGTAATTTTTTCTTTTCAGCATCATCTTGTAAAAACTTATCACTTTCCTGTAAAGCACTCTGTTTGTTTACTTTTGTTTGTTTCTCAATATTCAATTCCCTTTTATGCAGGTCAGAAACACTGTTGTGGATTATCTTGAATATACTTTGCACAATATGTCCGTGTTCAATCTCTATATATTGTTGCACAAACACACGAATGTGCCGTAGCAAATCAACCAAATCCCTAGCCATTACAAAATTACAAACTAACTTAAAGTTATGTTCAGCAAATGACTCTAGGGATGCTGACACATTAATCAAAAAATCCTCCATCACCCATGCTCCAAGTCGTGGGCCTCTCAATCCCTTTTTATCTCTTCCTACCACCAATGCATACTCCAACATAGGTCTTATATCTGTAGGATCTACATCACACCACTTAGCATCCATATCAAAATTAATTATAATAAGTTTATGTCCCTGGAAATTTAGATAATTAATTTCCACCTCACACAATAAATATTTCAATTCTCAATTATTATGCACTAAAACCTATACTAAACAGTTAATAGAATATATAATGTGTGATATGAGAAGACTTGATAGCATGCATACATAAACACAGTTTTCACAACAACACAACCACTTATCTTGCAAATAGCAAAGTTCCTTCTTTTCTTGTTACAATCGATGGGCATCAACATCAAAGATGACACAACATAAGCAGAGTCCCATGTCAACTCTCACTACACCCTGACACAGCATGCTATGTTGTCATACACAGCATAGGAAACTGGAAACTGGAAACAGTATGCTATGTGATCGTACACAGCACTGGAAACTGGAAACAGCGCAAGTTACCCACTTGTTCCCTCTGTCGTCGCGAAGGTACACTGTCTGTCACTCTTGTTGGAAAGAGCTACTTGATATTTCGCACTTGCATATAAAACTGGAACATACTGTAATTCTCATAATGCAGATATCGCTGATGATGATGAATCAGGACAGGTCGCCATAACCATGTCAAAGTTTACTTGAAAATTTCACTCCGAAACGTAGAACTGGAAACGTTGCGAAAATGTCATATGGAGGCATGTAAACACAAGACGCTTCACCGTGTCACCGATTAAAGGTCATGAGTGACACACAACTGTCTGTGTATTGTAGAGGCGTTGCCGATTACAGGTCACGATCAACACAAAAATTGTAGAAGATTCGCCTTTGTTTCTTAACAATGTAGAAGTAAGAAAAGGCGTTATAAATCCAAGTCACGCCCACATAGGGCTATTCATTGCTCTTATAACCTTACCATGATACTGATAAAGTCTGATGTTCTTATAACGCGAATTCGTGGTCATTACGCCCGAAAGGTTGGCCCACCACTGATAAAGATCTCAGTGATAAATGGTGGGGTATACCGTGGTCTAATTGATAAAGTTCTGTTGATGTATATTTGGTAAAGTATCTCTCTGTTGAGGTGATTAGACTGATTGTAGTACATGCGCCCACACAGAGCAGATGATAAATAGGTTAGCTCTGTATTGTCCCTGTGTATAAAGTCTGTAGTGAGTGGTATGAAAGGTACAGTCACTCACCCTGTACTGTCAAGCATAGATCAACGAATCAGACTAGTGTTCATTTCCAATTGACAGCACATGATTTATTCACACAGCAACATCAATCCGATACGATACACTACACAGGTACAACAGGATACACAAAAATCAATAATAATCAATTGCGCAGAACGTTACAGCTGTTCAGTATGATGTAAACCCTGTTTACATCTCAGTTCTAATGTTACATCAGTAAATTCACCAGAACGACTGCTGACACTGCAGTTACAAAACCCGCCACACAGGCGTACATCTATAGGACTCCCTCAACGACTGCATACCCCTGCAGTTAACAAAACGCCATACAGGCTTGAATCTATATATCCTAGCAGTTCTAATGTTCCACCAGAACGACTGCTGACACTGCAGTTACAAAACGCCACCCAGGCTTAAATCTATATATACTCAAAAGACTGTCCGCTCTGTAGTCTATAAGTAATCTGGCCTACACAACTCCGGCCTTATAATCTCCAGAAAACTCTCCCTCCATAAGGAACAATGGCCTTACTATCTCCTAGCGCCGTTCCTGCACAATAGAAATCTATCAGGGAGGTAAATATGATCCAAAACATCGGCCTGTAGACACCAAGGCCTCAGAACATGTCCTTAACATAAAGTACACCTTATCTTCTCTTATCTTCCCTTATCTCATCTTATCTGCAGATTTATCACATCTTATCTGCCGATAAACACATCTACATAGGCAAGTACTAGTACACCTCGAAAAATGGCCAAATATCGTTCCCTTACACTACCCTTGGGAACACACACAAGATACTGGGCTGACTCCAGTCAACCGCCCAACTTAGACTGCCACGGGATGACACATCTCCCGCACAAACAGACACCGGACTCGGCTGTTCACGGACTCCCCGTGAGCTATTCACAGCCGGCCGAAACCAGTACAGAATAACTACATGACCAGCGCTCACACGCTTTCTGTACACTCTGTTTTCTAACATATACATGTTTAAACAACTCACAATTAAACCAGCTAACAAGTGCGACAACCCTGAATTCACACTGTATAATCAGTATAGTACGTATCATTCCCCTTTGACCTTAACAGTACCGTACCAAGCCGATCTCATAAAAGTAAGTTAATTAAAGAGAAAAATTGATTTTAGTGATATTTTCATATCAGGGGGGTATCCGAATTAATTACTTAAAAATTACCTAGATTGAAATGCAAGGATATAGCTAACGAATATCCATATAGAACTATAGGGAGCAACCGGCCGTTTAATTATCACTTTAAATAATTAAAATCGGTCCAATAATAACTGTAATATAAAATATTAAAAATTAATCACATTGTACGGGCAGGCTGGAAATCCCTTAAAGTAAGATTCTTAAAATGTTTTTTTGACCTTGCTCCGATTGATCGGATGTAGCTCTATATATAGAAACGGGGACTTAGAAAGCCGCCACTATTTTTTTTAAATTCAAACCAAGCTGTAGAAAAATCTAGTGGACTGTGTATACCAAGTCTTTTGCCGTTCTGACCTGTTAACAGAACTAGATTCCCATTGAGGCCAGTCTCAGATTGAGTATTATTGCTTGAGGGTAAGAAAGATATATATTTGTATATTTTGTTAATTATTAACCAGTGTATAGCCAATTATGTGTGCAGTGCTGTGTAGAAAAGTGAAACTACAGGACTAATGTGTTGCTGCCATACTGACCCAATTGTAAACGTGTGTAGTTTGAAAGACGACAGGCCCGAAATGAAAAATGTGTATAATATTTGCAAAATATGGCACAATTACGACAGTAAGTTTTAATAGGGGATTTGAATGATATTTTCTTCTGGAGTTACACAGTGTTCACGCACATGAGATGGGTGTACAGGAAGTGTTGACATGAAGTAATTAAGTTGTCACTTACCATTGTGTACTTAACCAAATCATTGTATGGAAGCCAATCATGGGCTAAGGACTCTATCATAGACTAAGTACAGAAAAAGAATAATTTCATGGAACTGGATGTAGGAAACGAACTTGTATGTCCAGTGCAACCTGTTAGCACAATAACTGAGAAAAGGGTAAGATGTGGTGTTGTATATGTGTGTGTGGGGGTTGAAGCAGATACCTACATGGAATGTGGTTATCCTTTATTCCAGGTTCTGTCTCAGTATCATGAAGTAATCACCAGCCATTGTTGAGGAAGTCTGTTGGTGACCACAGCTCTACATAAACTAAGAGCTATACCCAGCATTTCTCATCCAGGAGCTGCAAGTCGTGTGGTTCTGACTTGTTGAATGAAGAGCAGCAGCATATAAAAAGATAAGTGAACCATACGGTTCACTGACCAGCTACTCCAGATACTCACCACAGTTAGAACTTTACAACTACTAATACCCTTAAATGATGAAGTCAAGGACTATATATATAATATAGTGAATCCAAAAGTTCAGGGACATTGAATATAACATCAAGATAAACAGAACGTGAAATAAGTTCAGTCCTTTGACAGTATTCCTTATGGAAGAGATTTACCAGTTTATTTATTTTGATTTGTAAATAATATTACAGTTCTTTTGAGTATTCCTGACCTGAAAAGATATTGAGGTTCAGGACAAATAAATTGTAAATAAATTTCATTCAGACTTGCTTGATAATTTTATTAAAGTTTAAGTTCTGTATTGGAATTTACTACTTAGTATAATTTAAATTACCCCTAGATAATTAGCCAAATAAAACAAAACAGTTAATCATTAATCTTTGTGGGATCATGAGAGGTAGCCTCATCTTCTCTGGGAACTTACATAGCTTGACCCCGCTTTGATGTCTATACACCCTTGCTCTTTTCAGAGAAGGGGGTATTGCTTATAAGACCAGTCTCTTATCCGGCACTATCTTGGTATCATCTGATACACCTATTTGTCCAGGATACCTTTATTTCATAACACCCAAACCTCTCGCGACAAAAGCAGAAGTTAATTTCATGCTAGAGACTGACTTATCAGTCAATTAATGTTGACGACTTCTTGATTGTTTACGCATGCCACGTCATCATTATCATCATCTTCATCCTTGTCCTGTTCACACCCAATTGAATATGGAACAAGCACTGCAGCTAACCCCCTTGCAGGAAGCCTGCATTACAGTATTCTTGTATCCTTACAGCAGTGGTTTCTCTAGCCATTTGTATTACATGTTGAGGTTCCCAGCCCCATATAGAACCTCATATTAATCACCTCCCTGCGACATTCCAGCAGCAGTCACATTCAAAGACATTTGAACACCAAAATATACTGAAAGACATAAATAGAATATATTCTATTTACTGAAGCCTGCATGTTCAGTGCATCCCCTACGTTGGAGTGCACACACTAAAAAGCGACACGCTCAGACAAAGTTATTTGACAATGTTAACACTTGTTTACATTTCTCGGCGCGCCTCACACACCACAAATAAATGAGAGCTCGCGTTAAAGAAATCTTAAAGCAGGAGCCAGGAATATGCGTTTCTAATTTAACAGTGTGAGGGTGTAAGTGCAGGTGATGAAATTTTTCACTCGGATGTTAATAAATTTTGACTTCTTATAATTACAATTACAAAGCTGTTCTAGTACATGCATGAGGAGCATAGACCTTCAATAAATAGTTGTACTTGAAGTTTTTTTTGCTTAAGGTATCGATAAGCTGAACCGTGCCTAGTCGCTTCATGCGGAATACGCGGTAGGTTGCAGTGCTGTTCGTTTTTGCTCCCATTTTGGACCCTGGTAAGACACACGCGTGTTCTTTGGTAACTGCACACATTAATTTGTGTCACTGAACCTCAACAGTACTGTCAAATTCGCTTTAGTAAAATTAAAAGAAGGTAAATGTTTTCTTTAGACTTTTATATTATAGAGTGATATCCCCTTGTAATGTGGATACACGCCTGCGATACATGACCAAGACAGTCATTACAAGGAGATGTCACTCTATAATATAAATGTCTAAAGAGAACCTTTACCTTAAAATATCAATTTATTCCGCCGTGGCTAAATGGCACAACTTGACATCACCGACATAAATGCTCTTTGCTATTACTAAGGGAATCCGAAGACATCGAGGAAGGGAGCTGGTCACCCCCGCCTCATAAATAAGCTGGACCAACTATTGTGAAGTCTCTAATACTTACACCCCCCACGCAGTTCCTGCAATGAACTAGCTTTACCCTGCTATCAGTATCAATCAAGGTCTCTTTATGATACCCAACTGTCGTGGGATTTTTAACGTGCACACGGGACCGCCTATTTTTTCGCCCTTATCCGAGAAGGCTAGACATCCGATAACTACCCAGGAGACCAGGGAGAGTATGACATCACAAAGACCACTGGTTCTGAGAAAAAAAAAATTTCCATAAATTATATTCCCTCTACTGGGAATCGAACCCAGTACCCCGAGAATCTGAGGCGTTCGTCATACCTCTTAGCCAGAAAAATGGTAGAAACTACAACCTGCATCAAGTATACAGAGAGACAGAAAATAATGTGGTTTGGCCAGCTTGTGAAACTGGAGCCAGGTCCAGTTACCGCTACGCACCTACAACAGTAGATCTGGTTTTATGACACTGTAAAGACCAAAAGGCAAAATATAACAGAAATCATACAATAACACGGTGTCAAAGCAGCTAATGCAACATACTTGGCTCAAGAACGAAAACTTCAGACCTCAACGCCGCTTATTGTTATTGTTAATCAGAATCGACCTCACTGCACTCCGGGTAAACCCATAAATGCCCACTCTCCAGTGTACATACGACGGATGCATCCTCTCTCACGTCCATTTCTGCTAGTCCCACGCCGCTTAAATACTCTAACGGCCCAAAAATGAATGTATGTAGACATTAAGTGATAAACATCGATATCCCTAGCATGACATTATACAAACATATCTTACTGATACCGTCTGATATTCTTACGCCATTATTGTATCGCTGAGCTGGGAAAAGGCTATCACGTGATTGATATTCCAAACTGTTGACTAAACTGGCCAGATGCCAGGAGGGCACACGGATGACTAGAATATTGCCGGTTAGCACAACTATTAGTTGTCGAGAAAATTTTGGAGTAGGTGGGGGAATTTCTGTGGTATTAGACACTGGAGATACATTGTAGCAGACTTTTGATGTGGAGATGGCAGCTGATGATGGTGATAAAGATCAATGTAAGCCCCACATAGAGAAGGAAATTAGAATTGACATGAAAGGGATAAATGAGACTTGGTAAAACCGTGAACGGAGGGAACAAAACAGTGGGGCAGGAGAGGAAAAGGGGGCTTGCCATGATTTTGTTGAGGACCTGTTCATCACGGGGAACTTAAATATGATAATTATGATAGTCTCCACAGAGGCACCAGGTAAACACGAGCAACTTAATTATTCACTTCCTCATTAAATTATTTCTCTTAATGTCTTCTATGTTATCTTTCTTCATCTCGTTCAGTCTTTATCCACTCTTTGGACTATCTTTTTTGTTTTTATTTTGCTTCCGAAATGTTGTTGATTAAGTCTTACTATCTGTTCATCATATTCGTTATAGTGCTACTTGTTCTGTTAGCAGCAAACAAGTGGCACTTTAAAAAAAAAAAAAAAAAAACAGAATTTCTTGGCAACTGAAAACAAAACATTTTCTTGTTCCAGTTTAGAGACTCGCGGTTAACCGCCTGTATGCGAAGATTGAAAATCAGGCGTTTGCCAACAAGAACTGCGCAGCTTTTGGCTTATAATTCATAAGAGGTAAATATTTCCAGGATTTAAACGTTCGCTGATGGATTACGAGGTAAAGTTAAGGGATTAATTGTTTACTTTCTGAACAAAACGTGTCATCTTTGTTTACTTTAAGCTCCAAGAAGAAGAAACAAATTAGCTGTAAGATACATAACATAATTTTATTAGAAGATGTGTCTTGTATCTGGGATTTTCTCTTTAACGGAGTCTGGACAACTTTTCAAGCTTTGAAATCTCAATCAGTGGATTATAAACATAGCGTCCACAAGAATAAATTGAGACAATTGAAAAGACAAAGTAAGAAAGAGACTTTCAGAATCAGACAGAAACAAATGATGTAAGTACGTATAAACATCAGATAACAAAGATGGAGTTGGTTAGATTTTGTCTTGCTGCCAGTGTTTGCCTCTTTATGGAACATGGGGGACAATCACTGTAGTCGTTTGTAATCATGCATCCTAAACCAAAGCGCGTATGTAATCTCACAGTGGTGGTAAGGTCAAGATAAAGGCAGTGCCATAGCACATACTGCCGCAGGAGAATGAAGTGTTAGAGACTTCACCGTACTAGGTCCAGCATCGAGAGGCGGGGTGACTAGTTCGCTGATTTTTTTATTCCCTAACTCAAAGTCAGGTACCCATTAACAGCTGGGTAGACTAGAACGTGCCGGGAACTACATGGGGCGATAACAAATTATCTAATCAGGCACCCCCGGTAAATTATGTAAATTAACAATAATCGTGTTAGGTAAGCACTTACATGGATAAACAGGCAAGACAGGAAATGACACACTACATTCATCATCTTTAGTACTGTACATACAAAATGTAGAAGTAGTACAGTAGTAGATACTGCCGTAATGGAGTGATGTGTTAGAGACTTCATTATACAAGGTCCAGCTTCGAGAGGTGGGGGTGACTGATTCCCTGCCCCGCTGCCTTTGCCTTCCCAACTCAAGAGTAGAGGCAGGTACCCATTTACAGCTGGATAGACTTGTATAGACTTGAGCATGAGGCCACCGTGTTTTGAACCCGGGACATTTTCAGTGAGAAATCAGCGGTCTAACCACTCTACCGATCGGACGCTTTGCTACATACCAAAAAAAAACAAAGCAAAAATACAGAGTTCCAGGAACATGTGTAGACGGTTGTTTGAGACGGAACTTTAAAGAGAAATAAAACAAACAAAACAAAACAGTTTTTCAATGCTAAGAACTGAGAGTTGGCCACAGGCCAGCAACCGCAATCTCTAAAAATAGTTGACCGCAGACATGAATTCCATGGAAACAATAAGCATCGATGTAAGGAGAAAAGCCAACCAAAAAAAAAAAAAAAAAAAACTGGAACCAGACAAGGACATGCTTTTAGAAGTCGGTGTCTGTCTTATGAAAACATCTGTACGTAAAGCGAATGCCCATATTAGTAACGGCCCCAAAGCATGTACTTCCGTAGGAGAATAAAGTGTTGTAGGCTTCACTATACTATGTAAAGCTGTATGATATGGGGTTCACCAGTTCCCTTCCTTGCTGCCTTTGCCCTCCTTAATTCAACAGCAGAGTCATGCACCTAATTACAGCTGGGTGGACTGAAAGCGTGACGCTAACACATTTCGCTGAAAAGGACTAATAGTTTCTATCAGCTAACACGAGGAAGCTACGTAAAGGACTGCTAGCACTTACAACGTTGAGAAATACTAAGTCCTGGAAATAATAACAACATGCTAATGATAGGAACTACACATGAGTGTAGCTGTGGCGCCGATAAAATGACAGCTGAACATCTGCTGAAAAAATGTCAATCGTATGAAGAACAGAGGAAGCACATATGGCCGACACTACTCCTGGACAAACTATGTGGGCATAGCTCAGGCTGACCACAGCTTTCTTCAAACTTATTCAAGTTGTCGTCTGAAATTGTACGAAGACGAAGAAGAAGAATGAGAAGCAGAAGTATCAGGAGGAGGAGGAAAGAGCTATTAGTATATATCAGCTTGCATGATAAGACCGGATAAGGGCTAGTGCTGAAAGGGCTAGTGCTGAAAGGGCTAGTGCTGAAAGGGCTAGTGCTGAAAGGGCTAGTGCTGAAAGGGCTAGTACTGAAAGAAGACTGCTAGCTGCACTGACGCTGCACCCGCCATATGTAAGGTAAAAGTAAATGGATCTCGGTACATGCTCATTGAGGCATATTGGGAATATGGTGTCAGGCCCATATTTTCTTGACCATACGGCACACTTGGGTTAATGTGGTCAGTATCACGCCGGCCGCTTTTAACCTTCCCAGAGTTTCTGTGGTACCCAATTCATGAAGCTGGGTCGACCCCGGAGCCGTTTGCGGTCTAATCAATACCACTTCAGGCATACGTGCTGGCTCTTTAATTAATAAATGTATTAACAAACAATAACTTTTCTAACACGTGTGTTATCCTTCCACGATGCCCTTAATTCTGTATTAATAATTGATTGTAATTCTATTTCAAAGGGGATGTAACTAGAAGCACGGACGTGTATATTTGAGTGCCGTCCCTTGACCTCCAATACTTTGAAGCTGTCACTGGAGTAAAACTTAACAAGATGACAGCTCTGATGGAGGGCGTTGACGACAGGTTTGCTGGCATTGATATTGACAGTTTGCTTAATGGCCAACGCCGACCTCTGTCATTTGAAAGGAAGAAAGCACTATATGAAGGTTAGTATCTATCTATCTATCTATCTATCTATCTATCTATCTATCTATCTATCTATCTATCTATCTATCTGGGAGCCGCGCTGGTGTAATGGCTTCGGCGTTGTACTGGCGACCAGGTGTTCATGGTTCAAACCCGGGCGTCGGCGTTTGAAGAAATGTTTACGGCCGGAAATTTGACTGAATAGCCTGAACGGCTCCTGTGATAAACCCTCTGTGGATGGGAAGGAGCGAAGCTCCTGACCGGGTTGGAAGGAAAGTCCTCAGGTTCCCCAGCCTCGCAATGATATGTCATTGGGCCGAAGGGCTGAAAGCCCAAGTGCCGCTGGTTAAGAAAAAAAAAAAAAAAAAAAAAAAATCTATCTATCTATCTATCTATCTATCTATCTATCTATCTATCTATCTATCTATCTATCTATCTATCTATCTATCTATCTACCAACCTACATACCTACCTACCTGTCTGTCTATCTATCCATCTATCTTTCTTTCTTTCTGCTAAATAGAAATTCAGTGTGTCTGCCTGCCTGTTTCCCTGTCTGCCTGCCTATTTCCCTGCCGGCCTGCTTGTCTGTCTGTCTGTCCACTCATCAATCTATATGCCTGTTTATCTGTTCATGCCTATGTCCACCCATTTCTGTTTATCTTGTACACACCCTACACACGAATGCGGGGACTTCAGTAAGACATTCTTCCTAAGCAGTGACTACCGTGGTATTGGAAGTAGTAGCGGCAGTAGAAATAGTAGTATTAGTAATAGTAGTAGCAGCAGTAGTAGTAGTATTAGTAATAGTAATAGCAGTAGTAGTAGTAGCCACAGTAGTAGTAGTAATAGTAGTAGTAGTGGTAGCAGTAGTATTAGTAGTAGTAATTGTAGTAGTAGTGGTAGCAGTAGTATCAGTAGTAGTAGTGGCAGCAATAGTATTAGTAGTAGTAATAGTAGTAGTAGCCACAGTAGTAGTAGTAGTACGAGTAGCAGTAGTAGTAGTAGTAGTAGTAGTAGTAGTAGTAATAGTAGTAGTAGTAGCCACAGTAGTAGTAGCAGCAGTAGTAGTAGCAGTCGTAGTATTAGTAGCAGTAGCAATAGTAGTAGTAGAAATAGTAGTAGTAGCAGTAGTAGTAGTAGTAATAGTAGTAGCCAAAGTAGCAGTAGTAGTAGTAGCATTAGTAGTAGTAGCCACAGCAGTAGTAGTAGTAGTACGAGTAGAAGTAGTAGTAGTCTTCATAACCCTCCACTCACAAAGGAGCATAGGCCTTCAACAAACACATGCCAAGTCCTCCTGTCACGTGCCATCATCTCAAGTTCTTTCCACGTTCTCCTTATCATTTTCACCTCTGTTTCCAGCTCTCTTCTCCATGTGCTTCTTGGTCTACCTCTGCTTCTCTTCCCCTGGGGGTTCAAGAATAAGGACTGCCTTGTAATGCTATCAACAGGTTTGCTCAGTGTGTGTCCTATCCATCGCTATCGTCTTCTTCTCATCTCTTGTTCCACTGGCACTTGTCTGGTTCTTGTCATCAGTTCCACGTTGGTAACCTTGTCATACCATTTTAATCCCTCTATTCTACGCAAGCACCCATTTATGAAAGTCTGTAGCTTTTTGGTTGTTGTTTTTGTTGTTCTCCATGTCTTAGAGCCATACAATAGGACTGACTTCACATTTGAGTTGAAGATTCTTATTTTCGTGTTGGACTTGATTTCTCTTGTTCTCCATATATTTCCCAATGCAACGAAAGCTCCTTTTGCTTTTTGTATTCTTATTTTGATATCACTGTCTGTCCCTCCAACTTTATCTATATTGGTGCCAAGATATGTGTACGATTCTACATCTTGTATTGGTGCTTCTTCAAGTTCAACTCTGTTATCATTACCTGCATTTATTCTCATTATCTTTGTCTGTTCCCTGCGTATTTTCAGACCCAATTGCTGTGACCTCTTTATCGAGTGTTTTCAATTTGTCCTGCAACTGATTACGGTTATGGGACAGAAGAGCTAATTTATCAGTGTCGTAAATTTATTTTGAGAGAAAAGAGTCGTAGAAATAGTGGTCCGGTTTAGAGTGGAAAATGATGATGGAAAGCTCAGTGATAGAAAATGTAGATATTAAATAGTTGCTTCACAGCGTGCTGGAGGAGAGTAAAGACAGACTTATTTACGACAAATCGCTTCTCTCAATCTTCTTTTCCGCTCTCCTGGTCAAACAATTATTTGCCAGTTTTCCAGACTCGCATCTGCGCGCACACCGATTTGGTGTTTTTCACACACACAGACGATGTAGATACAAACTATATTAAACGAATAGGGGAAATGTTGGGCTGTGGGTATGTCCAACACCGTACTAAATGAGTTTATGTGATTTTATTCACTTTAAACATCAATCACTAACAAATATCAGGTATTACATAAATTATCATAAGTACACAAATGCAAATAACAAATTTGGGAGGGGTGAAGAAGACTGGTATCGACTAAGCCCTTCCCGCTTATTAGACAAAGATAAACCCAGTCCAGAGATAGATAATATCAGGAACATAGGTACGTTAACCTAACCGTGAAGTTAATTGCTCTGACAGAGGTGTTACAAAGTTAGGTATAGGTGATAGAAAAAAACCTGTTCTTCCCAGCTGTTCTTCCCTTTACTAAGCAAATGGAAAGGAGGGGGTTTTTAAACAGAGTTAACCAATTAGCAACTCCCCCTTAAAGGAACAATGCAGGGAATACAGAAAAAATTATATTACTAGGCAAGAAAGTTAACAACAGGTTTACAAAAGAAAACGATTAAATTTCTTGTCATTCATACACACGCGTGAGGATCCACACTCATATACTCACACACTTACCGAATGCAGCCTCAGACGATCCATAAAAAGTATATAAAACCAGCAAGTAATCTTTTGACATATGAACTGTCTAGTCCTTCGATGTCCCGCCCCAGATGTTTGCGAGGGTTTGTTGGTAACAAATATTCTCACTTATCGCAAGACTTGAAGACTATGAGTTCTCGTGTTTTTATTATATATATAAAAGGAGTCTATGGGATGGCACTAACACAGTTCGGCACAGGGGTGAAAATGAAGTGGTCTCTTTTAATCCTCCGCTATGGTAAAATTCCTTCAATGCGTGATGATAGTTTTATTAAATCCAATTGAGGAAAAAAACTAGGCTCAGTCACAGTCAGGAAAATATGTACTCTCTCACAGTAAACAGTAAATATGATATCGCTTCTGGCGATGATTACCTTCCAGTTTATCTTACAGGTTTGTAAGGGTAATTTGATGATTATTCTTTAAAATGTTCTTGGGTGGGCTTTATTTCATTTAATTCTGACAGCTAGGTCGCAAAAAGACCGCCACAAGATTATATTTTAAAAGAAATGTTTCTTCAATATGACTGGAAGTTTATAGGATGATTTCTTTATTTCTTTCTTTATTTAGCTGGGACCGCAGGTTACGATCACTCTGTGTGAAAGAAAAAAAGCCATGTAACATACCGAAAATCAAGCGCGATAAATTTCCCGTTAAGCCTATAATACACTCGAGTATTTAATTATGTATTTAATAAACACTGCGCGAATTCTAGTGGTTAAAACACACATCTATAAAACTAGGACTTAACTGAATTTATTAATTATAAATTCCTTCGCGACTTTAAAAGTTAATTTAAGCATCTATTATCTTTTGAAATAATATAATAGATGTATCATTATATTTACAACTGGAACTATTGAGATGGTTTAATTTAATAGATTGTAACACAAACTCCATTGAAATAGAATGACTGAACTAGACCACTGATCACTTTACACAATATATATTACCGCTTTGCACAGAATAGAAATCACTGCAAATATATATATAAAATCCAGGGGAAAATCTATAACAAGATTTCAATAAAGCTAGTGCTTCTGTAAAGGTCTGGCCAGCGAGTGATAACGTGTCTAGTCTTCATGGTCTATTTAGCTAAAATGGAATGTAAGTTGAGTGGGACATGATAAACTTAACAGCTTATTTGATCTCACGAACTTTTGGGGATCTGACCGCCAAATCAAGAGAAGAAGCCGCCCCCTGGTCTTCGTGTCTCCGTTCGCTGCTGCCCGTTTCGGCTTTCCCCCGTTCGCTCGGTTGCGATTGACACCGAGACGCGAAAATAGCGGCAAGCAACTGCGTCTCGTATCAGGGACCACTACTGTCTTTGATAACGCCGATAGTCTCCCCTGAAATCCCTCAGTCTGTCTCTTTGATCTCGTGCCGCATACTAAATGAGTCCCGGTGGAATGAGTTCTGGCAAACGAAAAGTTACAACAAATGTTCAGGGGTTCTAATGTTATGAAAAGCTAAAAGTCCCTTTAAATCATCCATCATATCAGGGAGAATTCACTTGTCAAACTAGACGTACGTCACAATCAGCAAAATCCAGATCATCCAACTGCTTAGTCATTCAGGGGAACTCCATAATGCCTCATCAATCTCCAAAGTGATTCTCTGTCTACACTGTCAAATGCCTTTTCGTAGTCCACAAATCCGATGTATAGTGGTGAATTTCATTCCAGACTTTGTTCAACTATTATTCTCAAAGTGGCTATCTGGTCTGTACAGGATCTGTTTTGTCGAAAACCTGCTTGTTCATCTCTCAGTGTCTTGTCTATGGACTCTTTTAATCTTTCAAGGATAATCCTGTTTAATACTTTTCCTGGCACTGATAGTAACATTATTCCTCTATAATTTGTGCACTCTTGTAAATTTCCCTTCTTAGGCAACTTAACCAGATATCCTTTCTTCCATTCTGCTGGTATCTCTTCCTTTTCCCAGACTTTACCAAGTAATTTATATAACATCTCTGTAGCCGTGTCGATATCTGCTTTGATGGCCTCTGCTGGAATGCCATCAGGTCCAGACGCTTTTCCATCTCTTAGAAGCTTTATGGCATTCTTTATTTCTTCCTTCGTTGGTCTTTCACCGTTAATTTGTAGTTCTTCTTCTGCTGGCTGGATGTCTAGGGGGTTTTGTGGAGCTGGTCTATTGAGAAGGTCCTCAAAATATTCTGTCCACCTCTTCATTTGCTCTTGTATATTGCTGAGCAGTTTCCCATTCTTTTCTTTTATGAAGCAACTTGTTTGCTTGTATTTCCCCGTTAGCTTCTTTGTGCTGTTATACAGTTCTCTCATATTCCCTTTGGCTGCAGCATCTTCTGCCTCTCTTGCCAACTCCTCAATATACTTCCTCTTGTCTCTTTTGATACTTCTTTTTAATTCTTTGTTTGCTTCTGTGTACACTTCTTGAGCCTTGGCTTTGAAACTTCTGGTTTTGCTTGTGTTTAAATCTGCTTTCTTGTTTTTCCTGTCTTTTATCTTATTGATGGTTTCTGTTGTTATCCATGCTTTTTGTTGTCGTTCCCTTTTCCCCAGTATTTCTTCACATGTCTCATTCCATACCGTTTTGATTTGCTGCCAATAGTCTTCTGTATTCTCTGCATCTTCCAGCTGTTGGAGCACTTGGAATTTGTTAGATATTGTGACCGCAAATTTGTCTCTTGTTTCTTGATTACTTAGATGTCCTACATTAAATTGTTGTCTATAATTTTGCATTGTTGCATATCTCTTGAGTTTCATTTTTACTTTGGCTATCAGAAGGTGGTGATCTGGTGCCACATCTGCTCCTCTATATACCTTTACATCCTGCAATGATGATCTAAACTTCTTGTTTATGCATATATGATCAATCTGATTTTCTGTTCTATGGTCTGGTGATATCCATGTTGCTTTGTGTATTCTCTTATGTGGAAACATGCTTCCTCCTATAGCCAGTTGATTTGAAGCACAGAAGTTTGAGAATAGTTCCCCATTTTCGTTCATTATTCCTAGCCCCTAATTCCCCATGACTTCTTCAAAGCCGGTGTTGACTGTACCTATCTTTGCATTCATGTCACCCATCAAAATTGTCATGTCTCTTCATTTTACTTTTTCCATAATTTCCTGTAGTCTAGTATAAAATGCTTCTTTCACAGACTCTTCTTTGTCATTAGTTGGTGCATAACATTGGATGACATTTACATTTATTTTATTTTTAGCTCTTTTAAAAGAAGCTGTTATTATTCTGGATCCAACGGCTTCCCATTCAATGAGTGCTTTCAGTGCTTCTTTAGATAACATAAGAGCTACCCTTTCACTGTGGTGTGAACTTTCGTCTTCGTGTCCTGAGGACAGCCCCAATTCACCTGTGATGAGTTTCTTCCTGTCTACCCCCTTCCACTTTGTTTCACACAATCCCAGAACCTCGATTTTATAATTCCCTCATCTCTGCTGCTACTTGTGCCACTTTCCCTTGTTCGTTTAATGTCCGAACATTCCAGGTGCCAAATCTGGAAGTTCTCCTAGAAGAAAGAAGGTTAGTCAGCAACACAGACTCCTTTCGGCTTTCTCTGTGTTGCATCATACGCCTCCCTGCGAGAGGACCTTCCTCTGTCTTGGATGGCTGTGTTTTATTTTCCTTAATTGACTTGTCCTTGTTTGTTGAAGTTATTTGTGGTTTAAATTTTTTTACAGGATGGGGTAACCAGCCCCATGCCCAACCCTCCTTAGTTGCTTCGTACGACATGCTTGGCAGGGAACAGTGTTACTATTCTTTGCTCCCCTTTCGGGCCCCGGTAACACACTTTATGTAAACTAGAAAAATTCCAATAATTTTTCTTTGTAATTTTTTTTTTTTTTTTGGGCAAACATCGTTTTCTTTACATATTTTTAGGATGTTCAAAAACTTGAATAAAATAAACACTTAAGAAATGAGTTAATTAATGGGTTTTTTTTTTTTTTTAAAACTCTACAAATAACTTCTATTCTGATATACAAGAATAACATATGTTCTACCGTACTGTGCATACGACCCATTACCCCACTTAATTCCGAAATTTCACAGGCCGACATGCCCGCACCTGAAACCTTTCAACCAGAACTTGAGTAACATTGCGTCGGAGTTGTATGAGTCATTCAACTCTATCTATCTATCTATCTATCTATCTATCTATCTATCTATCTATCTATCTATCTATCTATCTATCTATCTATCTATCTATCTATCTATCTATCTATCTATCTATCTACATACCTACCTACCTACCTGTCTGTCTGTCTGTCTATCCATCTATCTCTCTTTCTTTCTGCTTATAAGAAATTCAGTGTGTCTGCCTGACTGTTTCCCTGTCTGCCTGCCTATTTCCCTGCCGGCCTGCTTGTCTGTCTGTCTGTCCACTCATCAATCTATCTGCCTGTTTATCTGTTCATGCCTATGTCCACCCATTTCTGTTTATCTTGTACACACACGAATGCGGGGGACTTCAGTAAGACATTCTTCCTAAGCAGTGACTACCGTGGTATTGGAAGTAGTAGCAGCAGTAGAAATATTAGTAGTAGTAATAGCAGCAGCAGAAATGTAGTAGTAGTAGTACGAGTACTAGTCGTAGTAGTAGCAGTAGTAGTAGTAGTCACAGTAGTAGTAGTATTAGCAGTAGTAGTAGTATTAGTAATAGTAGTAGCAGCAGTAGTAGTAGTATTAGTAATAGGAGTAGCAGCAGTAGTAGTAGTATTAGTTATAGTAGTAGCAGTAGTAGTAGTAGCCACAGTAGTAGTAGTAATAGTAGTAGTAGTGGTAGCAGTAGTATTAGTAGTAGTAGTTGTAGTAGTAGTCGTAGCAGTAGTATTAGCAGTAGTAGTGGTAGCAGAAGTATTAGTAGTAGTAGTAGCCACAGTAGTAGTAGTAAGAGTAGCAGTAGTATTAGTGTAGTAGATTTGTGATAGGTGAATTAAGACTTGGTTTGGTCCCTTCTGAATAGCAATAGAAACAAGTGATAGCTCAGTGGGAGATGATAAAATAGAAATAGATTTCACGAGTGAGATGGAGGAAATATATTAGAGTCGGTCTCTGACCCTCGAGATGATTTCTCTCAGTCAGCCTATCGTCTACAACAGATTAAGATTTGTCAGACCGTCTAGTATAATATATAGTAATATATATATCCCTCACATACACACACACCTAAGTGACTACAATAGACACACAGACATGAAACTATGACAATGAAAATATAGATATTTGGGAACGAACTGACCGACACACTGGAATGAGTTTATGTAAATTTTATTAACATAAGGAAAAATTGTCCACAACAAATAAGTTTGCTTATCAAGCACATAAAATTACACATAGGTTAATGAATTACTAAAAGAATAATAGACCCATCGGTGTAATCCTTTCCCTCTATGTAGAGCCCACGATCCCGTTAGAAGAAAAAGTGATAGCCCCAAAGAGTCAGATATATACGTGTCGTAAATTTATTTTGAGAGAAAAGAGTCTTAGAAATAGTGGTCCGGTTTAGAGTGAAAAATGATGATGGAAAGCTCAGTGATAGAAAATGTAGAGATTTAATAGTTGCTTCACAGCGAGCTGGAGGAGAGTAAAGACAGACTTATTTACGACAAATCGTTTCTCTCAATCTTCTCTTTCACTCTCCTGGTCAAACCATTAGTTGCCAGTTTTCCAGACCCGCATCTGCGCGCACACCGATTTGGTGTTTTTTCACACACACAGGCGACGTTGATACAAACTATATTAAACGAATAAGGGGAAAAGTTGGGCTTTGGGTATATCCAACACACAGAACTAAATGAGTTTATGTGATTTTATTCACTTTAAACATCAATCACTAAAAATATCAGATACAGTAGAACTCCATTTATCCGAACCCCATGGGACCGAGCATCGTTCGGATAATCAAATGTTCGGATAATTGGATTACATAATGTATCGAGTACATGTACACATATTTCTAAAAATAATTAACCATCACAAGGAAAATACACTATAAAACATATTTACTTGTACTGTAATAATAATACCCACACTGTATTAGATCACTGTATCACCAAAATCTTTTATTACACTGCAGTGCATATACTTCTTGTATTAATTATTTTTGTTAAGAAAGAGAAATGTTTTCAAAATAACATTACAAACGATTCAAAACCAGGCGCAACTTACGTATATATGTACTTGCACAGATGTAGCCCACTATTTAAAATAATGAGGAATCCTCTTTTGCACCAAACTGGATAGTCTCCTTTTGGCTGCTAAGTCCCGAATTCTCTTCAACAGCAGAAGCTGTGTAGGACAGCTGTCATCTTCTTGCTCGTACCAAGCCATCGCAGTTTCTAGTGCTATAAAGGCCTCTTCAGGACTTGGTCGACGTTTTGGTTTTTCTTCATAATCTACAAGTACATCATGTACTTCTGAGGTGTCTTCATCATCGGTCACTACATGTATTTGGTTTTCTTCTTGCACAAAAGACAAAATTTCTTCGTCATTCAAAAACTGAAAACCAGAATCATTATCATCTTCTAGCCACATGTGTGCATCATCTTTGTCACAGTCCGAAAATCCGGGCATTGCTTGAAACAGTTCCACAACTTCATTTATACAATCATCATTTGTGTCCACTGCAGTAGTTTCATTTCCTCCTTTTTTCCCAAGCAATCTACTCCAAGCCTTGTTGAGATTATCTTGTGACAGGGTGGTCCAAGCATCAGCTAACATATAGCAGCAGTCTTTGAGATTAAGCTTTTTGGAAAACGCCACCACACTTTCTTCATCTTCAGCCAACAATAAACGACGCAGGACTTCCTTCTTGTACATCTTTTTAAGCTTTGCTATAACACCCTGATCCATTGGTTGAATCAGTGCTGTTACATTGGGAGGCAGAAAAATTACTTTAAAATTTGCATCAACTGCATTCAATGTATCCGTCTCTGGATGAGATGGTGCATTGTCCAGTAGAAGAATTACTTTTCCAGTTTTCTTTTCTTGTTCTCCCAACCTCTTCACATTTGGGATGAACTGATTTGTATACCAATCAAGAAATATTTCACTATTCATCCAAGCACTCTTCTGTGCTTTGTAACACAATGGGAGACATGTCACATTCTTTAAACAACGTGGTTTTTTTTGGCTTTGCCGATCATTAGCACCGGTAAACGATGACTTCCACTGGCATTCGCGGCTACCAAAATTGTTACTCTCTCTTTGCACTTTTTAAACCCAGGGGCAGCTGCTTCGCGCTGAGATGCAAGTGATTTTTGAGGCAATGATTTCCAGTATAAGCCAGTCTCATCGGCATTATACACATCATCGAGTGAATAACCTTCTTCTTCCAAAAAAGCCAAGAATGTTTCTATAAAATTTTTAGCGGCAGTTGCATCGCTAGATAAAGATTCCCCTTGAATCTCCAATTCTCGTATGCCATGACGAGATTTAAAGTTTCTTAACCATTCCTGGCTAGCCTTAAAGTCAGGAGGACCGTCAAGTTGATTGTTGAACTGAAGTGCCTTTTCACACAACAGAGAACCAGAGATAGGTTCCCCTTTGCTTCTTCTTTGCACAAACCATATATACAAAGCCTCTTCCAATTTCACATCTTTCGCATTTCTCATGGTTTTACGTTTCTTCGACCCATTTTCACTATCAAATTTCGATGCAAAACTCATAATTTTATCCTTGTTACTTTTAATGTCAGAGACGGTAGCTTTCCCAACATTGAAAATCCTCGCAAGTGAAGACACAGTTTCACCTTGTCCTAGTCTCTTGATAAATTCTGTTTTCGTTTCAATTGACAAAACATTGCGGTTCCTTTTATATGCTTTAGGCCTACTGGAAGATGCCATATCGCACAGAGAAATACTTGTACGCCAAAATTATTCTGCTGTAGTAGCAGACACAATTATTTTAAGTTGAACTGTCTGTTTAGCCAGTGTTCTACCTAGAACGCACACGTACACTGTATTTTTAAACCAGATATTAACTGACTTTATGATCTAACTGACTTCCTGTACGTAAGCGACCGACCATTAGCCATCCCATTCTCTACAAATTGTTCGCACACATTTGAAGTTTGCCGCATCAAAAGATTCAGAATTTTAGTCTAACGTGACTGTGGCATCTGATTTTTTTTTTTTTTCTGGAAAAAGTGTTCGGATAATTGGATGTTCGGATAATTGGGGTTCGGATAAATGGAGTTCTACTGTATTACATAAATTATCATAAGTACACAAATGCAAATAACAAGTTTGGAAGGGGTGAAGAAGATTGGTATCGACTAAGCCCTTCCCGCTTATTAGACAAAGATAAACCCAGTCCAAAGATAGATAATATCAGGAACATAGGTACGTTAACCTAACAGTGAAGTTAATTACTCTGAAAGAGGGGTTACAAAATTAGGTATAGGTGATAGAAAAACCTGTTCTTCCCAGCTGTTCTTCCCTTTACTAAGCAAATGGAAAGGGGGTGGTTTTAAACAGAGTTAACAAATTATCAACTATCCCACTTAAAGGAACAATGTAGGGTATACAGAAAAGATATATTTTACTAGGTAAGCAAGTTAACAAAATGGTCACCCAAAAGAATTAATTTCCTGTCATTCATACACGCGCTAGCAAAGGCCTTCACTCATCTTGCTCTCACTTACCGATTGTGAAAAAATCTTGCACTCCATAGAATAACACAACAGCAGTTACACCTCAAACTAAATGTATGAGTGTTTGTTCAAGTTCTAGCCCCAGATTAGCGGGTAGGCGGTCAGCACATAAAAGGATCCCGTAATCGCTGGAAAATGAATCTGTAGTTGTGTCTCTTTTCTTAATAACAGTTTCTATGGGAGGGCACGGTCTCTGATACCGGGGTGAGGATGGTGTGGTCTATTTGACTATGCCGCTGATAATAAAATTCTTACGCGTGCTGGTACACTTTATCCGTGAGGTATGGTTTAAGTCCAGTGAGAAAACTAGTCACATCACTGTTCAGGAAATTATGAATTATCTCTCTGTGTCGGTAACTAACAAAGCTCGGGCCAGTGTTCTTCTTCCCGTTACGACTTAAGTTGTTTGATGGTGCGTTAAATTTGTCTTTGGGTGTGCTTTCTTTGCTATAAGTTAGATAGCGGAATTCCAAACATAGAATCGCCTCAAAGATTAAAAATTTACACAGTCTCAACAAGTTCTGCGTCAGGGGAACTCTACACACTGTTTATGCTTTGCCTTGCTTAGATTGATTTCTTTATTGCTTTCTTAATGCTGGGATCGCACAGGTTACGATCACTCTGTGTGAAAGAAAAAAAAGACATGTAATATACCGAAAACAAATAACCTTCTAAAGCGCGATGAATTTCCCGTTAAGCCTATAATACACTCGAGTATTTAATTATGTATTTAATAAACACTGCGCGAATTCTAGTGGTTAAAAACCCACATCTATAAAACTAGGACTTAACTGAATTTATTAATTATAAATTCCTTCGCGACTTTAAAAGTTAATTTAAGCATCTATTATCTTTTGAAATAATATGATAGATAGATCATTATATTTACCACTGGAACTATTGAGATGGTTTAATTTAATAGATTTAAATTAACACAAAATCCATTGAAATAGAATGACTGAACTAGACCACTGATCACTTTACACAATATATATTACCGCTCTGCACAGAATAGAAAACACTGCTAATATATATATAAAATCCAGGGGAAAATCTATAACAAGATTTCAATAAAGCTAGTGCTTCTGTAAAGGTCTGGCCAGCGAGTGATAACGTGTCTAGTTCTTAATGGTCTATTTAGCTAAAATGGAATGTAAGTTGAGTGGGACATGATAAACTTGACAACTTATTTGATCTCACGAACTTTTGGGGATCTGACCGCCAAATCAAGAGAAGAAGCCGCCCCCTGGTCTTCGTATCCGCTCGCTGCTGCCCGTTTCGCTTTCCCCCGTTCGCTCGGTTCCTCGATTGACACCGAGACGCGAAAATAGCGGCAAGCAACTGCGTCTCGTAGCAGGGACCACTACTGTCTTTGATAGCGCCGATAGTCTCCCCTAAAATCCCTCAGTTCGTCTCTTTGATCTCGTGCCGCCTACTAAATGAGTCCCGGTGGAATGAGTTCTGGCAAACGAAAAGTTACAACAAATGTTCAGGGGTTCTAATGTTATGAAAAGCTAAAGGTCCCTTTAAATCATCCATCATATCAGGGAAAATTCACTTGTCAAACTAGACGTACGTCACAATCGTCCCCACTTTTAGACATGAAACCATTTTTCATGTTTCATTTTTTTTGACAATGGAGGTGACCTGATTGGTGATTTTAGGATGAGTGGTATCTTCAGTTTGCTCTTCTTCCTCTGTAGACCAGTTTCTACTCAGGAAATCAGCCCCGACATTCTGTCTTCCCGGAATATATTCCACTTTGAAAGAATAAACGCTTAAAAGAAGCGCCCAACGCATGATCCTTGCGTTAAATTCTTTATTGGCACCATGAAATGCTAACGGAGCGTGGTCTGTTTGCACCGTGAAAGATGTACCATAAAGAAACTCATGATGGCGTCTGATACCGTCAATCAGAGCAAGACATTCCCTTTCAACTACGCTGTAGTTCCGTTCCGCTTTATTTAATTTCCGACTGCCATAGGCAACTGGAAATAGCATGTTCAGGTCACTGTCATCGGCTTGAAGCAGTGTTGACCCGATGCCCTGACCTGACGCGTCGACTCTCAGTACAAAAGGTTTCTTGAGGTCAGGCAACCTCAAAATGGGGTATGCAGACAACTGTCCTTTCAAAGTGCTATACGCGTGTTCGCACTTTTGATCCCATATGACCTTATCAGGACAACCTTTCTTTGTGAGGTCAGTCAGCGGTGCCGTCAGTCCGTTGAAGTTCTGGATGTACTTCTGATAGTATGCACATAGCGATATGAAGGAACGTACGTCTTTCTTCGTTCGGGGTCTTTTTGCTGCCATTATTTTCTCCACGTTCTTCTTGATAGGCCAACTGCCTCCGTGAGAAATAGTGTGCCCCAGGAAGTCTAACTGTTCAAACCCGATGAGACATTTGCTAGGTCTGGCTGTAAGACCCGTTTCCTGTAGTCTCCTGAGGAGCATAGCAACCGTAGCAATATGTTCTTCATAGGTTTCCGATGCAATTAAGATGTCATCCATGAAATTATGGATATGGGGACTTTGCAAAGGTTGTAGAAGCTTCCTCATCATCCTGGTGAACACTCCTGGTGCGTTATGCAAACCGAACGGCATCACGTTAAATGTGTAATGTCCTTCACTAGTGCTGAAAGCTAACAAAGGTTTAATTTCCTCCTTGACTGGTATTTGATAATAACCTTTGCTGAGGTCAATCTTGGAGAAGATCTTTGCTTTGCTGAGCTTGGTGAACAACTCAGAAACAGTTTGGAGAGGTTCGGGCTGGAATTCCGTTACAGCGTTTAGCAACCTGTAATAAATGCCCAGCCGAACTTCCTTATTGGGCTTCTGCAACAGCACTACACTCGAGCTGTAAGGAGATGTAGACTCACTGATAATTCCTGCCTGACGCAGCTTGTCTATTTCTCCGCGAAGTGCATCAGCTTTAGCGTACGGGATGGGGTAAACTCTGGTTTGAACAGGGGTCTCGTTTGTTAATTTCATATCAAATTCAATGAGATTTGTTCGACCAGGTACATCCGTTAAGACTGCACTGTACTGTTTTAGTAGAGCCCTGGTTTCTGTTTGTTGTTCTGGTGAGAGATTGTCGCCGAACTTGACATCTTTAAAGGATTCTGTGGGTTGCAATGGATACTCCATGCAACCTTCATCATCTTCCTCGTCTTCCGTTGCTATGGCGACAGCCAGGAGATGCTCGGAGGATGGCACCGGTCTTTCCAAATATTTCTTTAGCAGATTTATGTGGAAGACCTTCTCCTTTCCTTTGATGGAGATCTTGTAGTTGGTACGTGAGATCTTTTTAAGGACGGTAAACGGTCCTTGCCATCCGATGCGAAGTTTATTGCTTCCGGTTGGAAGTAGCAATAGGACTTTCTCCCCTGGTTGTAGTTCTCTCTCTTTTGCAGCTTTGTTGTATCTTTTAGTAATTTTAGCGCGGGCTTTCTTAAGGTTGGTAGTAGCTAGATCCCATCCTAGCTTTAGCTTTTCCTTAAGCTCAGATACATACTTGCTTGCAGAGACGACTGTCTCGTCAGCCTTCTGGTCTGTCAGGGACCGAAGTAAGGCTTCTAGTGGCCCCTTAATAGGTCTGCCAAATAAAAGTGTAGCTGGCGCAAAACCCGTAGACGCTTGGGGTACCTCTCGGTAGGCGAATAAGGCAGCCGATATATATTGGTCCCAGTCTTCCGGTTTCTCCTGACCCAGCTTACGTAACATCATGGTGAGGGTACCGTTAAAACGTTCCACGAGCCCATTTCCGGCCGGATGGTAGGGACTTGTGTGGATATGTTTGGCCCTCAAGATCTTAAAGATCTCCTCCATTAACAGGCTACGGAATTGGGATCCATTGTCCGTCAAAACTTGTTGAGGGAATCCCAACCGTGTAAAAATTTGCACAAGGGCTTCTGCGACATGCTTGGAATTAGTGCATGGTAGCGGTACGGCTTCGGCCCACATAGTGCAAGTGTCAACTAAGGTCAGGATGAACCTGTTCCTTCTTTTGGTCTTTTCCAGAGGACCAATAATGTCGACAGCAACCCGTTCAAATGGAGTCCCTACTATTGGCATTTGCCCCATAGGTACTGGGGGTGTCAAGTGCTTGGGTGCTACCCGTTGGCACTGGGCGCAGGATTTCACATACCTGACAATGTCAGAGTTCATTCCTGGCCACCAATAGTGGTTTTTTATTCGCTGAATAGTGGCGTTTTGTCCCATGTGTCCGCTAAAGGGAAGAGAGTGCCCCATTTCTAAGATCTGGTTTCTGTACTGCGTCGGTACTAGGAGCTGGTTATTCCCCGTGTCCGGGTTGCCCGTTCTACGATACAATACACCATCCTTAGAAAAGATGTCTCCGTTGTGTCTGGGGTCCTTAGCCATGGGCAGTTTTTTAAAGCAGGGCGCCAGAGTAGGGTCCTTTTGTTGCGCCTCCTTCAGTTCATTCGGCAACAAGTTTGGCGCAGGCTCCCTCTCCTTCTTGGCTTGCCCTCTTGTGGTTACCGCTGCCACAATCGGCTCCTTAGGTCTCCCAATGAACACATATCTACATCCCAGGATAACTGGGTAGATCGGATCATCCATTATGGCCGCTTTAATAACTCCTCTGACAAAGTCAGAGTGTATTTCTACCAGTGCGATAGGAAGCGTCCTGGGTGCATCACTCCTGAAAACTCCACTAAGTTTGACGGTTTCCTCTGTCTCCTGACCGGGTTTTGACTAGGTGCCTAGCGACAATACAATCAAAACTTAATCCAGTGTCAAAAAGACAAGTAGTAGAGGTACCGTTCAAAATTACAGTTCCTCGAGTTGAGGGTCGGTCCCCCTCAGGTTGAGAATCACTGACATTGACTCTACCTTTCGAGGCTGTATGCAAACATCCAATGCGGTTTGCACCGGTTTGTTTGCCCTGATCAGACGTTCCTGGTGTAGGGGTCTTCCCTTTTCCTTGACCTTGGTGGCCGCGCTGCCACGTAGGCTTGTTGGGTTGATCAGAATTTGTGTTGGGGGGGTATCGGGTTTTGTAGAATTTCGATTTTTCCTGGGGGGGTTTCTGGGTATTGTTATCTCGTTGGTTATAATGTTGAGAGGAAGTGGAAGAATAGGATGCCTGCTCTAGATTCTGTTTTCGAGATGGCTCATCGGTGGGTTTACGTTTAGTGCTGGGAAGTTCGGCCATTGCATTGCTATAGCGTTCGGCTTTATTGAGTATGTCTTCAAGCCTGACTGCCCCCTGTTCCGCCAAAAATCTACGTGTTTCATTCGGCAAAGTGGATTTTATCTGCTCCACAAGAACAAGTTCGAGGAGTCCCTCATATGAAAGAGGTAGGTCAGATAATTCAATGCACTTTGTCAGATAACCCGTGAGACGTGAAGAGAACTGGGGAAATGTTTCCGTGCTCTCTTTTCGGCTGTTTCTGAACAACTGCAGAAACTTTCGGGCAGTCATCTCAAACTGCTGTAGTAAGGCCTTTTTCAACATGTCGTAATCATGTTGATTCGGTCCCAGCTTTGTGTACACGTCATAAGCATTGCCTTTCAGTGACGTTGAAAGTTTGAGCGCCCAGCGGGTACTCTCTAACCCATAAAGATTCGCGAGTCTCTCGAATTTTTCTAGGTAGCTGTCAATTTTTTCGTTAGGGCTAGGAAAAGATTCTAAAGAAAACGACATAGCAGTTAATTGGGCAGATTGAGTACTGGAGAGGTCCATTGATTGAGACTGGGGCGAAGACGGCTCTCCGTTAGTCGAAGTAGAGGCGCCCCGACTCTCTAGAGCCTTAAGCGCCAGTTGATGCTGTCTTTCCTTCTCTCTCTCTCTCTCTGCGAGTTTCCATCTCTGCTTCAATTTTCTTCTGTTCCAAAAGACGTTCTTCCGCTTCTTTCTTATCTGCCCTCTCCTGGGCTTCTCTCCTCTCTGTTCTTTCTTTCTCTTCCTTCCTCTCAGCTTCTGCTCTCTGTTGCTCCGCCTTCCTCTCAGCTTCGGCTCTCTGTTGCTCCGCCTTCCTCTCAGCTTCGGCTCTCTGTTGCTCCGCGTCATATATTTCCAATTCCTGGTTAATAAACGCGTTTGCAGCTTCTGCATCTAATCCTGCCTCTTTCGCTTCCAGCCTCAAGATGGACCTCATCTTTATCCTCTCTGCCATTGTTAAAGAATAAGATGAAGTATGCCTAGAGAACTAGTAAGAAGCAACGCGAAAGGGAGGAACTCTGAACCGCTACGAGAAAAAAAACACAAGTATAAATTTACCTGTGTTACCTCCTACCTGTACTGTGCAAACTTATCGCTGCTATTATCTGGCAATTAAGGCTCTAAACGCAAGCGACTATGCCACTAAATGGTAAGTTACACTGGAAAAGAATCTACTTTTACTAACAGTCGAGAAAAATTTATATTAAAACAATTTAAAAGAAAAAAAAATTTTCCACTAAATTTTTAATCTCTGACAACAAACTCCGTCCCTAAAGTCAATTATTGAGATGAGACGTTGTTAACTTAATTTTTAAAAATCAGAACAATCCGTCTTTAGCTAAGCTCAACTCTTTTTAACTTCAAAAACCTTTGTGACTGTAAAACAATCACGCAATCCCAGCAACTCTTATAAAGAAAGAAATTGAATTATCTCCGCCAGAGGATAATTATAATAGCAAATATATTTGTTTATCTGTACTTTCTACTGCTGTGGAGAGAAAACAACCTGTAAATATGCTGTGTGGACAACCCAAATACTTAAAGAACGTTTGTCTAGGGGTGTAATTATTTATTTATTTCCCTAATTCACAAAGACAAATCATTCACACTCTACCTAGTTAGACCCAAACTAAATCAGACTCAAAATATCTTTATCCCGGCTATGCGATTGCCTCAAATGTAGCTCAAGATCCCAGAACCAGCCCACAAATATGTGTGCATCAAATGTATCTCAAAATTATCCCGGCGAGCCGGCCAAATATTGTCGTAAATTTATTTTGAGAGAAAAGAGTCTTAGAAATAGTGGTCCGGTTTAGAGTGAAAAATGATGATGGAAAGCTCAGTGATAGAAAATGTAGAGATTTAATAGTTGCTTCACAGCGAGCTGGAGGAGAGTAAAGACAGACTTATTTACGACAAATCGTTTCTCTCAATCTTCTCTTTCACTCTCCTGGTCAAACAATTAGTTGCCAGTTTTCCAGACCCGCATCTGCGCGCACACCGATTTGGTGTTTTTTTCACACACACAGGCGACGTTGATACAAACTATATTAAACGAATAAGGGGAAAAGTTGGGCTTTGGGTATATCCAACACACAGAACTAAATGAGTTTATGTGATTTTATTCACTTTAAACATCAATCACTAAAAATATCAGATATTACATAAATTATCATAAGTACACAAATGCAAATAACAAGTTTGGAAGGGGTGAAGAAGATTGGTATCGACTAAGCCCTTCCCGCTTATTAGACAAAGATAAACCCAGTCCAAAGATAGATAATATCAGGAACATAGGTACGTTAACCTAACAGTGAAGTTAATTACTCTGAAAGAGGTGTTACAAAATTAGGTATAGGTGATAGAAAAAAAACCTGTTCTTCCCAGCTGTTCTTCCCTTTACTAAGCAAATGGAAAGGAGGTGGTTTTAAACAGAGTTAACAAATTATCAACTATCCCACTTAAAGGAACAATGTAGGGTATACAGAAAAGATATATATTACAGGTAAGCAAGTTAACAAAATGGTCACACAAAAGAATTAATTTCCTGTCATTCATACACGCGCTAGCAAAGGCCTTCACTCATCTTGCTCTCACTTACCGATTGTGAAAAAATCTTGCACTCCATAGAATAACACAACAGCAGTTACACCTCAAAACTAAATGTATGAGTGTTTGTTCAAGTTCTAGCCCCAGATTAGCGGGTAGGCGGTCAGCACATAAAAGGATCCCGTAATCGCTGGAAAATGAATCTGTAGTTGTGTCTCTTTTCTTAATAACAGTTTCTATGGGAGGGCACGGTCTCTGATACCGGGGTGAGGATGGTGTGGTCTATTTGACTATGCCGCTGATAATAAAATTCTTACGCGTGCTGGTACACTTTATCCGTGAGGTATGGTTTAAGTCCAGTGAGAAAACTAGTCACATCACTGTTCAGGAAATTATGAATTATCTCTCTGTGTCGGTAAACTAACAAAGCTCGGGCCAGTGTTCTTCTTCCCGTTACGACTTAAGTTGTTTGATGGTGCGTTAAATTTGTCTTTGGGTGTGCTTTCTTTGCTATAAGTTAGATAGCGGAATTCCAAACATAGAATCGCCTCAAAGATTAAAAATTTACACAGTCTCAACAAGTTCTGCGTCAGGGGAACTCTACACACTGTTTATGCTTTGCCTTGCTTAGATTGATTTCTTTATTGCTTTCTTAATGCTGGGATCGCACAGGTTACGATCACTCTGTATGAAAGAAAAAAAAAGACATGTAATATACCGAAAACAAATAACCTTCTAAAGCGCGATGAATTTCCCGTTAAGCCTATAATACACTCGAGTATTTAATTATGTATTTAATAAACACTGCGCGAATTCTAGTGGTTAAAAACCCACATCTATAAAACTAGGACTTAACTGAATTTATTAATTATAAATTCCTTCGCGACTTTAAAAGTTAATTTAAGCATCTATTATCTTTTGAAATAATATAATAGATAGATCATTATATTTACCACTGGAACTATTGAGATGGTTTAATTTAATAGATTTAAATTAACACAAAATCCATTGAAATAGAATGACTGAACTAGACCACTGATCACTTTACACAATATATATTACCGCTCTGCACAGAATAGAAAACACTGCAAATATATATATAAAATCCAGGGGAAAATCTATAACAAGATTTCAATAAAGCTAGTGCTTCTGTAAAGGTCTGGCCAGCGAGTGATAACGTGTCTAGTTCTTAATGGTCTATTTAGCTAAAATGGAATGTAAGTTGAGTGGGACATGATAAACTTGACAACTTATTTGATCTCACGAACTTTTGGGGATCTGACCGCCAAATCAAGAGAAGAAGCCGCCCCCTGGTCTTCGTATCCGCTCGCTGCTGCCCGTTTCGCTTTCCCCCGTTCGCTCGGTTCCTCGATTGACACCGAGACGCGAAAATAGCGGCAAGCAACTGCGTCTCGTAGCAGGGACCACTACTGTCTTTGATAGCGCCGATAGTCTCCCCTAAAATCCCTCAGTTCGTCTCTTTGATCTCGTGCCGCCTACTAAATGAGTCCCGGTGGAATGAGTTCTGGCAAACGAAAAGTTACAACAAATGTTCAGGGGTTCTAATGTTATGAAAAGCTAAAGGTCCCTTTAAATCATCCATCATATCAGGGAAAATTCACTTGTCAAACTAGACGTACGTCACAATACGCTATAGTCTAAGGTTTACCCTCTAGAGTGTAAGAACAGAGTTAATACCTGAATCTAGTCTAAGAGGAAAACAGCATTAGCAACAAACTTGCATTAAAAAATTTAAGACAGCAAAATGGGTGCCAAAGATACAACAATAAAGGAATCACTCAGTCCTGCATTCACTCTATTCAGTCAGCCGTGAGCACTAGCTTGCATTCGTACTTACAGCTTTCGTGGCAACTTCTGGAAAAAAACAATTTTTTTAGGACATGCACATACAGAATCTCCAGTGGTAGTCTTGGCCAAGGAAACCCCAGTTCCGCAAAGTCAGATTGAGTTCACTACTTCAGGGAACGTTTCCTTGGTTATTATTATTATTTTTTTTATATCTGTTTATGTCACATTAAAATTGTCCAGGCACGAACGTTAACAGCGAGCACAGTGTCAATAGCTTAGGTTTCTAGTAACGAGGAATGTCAGGTCGGTGCCTTCTCTCAGTATAGGACTTTATTTGGTCACACCACAACTAGTCAGAACTCCGTCGGAATGTTACTGATAGTAATATTTACTTGCCACAAGGGTTGAAATGTACTTGAGGTTTTTCTCAGGAAGAATTAAATCTGGCTCGATGTTCCCGTTACTTCATTTAATCTTAAAGTTCATGTAATGGGTACTCTGTCGTTCTGGATGCCAACGCAATGCCAGACAGGTTTTACTTTATACACACAAGTCTTTAAGAAAAAAAATGTTTTTGTTCTTCACAGATGTTTCTCAGTACAAAAACCGTTGGTAAAGTTGGGCTACCCCAGTTTCACTGAATAAAGAAAAACAGCATATACAATACTTATACATAGGCCTACTATTTACTTCCGTTGTAACTTACATTATAAACTGCAAACGTAGAGCTTGTCTTATCGTTTAAATTCCCGTGAAATAATTATATTCATAAAAAATCTATCATTATGAATTAGATTTACATACGTATTTCATCAATACTCAATGATGAATCAGTGCAGTTATAAGTTAGTTTAAAATATTCTCGACTGATTATTAGCAGTTTAATTAAATTTATTTACAGCTACATGAGTTTAAGCTAGAATTTATAGTTTATTCTGCTTTCCACTGTAACACGTCAACTAGAGAATATAACAGACTTATAATTTTAATTACTTCTGCACAGAAATCTAACTAGTAAAATGAAGTAAGCGGTTATCACTGAATCACTTAATACTACTATATATATATATATATATATATATATATATATATATATATATATATATATATATATATATATATATATATACATATATATATATATATATATATATATATATATATATATATATATATATATATATATATATATATATATATATATGTATATATATATGTATATATATATGTATATATATGTATATATATGTATATATATATATATATATATATATATATATATATATATATATATATACATATATATATTATATATATATATATATATATATATATATATATATATATATATATATATATATATATATATATATATATATATATATATATATAATTACCTCCACACAGAACTACAGACTAACACCACGAACTGGAATCATTCAATATAAGGGTATTCCAGAACTCGGCAAAAATGTCGAGAAACTAGGACTTCGCAATACACAAGAGATTTCCTAGCACTAGCGATCTGTCTACTGCAACTGGAGGATGACTGAATGAAATCAAGTCCAAACTGCGGGGTAGATATATGAAACAGGCAAAGGATCCCACGCTATTACGAAAACCCGAAATAGCGCCGGTCTCTCTCTCTCCCCTCCTCTCTCTCTCTTAACACTTCACATTTACTTAGACGCTGGCCATAACTTCCAAAACGCGTAACTACGACATGTCTCATTTCTGAGCGATGCAGATTGGCGCCTTCCACACCTCACGCCGAGAATCTAGCCGAAGAAAAACTCGTGTCAGATGAAAATGTAGACACATGTCTGCTCTCTATGTCTGACGAGACGAATTCTCACACTATTTCGTTCACATCCAGGGACTGACATATTACGCAATAAAATGCGTTACTAGTATGAGAAAGAAACGGCATAAGTCAGAATGCGAAAGTTATATTTTGTCGCAAACGAACGAATGCAAAAAACAGGAAAAAGATAAAAGAGCGATAATAAAGTAGAGGACACGGGTAGAAAAGAAAAGAATATAGAAAATTTATTGATCATAAATCTCTATGCGACAATTAGTAGTAGTAATAGTAGTAGTAGTAGTAGCAGTAGTAGTAGCAGTAGTAGTAGCAGTCGTAGTAGTAGTAGCAATAGTAGTAGTAGAAATAGTAGTAGTAGCAGTAGTATTAGTCGTAGTAATAGTATTAGCCAAAGTAGTAGTAGCAGTAGTAGTAGTAGCAGTAGTAGTAGTAGCAGTAGTAGTAGTAGCCACAGTAGTAGTAGTAGTAGTAGTAGTAGTAGTAGTAGTAGTAGTAGTAGTAGTAGTAGTAGTAGTAGTGCGAGTAGTAGTAGTATTAGAAGTAGTAATAGTAGTAGTAGTCGTAGCCACAGTAGTAGTAGCAGCAACAGCAGCAGTAGTAATAGTAGCAGTAGTAGTAGTAGCAGTAGTAGTAGTAATAGCCACAGTAGTATTAGTAGTAGTAGTAACAGTAGTTGCAGTAGTAGTAGTTGCTGCAGCAGTAGTAGTAGCCACAGTAGTATTAGTAGTCGTAGCAGCATTAGTAGTAGTAACATCAGCAGCAGCAAGAGCAGCAGTAATACTAGTAGAAATAGTAGCAGTAGTAATAGTAGTATTGGTAGTTTAGTAATAATAGTTGTGTGGCCGTTGATAGTATTAGAGGTTCGGACCACTGCCCTTTCAGTAGATAGTATGTTGTAAGGTAAATACGAAAACTTCCTTCTCTCAGACTGACTCTACATTTTCTCATACCCACTGTTGATCAATCGAATTCACCCGAAAAACAGCAGTAAAAATATCAAATGTCGAACTTTATTAACATAAGTTGATAAATGGGTAAAAATGGTATGCCCAACCTTCCTCTTCAAGGTTGGCAGTCTTGTATAATAAAAGCTTCAGTTTCAAACAATCTCAGTATCAATTTTTCACATACATTGCTTTGTCTTCTTTGCTACTGCTTGTTCCAGCTATCAAAATGTCATCTAATTCTTCAGGCGAAACCTCTTGTCTCTCTTCTGTACTGACTGTTTCTTTCTACGTTTTTTCCCATATATCTCTTGGTATATCTCACTGAGAGAAAACTGGCCTTACCGCCAGGGCTGTCACTTTGCCAATACTACTTCTATTTATCTTTTCTGATCTGACCTTGTCTGCTGAGCTACACATGCTAGTAATAGATCAAAATTGTTCAACATACCTGGTTTTGTTTTTATAGAAATACACTTTTTCCTTTCACAACCATCTTGTCCTCAGAAAAGATGCTATCACAAAAAATACTGTCGTACACCAATTTATGATAAGTAATGTACTGAGCGGTTTCTATCACTCTTTAACTCACAGTACATTTTTGCTGACCACCTACGCTGAGCGCGTTTAACATCCAACTTTAACACTTGGGAGACAACCCTTTTCTCTACCTACGCCTAGCTCGTCTCAATCTCAACTCCCTAATCCCCGTTCTAACATTTCTTCGTTCACCCCTAAAATGTGTTAACACATCCCAATTTTCCCATGCGTACTTTTTTTCCTCAACTCACTAAAACCTGCAAGGGACTTAATTCTACGTTATCTCCCTTTGATGATTTAACTGAACACCATACTCTCTTCTTTAAACTTACTACCAAATCATTACATGCTAATTTTCTCAACTATAATTGCGAACCCACTAAATCTGCTTAACCCTAATTCAACACTTTCATCTACCAACCGTAATATGCGGAGTTTCCTCCCTTTTCTCAAAGCATTCCTTCACTCATTTTACCTCCCTTCAACTAAGACAAATAATCTGTATCCAAATCCATTCATATTTCCTAAACCACTTTTCTACACTCTTTTACTTTACTAAAACCAAACCACCGTTCACAGTTGCTATTCTTGTTGTAGCTATAGCAGTAGTTGTTAATACAGACTAAACTTACTGGAACAAACATTTTAAGTGTTTAAAAAGCAAAACAATAAGAAAGCTACACAATATACAAGTATTTTTTTTTTAAATCTAATACTGTGGTGTGAACGTACGTCGAATGTCAGAGTACCTAGATCGCTTGCGTCTCGAGGGAAAGTTACCAGGTTCGAAATCTGATAGTATCATGCTGGGTGGACGTAAAATGGCTTCCTGACTACGCTCTTTGTCTGAGATAAGGCAAAGGCATCATGGTAGGGAACTGGTCTCCCCACCTCATAAAGCTGCCATACAGCAGTAGATGCTATCTTTACCTTTTCTTGGCTCATTTGAAATGTGTAGTTTTTATAGATGTAAAACAAATTAGCATTTTCATTGTAGCCTCAACGAAATAGTAACATTAATCATGATTATAGTAATAATAATTGTTGTTTTTGATTGATTAGCACATAAACTCCGAGTAACGGAATAAAACAGTGTGATAAAACAAAACATAAATATTGTGATGAAACAACATATAAAGTTTGTGATAAAACAAAATAAAACAGTGTGATCAAACAAAGTAAAACATTGTGATCAAACCAAATATAAACTTTGTGATAAAACCAAATATAAACTTTGTGATAAAACAAAAAATAAACATTGTGATAAAACAAAATAAAACATTGTGATCAAACAAAATAAAACATTGTGATCAAACAAAATAAAACAGTATGATCAAACAAAGTAAAACATTGTGATCAAACAAAATAAGACATTGTGATAAAACAAAATAAAACAGTGTGATCAAACAAAGTAAAACATTGTGATCAAACCAAATATAAACTTTGTGATAAATCCAAATATAAACTTTGTGATAAAACAAAAAATAAACATTGTGATAAAACAAAATAAAACATTGTTATCAAACAAAATAAAACATTGTGATCAAACAAAATAAAACATTGTGATCAAACAAAATAAAACATTGTGATAAAACAAAATAAAACAGTATGATCAAACAAAGTAAAACATTGTGATAAAACAAAATAAAACAGTATGATCAAAGAAAATAAAACATTGTGATAAAACAAAATAAAACATTGTGATCAAACAAAATAAAACATTATGATAAAACAAAATAAAACAGTATGATCAAACAAAATAAAACATTGTGATAAAACAAAATAAAACATTGCGATCAAACAAAGTAAAACATTGTGATGAAACAAAATATAAACTTTGAGATAAAACCAAATATAAACTTTGTGATAAAATAAAAAATAAACATTGTGATAAAACAAAATAAAACAGTGTGATAAACGGAATAAAACAGTGTGATAAAACAAAAAGTAAACATTGTGATAAAACAAAACATAAGCATTGTGATAAAACAAAATATAACATAGTGATAAAACAAAGTAAAACATTGTGATAAAACAAACTATAAACATAGTGATAAAACAAAATAAAACATTGTGATAAAACGGAATAAAACAGAGTGATAAAATGAACAAACTACAATTACAAACTTGCACAGACAGTTTGACTAAAAGGACTATTCACGCATGTGTTACCGGGTCCTGGAAAGAGAGCAAATAATATTACCACTGTACCCTACCAGGCATGAAGTAAAAAGCGACTAAGGAGGGTTGGGTATGGGACTGGTTACCCCATCTTGTAAAAAATCGTTACCGCAAAAACTTCAACAAACAATATGTATTTGCTGAAGACCTATGCTCCATGGGGAGCTAAATGATATTGATTGATTGACTGATTGATTCATTGATTGACTGATTGATTGACTAATGCTCCGTATTTTACGTTCAGCCCCAGAGTTCATCCAGCGACTCAGTGGCGAGGAGACTGTCATGGAAGGGCAATCACTCTGTATAGAATGTAAGATTCGAGGATTCCCAGTACCATCACTTCGCTGGTTTAAGGTACAGTCTGTTGCTCTTGTTTTAAAAACGTTGTCGCCCTTCTGTCGCAACTGATCATTGTGTTGTGGGTTAAATTATTTGTACACAGGAGCAGTGGCGTACTAAGTGGGGCGCGAGGGGGCAGTTCGTCCCGGGCGACAGCCAGGAGGGGAGGGGTGCCAACGGACACTATTTTGACAGTACTTACGGTTAAGAATATACTTGCAAGTGTGTTTGATTATGGGGGGTCAGGGGGTCCCAAAGCAAAGGGATGATCCGCTCCAGGTGCCTGTGACGTGTACTGGAATAGAGCCTACAGTAATCTGACAGCTTATTGTAACCTTATAGCTGCGCTCTGATTTGCTACCTAAACATGCATTTTACCAACTGTGTATTTCTGCAACGTACCATTTTGTCCCCGCCTTCTTTTCTTTAAACACGGGCTAACACAATGTTTACAATGTTAGTGACCTGTCAGTCATAACAGGAAGCAAATCAGGCTTTGTTTACTTCGTTCTACACACGCGAGCTCATCTATCAATCATAATACCTAATAGACAGACAGCACGTGAGAGAGCTACGGCACAGACCCTTTGTAGTTTTACTCAGGGAAAATCTAGAACTCCCCTGTGCTCTTTGATCTTGAGACGCGGGCATTCTGAAGAGAAACCCGCTAGCAGAACTAAAGTCTTTGATGTCGGTCAACAACTTCAGACGAGAGACTCTGGTAGTCTGAATTGTAAGCCGTTCATCTTGAGCTCTAGCTTCTGAATCTTCCTCACACACACAGGAGCGCGAAATTAACACCATTAGAGATCAGAGAAATCAAATGATATATATACTGCTGTTTTCTTAACCCCGCCATCAGAAGTTAGTCTGAATTTGAATAGTCTAGCGCGCAGTCCGAGAACCATTTTTCTTGTTGGAAGTGTTTATAAGTGATTCGTGGAGATTTTCGTTCTGAATTTTCTGGTACGAAGAAAATAGTGCTAAGGATTTAAAAGTGGTGATAACATTTAAACACTTATACTTCTCTTTGATTTTTTTCTCGCTAGTAAGACCTATTAAATAAAATAACGCGTAGCGATTTTCATACCAGATATTCAATTAAAATGTTAGTCCACCACCCGACCGCTAACTCACTGAGACGAGACGGTAATTATGATTACAGTGTAGACGGACGCGACACTTAAACTCTCCCAGGAGAGAGAGAGATAAACTCGACTGTTAAGCAGACCGGACCTTATTGGCGTTAGGCGACTGATAGCGGGAGTATAGAATACATGTTGATATTTCATTTGTAATTTGTTATTATAGCGTCTATTATTTTTAAATGCAATACGACAAACGAACAGACACCGACAATTTAATAGCTATTTAATGACAGGCGATTATTGTTCTAGGTGGTGCGTATGACAAATTAAATAATAATTAACACCGTACCCTGACCGCCAGCTGCGAGCAAAGGCGGGGGAGTTATCCTAAACTCGGTCCGACCCAGATTAGCGGCCAGCGACGTCTGCGAGCGTGTAGGCGTAGGGAAACACCGTGTGTCTTTTGAACTTAGTCAGGACTGACAGAGAGGATGAGAGATCGTCTTGTCCCTGTCGGTATATATAGAGATATCTATATAGAAATGGTAGCATTTTTCCCCACAAATGTTCTCTTATATTTTTCGCAGACCTGATCTCAAGGACGACCAGCGGTCTTTTACTTTTCTGATTCGTTATCCATTTCATTTATAAGCGTACTCGCCGATGATATTGGATGACAGTAAATATAAATACTGGACTTACAAAATCCAGATTACCATTTTACCAGCCCACAGTGGTGTGTACAGGTAACATTATTATTGTTCCCCGGCTCCTGAAAATCGTATTCAAGTGGATTATATACATATCTTTATACACTGTGCAGAATCGGCGCTCTGACACAGAGTTGGCTGATAGAAGAACCATTATCATCATTTTTTTTATATTTATTAGCAACTATATGTATCCAAATACTGGAAATATTCCCCTCTCTTAAGGGTAAACGTCAAGGATTCTCACATTTCCAACTTTTGGTAGGAACACCTATATCCAGATAGAAGCACCATATTCGGCGTTCACCTCACTAGATTTTTTGGGGGATGAACTGGGGCCAATTTGGATTGCCGACAGCTGGGGGTGATAGTGTAATCATTGTGAAATATGAATTATGTTCATGGAATAATTCTGTTACCAAGGGATACCACAGACCTATTATAGGAGCCAATTAGGTAAGAGTGTAAGAAGTAGCCACTGTGCGAGAGAGTGTGTAATGATTTTCTTGTTTTGCTGGGAATTATCCACAAATCTGATTGTCTAAATTTTGTTTACTTTACTTGGTCTTATAGTGTACCAATATTGTTTTATTCTGTAACCTAGTGCTAACCTTCACCCTTAGGGTTTATAATTTTGGGTTTTTCTCTCCATACGGGGGAAGGCCGCACCTCTCTTCTTTATTTCCTATGTATGTAAATGATTTCTTGATGTCTTTTAGATAATTGGTGTTGTCAAGTTTAGTGATAATAAACTACAAAGAAACTTAACTTTATGTGTTGGTCAGACCCATACCCATTTATCCTTAGTTTTTCACGTTTGTGTGTCATTGTTGTCACATATTGTTATTGTGTGTGTAGAGTAACCTGTTCTTTCATTAGACAGGGAGGCAAAGACTGTCTTACAATAAAGCATAGTTGTACGGATAGGCTGGATGAGAGAAACCTGCTCACTCCAGAGACATATCTTTCCCTCAACCTACCACCTGTGAAATCTATTTTCTATACATTCTCGTGTATCAGTAAACCTTTACTCTTTACTTGGACTGGGCCCAATAAACCAATTAACCTACCGACAGTGCTCAATAGTTTAAGTACGCCCCTGATAGGGAGACAAATTAAAAATGATGGCTGCTAATCCCTCAGGCATGATGTGAGACATGACGAATATGATGTTGTGCATGGAGCTGGTAACCTTATCATGTAAAATAAACTACTTGAGATACCACAACTGTTGATGCACATAAATGTGTGGATGTTGGCTTCCTGCACAGGTAGAAGTTCTAGTTGTGGCTTCATGTTGCATAATGAGGGAAGAGGAACAGAATATGAAGTAGTGGTGTTACTGGAAGTGGTAGTGGTGTTACTGGAAGTGGTAGTGGTGTTACTGGAAGTGGTAGTTGTGTTACTGGAAGTGGTAGTGGTGTTACTGAAAATGGTAGGGGTGTTACTGGAAGTGGTAATGGTGTTACTGGAAGTGGTAGTGGTGTTACTGGAGGTGGTAGTGGTGTTACTGGAAGTGGTAGTGGTGTTACTGGAAGTGGTAGTTGTGTTACTGGAAGTGGATGTGGTGTTACTGAAAATGGTAGTGGTGTTACTGGAAGTGGTGATAGTGGTGTTACTGGAGGTGGTAGTGGTGTTACTGGAAGTGGTAGTGGTGTTACTGGAAGTGGTAGTTGTCAGTGGAAGTGGTGTCACAGAAAGTGGTAGTGGTGTTACTGGAAGTGGTAGTGGTGTTACTGGAAGTGGTAGTTGTGTTACTGGAAGTGGTAGTGGTGTTACTGAAAATGGTAGTGGTGTTACTGGAAGTGGTAATGGTGTTACTGGAAGTGGTAGTGGTGTTACTGGAGGTGGTAGTGGTGTTACTGGAAGTGATAGTGGTGTTACTGGAAGTGGTAGTTGTCAGTGGAAGTGGTGTCACAGAAAGTGGTAGTGGTGTTACTGGAAGTGGTAATGGTGTTACTGGAAGTGGTAGTAGTTTTACTGGAAGTGGTAGTGGTGTTACTGAAAATGGTAGTGGTGTTACTGGAAGTGGTAATGTGTTACTGGAAGTGGTAGTGGTGTTACTGGAAGTGGTAGATGTCAGTGGAAATGGTGTCACAGGAAGTGTTAATGATGTTACTGGAAGTGGTAGTGTTGTTACTGGAAGTGGTAGTTGTGTCATTGGAAGTGGTAGTGGTGTTACTGGAAGTGGTAGTGGTGTTACTGAAAATGGTAGTGGTGTTACTGGAAGTGGTAGTAGTGTTACTGGAAGTGGTAGTGGTGTTACTGAAAATGGTAGTGGTGTCACACGAAGTGGTAGTAGTGTTACTGGAAGTGGTAGTGTTATCATTAGAAGTGGTAGTAAAAGCAGAAGATTTCTAGGAAAACTGTCGGCATGCGATTATTTCGGAATCTAAAACATTAAAGCATACAAACAAACAGGAATAAACACACCCTTCTCAGTTTCATAATAACAATAACAGCTTCACATTGGTGATGATAACAAGTATGAAACTCTATGCTAGAGAACCAATTGTGAATAGCCAGGTCTTACGAAATGTGGGGGGGGGGGGGGGGGGGGGGGGGGGTGGGGGGGGAGGGGGTGCGGTGAGTGGAAGGAGCCATTTAACTCAGGCTTCGCTGCACAGGAAGGTTTCATCTCAGCCAAGGATGCGCGGTTCTCCTTTTTTTTTTTAACCTTTCTTCCTAAGCAATGATGAGGTCTCAAATGTGAAACTGCCCGGGCCTCATCTGAACTTTTGAAGACCGACAGGGAACAACAACAACTACCCTTTATATTGAAAATCAGCGCTCCAAATACAAGTAAACAACATGTTTATTTTTAGAAATGAAACTTTCAAGAATATTGACTGTCTCAGAGATTCGAACTAGCGTACCAGATGACAGCAGCGAGGTGGGTGATATGTACGGCCATTCTGCGCTTTTCAAGACAGAGACCTCATAGAAGTTTAATGTCAGCCAAGTCTAGACACAACGAATGCTGCCAAGTACAATAACTCATTAAAATACTATGCGACTCTTCTGTCCCTTTAATGCCAACTTAGAGTTTTTTATAGTCGTAAAAGATACAATCATACACATTGTGCAATTTATTATATTTAAATCATCATCATTACTTTTCCTTTATCTCTCCTTATGGAGCATGGAACCACCAATGTAGCTGGTCCCCTTGCAGGAAGCATGCACCACATTCACATGCTCGTGTAGCAGTGGTTTATGTGACTATCTATTTGACAAGATGAGGTTGCAAACCCCATGTCCAACCTATTATTAGTCGCCTTGTACGACATGCCTGGAGGTACAGTAGAACTATTCTTTCTGTGTCTTATTTAGAGACCCCCCGGGGACTACAAGGGACATTTGAATCATGGTAACAAACAAATGATAGTTTCAGCTGTAAGAGCATGGACAAATGATAGTTTCAGCTGTAAGAGCATGGACAAATGAAATAATTGTGAAGCTGGAGATCACAGACTCAAATTAATTCAAACAGTAAATTATACGACTAACGTTGATAAGTTGTAATCGTGCTCATCATTCAACACAAAAATAATCTTAACAAATGTCCTTAGGACGACCGAGAGTCCGCTGGGAGGACAACATTAGACAATCTTTGAAGGACCGAGGACTGGAATGGAACCAGGCCAGGAAGAAGACACCTGGTAGAATAGTCTGGCGCTCTCTCTTCCAAACCTCTACACCTCACGGTAGAAGGGGAACGACTAAGTAAGTAAGTAAGTGTTGTCTAGACTCTTGAGTGCCTCTCTTCTTGCACCAGTTTCTTTTTTCACTCTAGAAAGTTTTACCACGCGTTAGCTGGTTTGTTTCCTTAAACGGAACAATCAAATTTTTTTTTATCGCACCATTCGGTACAGTACATTAATTGTTTTTAAATGTCTTTCGAAATGACGGTGCTTTTTACACTTTGCACACGTCCGCCGAAAATCATTTTAATACTTGTAGACAAAAGTTATTGGATTCGAGAAAAAAAATATAAACTGATTTTTTTAAGACATTAAACAATACAAATCATTTTCTTTTATAAGTTTAAAATACACTAAGTTACTTCAAACTTAGTTAAATTGGACATTTAATTAATTAATTTTTTAAAATATTTTTTTTGGCTGTTTCCCTTAGAAAGAAAGCTCGGTTATCTCCCATAAAAATAATGCACAATTAAAAGAACACCGAATGTAATTATTGTGGCGAGAGGTTTTATTTGGCTCTTGGATCAGTATAGTACTGACAATTACAGAAATAGAATTTCTGCAGAAAATGGTGAAGTCCCAGTGTCTGAGAGGACTACTGGTATCACAAATTAGTTACGGCTGTGAATGATCTGATCTCGAAACAATAGTAGAGAGGAGACCGACATAAAGTGCCACCTCCGCTGTGTAACTAACTGTGATATTATGATAAACGAGCGCAAAGGCCTTGTTGCTCCATCTTTTCCTACACTTTTCATATTGTATTTTCTCCGACATTTGCTCTTTCATCTCATATTTGCGATCCACATTTGCTATTTCATTGTTGTGATTACTCGCGACCGGTATCTAGAGAACCACATTTGTTCTTTCATCGGGGGAAATAAAGTCCTTTGATTGAGTCCACATGCCTGACATTATCGTTTGAAGCCCACATTGCATCGTGATAAATCTGGTAAAAACACATCTGGGCATGCTGTAATTTCTGTGACACCACATTGGACGCCCAGATTGGCCAGGGGAAAACGTCTCATGCTGTAATGGTGTTATCTTGGGTCGGCCGCGGTTCAGACAAGCGTTGGTTTACCACATTGGACGCCCAGCTTGGCCTGGTGACTTCCAGAAATATATAATACCGCATAATCTACTAGAGTGGAGCAGTCCAGTTTTTTTACTTTGTGAGGAAGAGGTTAAACCCAAAACGCATAGCCTAATACATGTGTTTATTCAGAGTGGATGATAATTCAGTTCTGTGATTAATTGTGTTCTTAAAGGATTTTGCGAAGGGAAAAGAAGGTTAGTAGATCTTATACTTATTAATACATTTTCTTATTTTTGTTTATTTTAACCTCACAGCTAAAATGTGCGAAAGATAAAGTTTCAAATAATTCTTGGCATAACTGATTAATAAAATCAGAAGATTTTCCTAGAAGATGATAGGATGATAGGAGGTAATTAATAGTTCATATTTCACCTTTATCATCATCACAGTCTCCCATGCGCACACACTCTCATGCACAAGATATTTAACATCATTAGAATTGAACTCAGAGAGAGAGAGAGATGAATAATGAGCAGTAGTTTAAATGAAAGTCAACCAGTGATGTTAAATGTGAAAACTTACGAAGACTTTTGTGTGTCTTCAATTCATCAGAAGTCTGAGTCTACACGCAACGTGTCTGACGTCTAACCAGAAATAAGTTATCAAAAACGGACATTTGGCTAGCAGAATTCGCCATAGGACATCTTTCATTCCTCAATTAAAAAGGAATATTGTCTCACCCACAAGTCATAAGGTGGACGCAGCATTTTTCGTCACCATATACTGCTTGCTCACAAGTTCAATACATCGTTATCACAAGTTCAATACAGAGTCATCATAAATTCAAATCACTCAAAAGATCATTATTATCTGAAGTCAAGCAAAAGAGCTCAAAAGAGGAATCGCATATTTATACCACGTGCAACACACTCTTAAGCGCATTTTATGAAGCAGACTCGAAAGTATATGAATCACGACTACATACGCAAGATTATGAGTCTACATATCACTAACATTTCGTGAAGATATCCAGTCTGACCAGTACCGTCGGGAGATTAGACAACAGACCTTTTGTTCATATGACAACTATTAACTGTTGATCAACACTACAGAGATATACTCAAACAGTGAAGGAATATACATATATATCTCGTCAGCGTTCTTCGTACGACAACAGTATTCATCAGAACGTCCTCAGCTTAGAGATACCACACTCGACATAACGTATAACAACTTGGGACATTTTATGCATACATATAAATCCTCATATCTAGGAGAAGCATTTACAGACACATGGACTGTGTAGAGTACTCACCATTTTGGTAACACGTATCATATCACATCATCATTTCACTTTACACCAGTTCATTCTTAATTAACTATTACTTAATTAACTGTAATTTTATTATCTCATCTGTGTGTTTTGTGTGAATCGTCTTTCACCATCATCACGTTCTAACCATTACTAACCCTATATGTGTGGATATTTCATTAATAAACCCAACGATCGGTTGATCATTATCAAGAGTTTGTTAATGTATCACTCGTGCTGTCGGTGTTACATATTCACCTATAGGAACCTTTCTCTACTCAGATGAGGTTGGGGGCTTTTTCTTTACAGGATCTAAGGGCAGAAGCTAAGGTCGTGGGGAAACAGAACTCTTTCCATAATTAATTAGAAAACACTGTCTAGTGGAAAGCATTCGCATTCCTGTCTTCTTGTCCCTATCTCGAATAGGTCTTTTTTCTTTCTTAACGAGCCAATTTCTAGAGACCTTATATCTATATCTCATAGACTATTCCTGGCAAAAACTACTGTCGTAGTTGCCCCAGTGACTCACCACACGACAGATATTAAAAAAACAAGGAAACAGATTTTGCTTAACAATGATAAAATTGACAAGTCTTCAAATACAATCTCCTTATTATTTATTTAGTATATACACTATCTATTCTTGTGCTGAAGGGTGAATGTTGAAAAAAATGGAATGTAATGGAATTGTAAGTTTACATGTGATTTACAAATATTTATTTTATATATATATATATATATATATATATATATATATATATATATATATATATATATATATATATATATATATATATATATATATATATATATATATATATATATACTTACTTAGTCGTTCCCCTTCTACCGTGAGGTGTAGAGGTTTGGAAGAGAGAGCGCCAGACCATTCTATCAGCTGTCTTCCTCCTGGCCTGGTTCCATTCTAGTCCTCGGTCCTTCAAAGATTGTCTAATGTTGTCCTCCCAGCGGACTCTGGGTCGTCCTCGGGGTCTGGATCCTTGGCTCTTTGTTTCCATGCTTGTCGTGGTAGCCGATCTTCTCCCATTCTGCAGACATGGCCAAACCATCTTAATTGGAACTGTTCTACTTGGGTCTGCAGGGGGTAGGATTTAAGGCCTTGACGTATCGTCTGGTTGCGTACCATGTCTCTTCTTGTTACTTCAACCACCTTCCTCAGATATCTCATTTCTGAGGTTTGGATATATATATATATATATATATATATATATTATATATATATATATATATAATATATATATATATATATATATAATATATATATTTATATATATATATATATATATATATTTATATATTATTACAACAAGTTTTCCAATTATAGGAATAAAAAATTATATCAGCTGTGCTGTTAATTAAGGATATAACACTTATCAGCTATGCTGTTATTTTTGTCTCTTGCTATGCTAATTCACTTTCTCATCACTGACAGTTTCTATGCTCACAATGCTGACAGAAATGATACTAATGTGTACTCATCTCTCTAAGGTCTGTTCTTCTTTGGTTGGTTCACACAACATCGGCTGAGTATCGTTCCTTTAGCCCACCCAAGACTGAGGGGGACCAAAGATGTAGAGTCAGGACAACCTCTATGCTCCTGCGGAGTTCCAGGCAGCTGGATTGACGACCCACGATCTCAGGTTTTAGGACACGAATAAAACCTGTAACAAGGAAAAATAGGGGCTAATTTCTGTCCTCAAGCCCACCTATTTCTATTGTATATGATATGAGCGTGTCTCAGTGTCTGCATGTAGGATGAATGACAACATGGCTTAGTATGATTTAGCAATAGCGAGACAAGACAGGTGTCTACTTGCAAAACATTCTTTCTGATAAACTAATACATGGATACATTCAATAATATAAATTCAATGCATGAATACATTCAATGATATAAATTCAATACATGAATACATCCAATAATATGTACGCAATACATGAATACATCCAATAATATGTACACCTAGGTGTGATACAACCATTTCCTTCCCCCTATAATATACCAGGCCCTTGCTAAACTGGATGGCAACATAATCCTAACCATATTGTTGTGTTCTGATGCTAGGAGTATATGCGACGAGGACTGTCTGGTTATATATATATATCAGGTTGGAGTTATAGGAGACAATAGATTGGAGTTAGATGAGACAAGAGATTGAGTCCTAACAAGGACTGTTTTGGTTATATTTCAATTGGTGTTATCTGAGACAATAGACTGAAGTTATAGGAGACAATAGATTGAGTCCTAACAAGGACTGTTTTGGTTATATTGCAGTTGGAGTTAGATGAGACAATAGATTGAAGTATAGGAGACAATAGGTTGAAGTATGAGTCCTATTAGTCTTCGTCTATTCAATCATAATAGGAAATACAATCATTATACTTAATTTCACCAAGATACAATCAGTAACCTGATAGGTAGTATAAATGACACACAAAAAATACCAACATTATAGACCTGCTGAAAGCCTATTTTCCTAAAGGTTATCGTAAATATATTTACCCTCTAAGATTCAAACCGGCCAGATTTTGACTCGACTTAGCAAAGCAGGCTGAAGGTCATTGCACTCCAGGTAAGCTATAAATCAAGGTGACAGCTTCTCCTCTTCAGTCGGTCGGTATCTCTGGCGTCGCGTCGGTGATGTGTGATTATGCATAAAATCCGCCCGATTATATAGGTAGGTGAATGCTTAAGGAAAGCGTTTGGTTGGTTCCTGGCGGAGCAAAATGATTGGTTTCCTGCAGTTTAGTCTCATGCTCTGTACAGCCTAATTTTATTCAGTTTCCTCCGCCATCTTGCGTGAACAAGATGGCCGTTAATTTATTCTGTCTCAGAGACTGGTGAACGGTGCTCGTTGATTGGTTGAAGCAAATCTGTATCTCGACATAGTGATTAACAAAGTAGTGGGTTACACTCGTTTCACGACAATTATAAACTGTATCGGGTATTGTAGTGCGCAGATTGTGCCAACCATTGAGGTGCACAACGTGTTCATCCCTACCACCAAATGAACAAACAAAGTTATTTAATCAACATATGGATAAATGGAACGAAGCTGGAATACACGAAAATGACAGACATGGGATGGGGATATAAAACAGATGTGACGACATAGTACGGTGGAAAGGCCAAAAACTACGTTCAACAACATTAGATAGATATAACAATATAAAAATAACACATTTGAGTCATCAATTGTTTATAACCTTCCTCACTGTGCTGAATAGTGCATATTTAAGAAGGGAAAATAGTGGTTGTGGGAGCAGAGGAAAATACAGAGGTCGTTGACAATTATGAATACATACTGAATTAGTGAAAAAGATCGAAATTAAGGTAAAATATAAAGAAATATAAAGCTTTCGTCAAAATCATAACTATTGTGCTCTGATATAACCAAGTGAATTTAGTCTAGGCTGAAAGCAACGTGTGTCGTCACAAGAAGCCCAAAACGGGGAGGTGGCATGAGGTTTGGAAAGATAATCTTAACAGATGTACACAACACAGTCTGTCAACACAGTCTGTCAACACCGTCTGTCAACACAGTCTGTCAACACAAGAAACAAATGCTGGATGCCCATACCAACCTCCCCTCCATGCGGAGAGGGCCCCTGATCTAATCTGATCTTTGTGACGTGTCAGAAACCGAAGAAACAGTCTGCAGAATAATTGATTTAAATCAAGAACACGTCTGGCTCTTTTATGGAGGGGGGAGGAGATGAAACTGCACATCAGATTGGGCCTGGGGAGGGGAAGTAACAGTTATTGTGCGGTTTATTAGACTACGTTTTTAACGTCTAATATCTAAACCAAAACAGAGATTGGCCATGGATAAAACACACACTGGGGGCACCTTCTGAGCATTACAAGGCAGTGTTTGTTCTGGAATCCCCAGGGCAAGAGAGGTAGGGGGAGACCAAAATAACAAAAAAAAAAACACGATGATAAGAACTGTAGACCTAAATTAAATGGATTTTTTTTAAAAACTCATGGAATGACCTTGAGCGAATAACAATAGGACAGGAGGTCTTGCCGTGGATTTGTAGAAGGTCAGTGCTCTTCTGGACGCTGAATGGTAATGAATAAAGAAATGGAAAAAAAAAATATCTAAACCATGTCTGGGCCGACCGTTTCTACTTCCATTTCTACAAGTACAAGTTGTTGTCCACCTGTCGTCGTGCTAGTTAATTTATAGTTATTCTTGGTACAACAGTTCATACTTTTACACCCCGAGGCAGAAAAGGAACGACTAAGTAAGTAAGTCAGCACAACAGTTAATAAAGTTATGTGTTTTTAAACCATCTCTGTTAAGGACGATGAAGAAATTTTCCACCATCCTCGAATTCATATCGAGAGCAATGGGATAGGCGGATATTTCCTCATCATTGACAATGTCACACGAGGGGACGAGGCGGCCTATCGCTGCAGAGCTGAGAACTTGGAAGGGGCGTGTTCGTCATTCTTCTTTCTGTCAGTCAAAGGTGAGTGCAAGACGGTTAGTTCATTGTCTGCTTTATTTTTTAATTGGAAGCCGCTGTAACAGTTTGTTTTGTTTTGTTTGTTTGGTTTTTGCGAATCGAGGGACATTCAGGGTACAACAGTCGTTAGAGCAGTGTCACAACCCAAAAATATCATATCTAAACATCAATAAATGTCCATTATATAATTCTTCTTCTTCTGCTTCTTCGTACACTCTCAGACGTCCACGTAAATGTTTTCAAAGAAAGCAGTAGTCAGTTTGAGGCTTTTCTACGAATGGTACTGGTGTTGGTCATATGCACTTTCTCTCTTCTGCATATGTTGAGCAACTTTGAAGCACATGTTCAGCAGTCATTTTATCAGTGCCACAGTTACACTGATCGGTAGCTCCTATCTTTAGCTTGTTGAATAGATGGTATCTCAGTCTATTGTGGCCAGTGCAGAGCCTGAAGATTACCACTTGCTCTCTTCTGTTGAGCTGGTAGTATGCATCATTTTGTGTGTGACCTGGATGCTCTACGTCCCATTTGTTTCTGTATCTGATTCTGATAAAACTCTTTGCCTCTTCAAAAGTTATGCTTGCATCAGGCTGAGGTAGATTTCCACCTTCCTTTGCCAGTCTGTCAACCTCTTCAATGCCAGTGATGTTACAATGAGATGGGATCCATTGGATCACACACTTTTGAATCGTTGACACAGTTTGTGGAGCACTATTCTGAGGTCAACCAGGTATGTATTATTTTGGCTTTTCAACACTGCAATTACTGACTGTGCATCGGTAAAGAAAGCAACTTGTCTCTCTGCGTTTTCCTCTGTCATTATAACATCTGCTGCAGTTTTCTAGGTCTCTGCCTCTACTCTGAAGTTACTTGAGAATTGTCCATGAGAATTGTAATTCATACAACATGTTCTGATTTTGTTTATTGATGCACTGAACGGAAGAAAGGATCCCGTTACACGCCCATTTAGGCATATTGGGAAAATGGTGTTAGGCCCATATTTTCTCGACCATCAGCACACTAGGGGTGATGTGGTCAGCATCACGCCGGCCGCCTTAACCTTCCCAGAAGTTGCTCTGGTACCCAAGTGGGGGTGGGTCGAACCAGGAGCCGTTTGCGGCCTAAAAAAATCCCACCTCATCTGAAAGCTGTATCGAAATGAAAAAGCTGATAGGCTTGCCTATGATTAAAGGGTGGGGGGGGGGGGGGGGGGGGGAATTCAACCTGGAGCAATAATCATTTTAAAAAAAGTTGAAGAAAAATTGCATAAGGAACACCAAAAGACCAAGCAGAACCACACATTACCACGAAGAGGTCAAGTGTTAATTTTTAGATTGAGTACCGGCCATTGGAGTCTCAAATACAATTTGTTCACAAATTGAGAATCGGACTGTCAGATATGTATCCATGTGAGGAAGACAAATAAACAGTAGAACACGTCATCCAAGACTGTCAGATATGTATCCATGTGAGGAAGACAAATAAACAGTAGAGCACGTCATCCAAGACTGTCATATATGTATCCATGTGAGGAAGACAAAAAAAAACAGTAGAACACGTCATCCAAGACTGTCAGATATGTATCCATGTGAGGAAGACAAATAAACAGTAGAACACGTCATCCAAGACTGTCAGATATGTATCCATGTGAGGAAGATAAATAAACAGTAGAACTCATCATCCAAGAATGTCAGATATGTATCCATGTGAGGAAGACAAATAAACAGCAGAACACGTCATCCAAGACTGTCAGATATGTATCGATGTGAGGAAGACAAATAAACAGTAGAACACGTCATCCAAGACTGTCAGATATGTATCCATGTGAGGAAGACAAATAAACAGTAGAACACGTCATCCAAGACTGTCAGATATGTATCCTTGTGAGGAAGACAAATAAACAGTAGAACACGTCATCCAAGACTGTCAGATATGTATCCATGTGAGGAAGACAAATAAACAGTAGAACACGTCATCCAAGACTGTCAGATATGTATCCATGTGAGGAAGACAAATAAACAGTAGAACACGTCATCCAAGACTGTCAGATATGTATCCTTGTGAGGAAGACAAATAAACAGTAGAACACGTCATCAAAGACTGTCAACTCCACGAGAGGAGCAGAGTGGCAGCGTTGCCTTCAACCCAGTTGAGGGAGAAACTGTATGGTGACGAGAGAAGCCTGAGGCGAACAGCCTGCTTTGTAAGACAGATAGATGCGAATATTTGAGATAGAACGAAGAAGGAGAAGACATGGTCAAAAGCAATAGCAAACACACATGTATAAGAGATAACAACGAATACTGTTGGAAACTAAATGATGAATCCCAGTAATGTATAGGGGTATATGCATCTTAGCAACAACAACAAAACAAGGAATACAAATAACTAGATAGTCCGGTGTGAGTCCGCAGGGTCTTTGGAGAAATAAGAAAGAACAGGATTACATGCCCTATCACGTGAGGTTGTGCATGTTCTTTTTAGTTTAAACATTGGATATTTTATTCCTGTGATTCCATATAAAGCCGTAAGGAGCCTGCACCTCCACCTTCCAAAGGCACAACAGGCCAATCACGTGTTTGTCTTTAAATTTGATTACAAGAAACCACAGAGAGAATTGTTTGGCAATGTCTTGCAGAATGGAAGAATATCGGCTACCGCAACAAATATGGGAAACCAAGACCCAGGGATCCAGACCTCCAGGACGACCCAGAGTTCGCTGGGAGGACAACATTAGACAATCTCTGAAGGACCGAAGACTAGATTGGAACCAGGCGTGGAGGAAGACAGCCGACAGGACAATATGACGCTCTCTCTGGTAAACCTCTACACCCCAGGGTAAAAGAGGAAAGACTAAGTAGGTAAGTAAGATTCCCCAAATCTACTGCTCGCATGTTCAGCAAATTGTATAAAGTTGCACACCACCGTTTGTCATTATATTACGTGCTCATTATTCCCAGGAAAACCTAAAAATCCCCAACATAGGGATCCAATGAGTTCTAGCTGGAGGACCGTATCTTATCCCCCTATGTTCTCTACCATCGTAGAGAAGGTGGAAGAGGAAGAAAAACAAGGGAAGGAGTTTGAAGAGCTTCCACCATCCCCCTTGACCGAGTTCTACTACGCCTTGACCTTGAAAAGTCGCTGCGTTTGGCCTACTTTTTTGGGAGATTGGGCTTTCGTGAGCAATGGACACCCTCCTCGGAAACATCAAGGTAAGATATTCATTTGTCTCTTGGCTTTTAGGGTGCTTAGATTAAATAGATATTTAACACAGCAGTAAAGTATATCTTCCTGTTTCTTTCTTTCTTGCTTGTATTTTAAATTATCTCTTTTATTTCATCCTTTGAAGTCATTATGCTCCAGGTAATATAAGGTTTTTAATGTTGCTACCTGTTGTATTGAAATACATGTTGTGTCGTATGTTTCATGAACCACTTAACTCGTTATGCTTGGGGTCGTCATATATGACATCACACAGTGTGAGGGGGAAGGGGGTCAACGTTTTGTGACGAAGTATGACGATATAGGGGGTTGAAGAAATGTGATGTCACAATAAAAAACAAAACATGATGTTGGAATAAAGTAAAATTTGTTTCCTCCATCCTCATAGACGACTTGTACTAAATATTATAATCTCATTTGAAAAGATTGGATAACTGTTATAACGTTAAAATTGTTTACATTCTTTTAAAATTATGTATCTATTTTTTTTAGTACACTGTTATACACACCTTTAAAAAAAACATCGTGAAAATAAAGTTCGTCCGTTCGTTCGTTCATGCAACCTAAATAAACTGGGCTGTTGATTAAAATTAGATTATAAAAAATAAAACAGAAACAAGTTATGACCATCCAGACAACAGTATGATGAGATTAAAGACACTATTTCACTGAAGATATTGTTCCTATGTCTGCACTAACTGTTTCAGAATTACAAAAAAAAATCTGGAAAAAAGAGGATGTAAGAGATTTGTGACTTCACGTAGGAAAGGTGTCTGGGTTTTTGAGACGACATGTGATGGGGGGAGAGAGGAGAGAGCAGGGAGGGGGGTTAAACCATGGCTAAATTTTCGCGACATCATAAGTGGAAGACCCGCCTTATCCTGTGCCCATTACTGAGTAATGTTTCGGATATTCTAATGGTCTAGATTTAGTTGATGAGTGGGCGTAGTCATATTCTGGCCGATCAAAAAGCAACAAAACTAGACCTACCGTAACATCTAATCACTAGTTCTTGGTAGAAGATGAAGCTAGGGATACTATTAAAACATTAAACAAGAGTAAAAAAGTATTTATATGACGTTATTCTTATTTATTTGTTTGAAAATTACGTAATGCACGATTGCATAATTTATTTTTTTTTCTTACAAAGAACCACGGAAAAAACTGGTGCGAATAACACTAAATGTACTAATTTTGGCCATAAGCATGTTTTTTTTTTACTTTGTATATGGATTAACTTGACGTTTGAAGACTAAAAAGAAAGTTTTATTGTCTACGACAGTAATTTGTCTTTGGTAAGATCGTATTCTACAGTCAACTTTTTAGCGTTTTTCAATTTTACATGCAAAATGATTAAATTATACCGAACACACTTGTGTTAATACTACCACAGACATTATATATTTGAATTCTCCATCCATTTCCCTACAGTTTGGTATATAATAAGTACATGTTCAAAGGAAAATTCACAAACAAATTTAGACTGAAAGATGAACACTTCACTCTATAAAATTCTGCCCACAAAAAAAGTCTGGCACAGCGTGCAAAATAACTCTGGAATGAATGAGTTAATGCTGACTGACTAGCTGTATGAATTTGAAAATGTGTACGGTATTTTTTTTCCGGTAACCTTGTCCGCATGAATGGTTTGATTCCAAGCTTAAGCAATTTTTCATGCAGTTTTCATTAACCTACATTTGAAGCCGTGTCATCTTGTATAGATCAGAACAGGGAATACTATGCACATTTAAACAAATGGCATAGAAACAAAATAACACATGCTGACACAATAAATATATACGTGCCATACAACTGTGATACTGTAAACAATGAACCTAAAAAGGTAGGCGCTCGTAAGAAAAAAAAACAAGAGGAGGACAATAGAGAACAGAAAAATGACAGAAGAATAAGACTCACCGGGGAATGGAACAAGGGAGCATCAAAAAGGTGCCATCGCCTCGCTGCGGTAGCGAACAGTGTCTAGACGCAAGGTCGACTCATTGATTTTGGACTTTTCTTCTAATTTGTAAATGGCCTGTGATTGCAACCAAAAAAAAAAAAAAATGTGAAGATGTGCAGTTGTTTTCCCAGTGACAGGAACTTGTGAAATCGTAACAAAATATACGTATTTTGTTTTAAAGGACAACTCTGTTTGTTTTATTATTGCCGTATTATTTTAATTAAATTATTCGTGGGCAGTTCAATTTCTTATATGCGCTAACTTTATAACTTTCTTTCACTTTTCTCCCACGTCTTGTTCCCGGGGTTCTCTGAGGGGACAAATAAAATAATAGGACTGCTGTGTCCTCAGGCATGTCTTAAAATGAGATTGTGTATGAGGCTGGTAACAGGTTGATATAAAAATCACCACTGAAACAGATTAAAATTTAGCGTAGGCTTCTGTAAGGCGAGCTGGAGAAGAGAGGGATGGTATAAGCAGCTATAAAACAAAATCCATGGTGATATCACGAGAAGAAAGAAGACATCAGATTAAGCTGGGAGAACAGGTCCTGGAGCAGGTCGACCACTTTAAATACCTCGGAGCTAATACAGACCCAAAGGGAGGCATCAAAGAAGAGTTGGCCACTCGAAAAGCAGCAGCTGGGAGACTTTTTCAGGCCATAAATCGAGGATTCCTCAGCAAGAGAGAGGTTGGTAAGAAAACGAAGATGGCTGTATACCGCTCCACCTATGTCCCAGTCTTGATACATGGATACGAGTACATGGGCAATGACTACAACCCACAAAAGCCAGATCCAAACCTCAGAAATGAGATATCTGAGGAAGGTGGTTGAAGTAACAAGAAGATACATGGTCCGCGACCAGACGATACGTCAAGGCCTTAAATCCTACCCCCTGCAGACCCAAGTAGAACAGTCCCAATTAAGATGGTTTGGCCATGTCTGCAGAATGGGAGAAGATCGGCTACCAGGACAAGCATGGGAAACAAAGAGCCAAGGATCCAGACCCCCCAGGACGACCCAGAGTCCGCTGGGAGGACAACATTAGACAATCTTTGAAGGACCGGGGACTAGAATGGAACCAGGCTAGGAGGAAGACAGCCGATAGGATAGTCTGGCGCTCTCTCTTCCAAACCTCTACACCTCACGGTAGAAGGGGAACGACTAAGTAGGTAAGTAGTTCTGTAAGGCGACAATCTGCAGGGGGGACTCTATGCTCCATAAGGAGCGAAAGAGGAGAGGATAACAAATTTGATTATATCTTTCACTTTTCTTCATTTGCTATCCACATATCTTTTTTTTTTTCTTCCTTTCCTTTAAGTTTGTGCTCTGTTTTCGGAAGCTTACAATCTTTGCATATAGATCTTTTTGTCCTACATTTGCATGCGTAAGTTGTAAGATTTCTCAAGAATGTTAGGCAGGGCAGAAAAAATGTATAGTAAACCTTTAATATTCTTTAATTAGCTTTTGCTGATAACTGACAAGGTTGTGAGCAATTTGTAATACTGTGCATTGTTGCTTCTTTTCAGCTGTTGATGATGGGGATGAGAATACCACTGATGATGATAATAATCTCGTTAATGAGGATGATGAAGAAGAAGACGATGAGATCATTTATGATCAACTTTACATTCCTGAAGGCGACATTTGTGACAAACTTAAGCCTCACATCTCTAAGAAAGCTCATCTTGCTGCCAAGCGAAGCTCTCGAAGAGATAAGCTTGCTGCTAAAGCCAAAGCCAAGAAACAGCGGCTCGATGAAGACGAGATGAAAATAAAAGATTTAAGGGGTGAAGGAAAGACAAGAGATAAAGACGTAGAGAATAAGCTGGAAGGGAACATGGAGAAAAATGATGACCAAATTAGAAAAGTTGACAGAAGGAAGATCAACGAAGATGTTAAATTAGGAAAAACAGAAACTGAGGACAGGTTCGATATAGAAAGAGCAACAAAAGAAGAATATGAGAACATGAAAGAAAAAGAAATAACGGATGTGAACCGAAACTTTGGCAAAAAGGTAATAGATGTAGAACGATTATGGGATGAAATTCAAAGTCGGGAAGAGAGAGTGAAAGAAGCCGAAAGAACAAAAGAACTTAGGGGAAGTCAAGACAGTAATTGCAAGGGGACAGAAAGAATAAATCAGGCAGAGGACAACAACAGACGTAGCGGGCAGGAGATAAAGCCAGACGGTTATACGAGAATCAAAGAAGAATTTAGAAAGAACAAGGAAGAATTAGAGGAAAGTCTACCTGACAAAGATACGCACAATAGACTTTTAGTCCAACCAAACAAAATAGACAATAAAAAAATTCTCAGAGAAGACAGCACAACAGAAATGGCTATCATACAGAAAGATAAACAAGAGAAAGTGAAGCAGAACTACGCCAGTTTTAACACTGATCAACAGCTAAATGCAAAGGACCTGGGAAAACAAAAACCAACATCGCAAAGTGAGAGAAAACCAAATCAGGCAAACGAACCAGAGGTTGAGCGCCTCAATTGTAAGACAGGCCAGAATACCCCGCAGAACGAAAATAAAAACTGGGACTCGTGGCTTGACTTAAAAAATGGAACAGCCCCGATGCCCGAGTCTCTACATATTTTCAAATCAAACACTAATGAAATCCCCAATGTTAGTCAGCAGCACGGATTAAATTTGTTCGTTGACGCTAAATATAGACAGAAAGAAATATCTCCGACCAGATACAATGGCGCAAGTAATGAGAAGAATACAAGCCGAGAAGACAAATATACTCAACTTGGGGACAAGAAGAACGACAATTCAAACGATGAATGGAGCTCAATGGGGGATAGCTACATTACTTTCCGTAATAGAAATGTTCCGAAAATTTCAGTAGAAGCAGAGTTCACGAATGTACGGCTAAGACCTGGGCAACAGAAAAAGAGTCCCGTAGAATCTCAAGCTAAGTGTCAAGATCGACTTGAAGAATTAAGACAGCAAGAGGTCAAAAGGATGGATGAATTGAGACAGCAGGAACTGAAACGAATGGAGGAACTGATACAAGAAGGTGAAAGAGCAGCTTCAGGCTTATACAAACGAGGACACATCAGAAGGGAAGATACACGTGCGAGAGAACAGAGACAAATTGAAGAACTTCGACGCAAAGAACTACTCCAGAGGGAAGAACTGCGACAGAAAGAACAAATGCAGCGTGAAGAATTAAGAAGACGAGAAGAGAAACAAAAGGAAGAATTGAAAATGAACGGAGAGTTAAGATCAGAAACATTGACAATTCAAGAACGGGAAGAAAGAGAGGCATCAGTTGCCAAACAAAGGGAGGAACTAAGGCTTAAAGAACAGAGCCAAACTGATGAATTACGGTTGAAAGAAATACAACACAGTGAAGAATTCAAATTTAAAGAACTCCTCCAAATGGAGGGATTGAAAGCTTACGAGCGACAGCAAATAGACGACTTGAAACTTAAAGAGGAAAAGAACTTTGAAGAATTAAGACTAACAAGGCAGATAGAATATGGGGATCTACAGAGAGAAAACGAAGAAGAAAAGAGAGAAAGGGAGAGGGAATTACGTATACAACACAAGAAAGAACAGTTGAGAAAAGAGCAGTTACGAAGACAATATGAAGAGATGCAGAAACATGGAAAGAAAGAAGACGAAAGTAAAAGACGGGGAATACAAGCAGCTAGATTGAACGAATATAAAGAGTTTCAAGCAAAGATTCACAAACGTCGTTTCCCGGTAGATGAACACAACATAAGTAATTCAAGAAAAACAGTTTATTCTTTTTCTTCGTCGAATAAGGAAAACGAATCTTCACTGAAATCAAGAATACACAACAACGACGACAGTGAGTTACTGATAATGAAACGACAAGAGTCACTAACCAATCACAGAGAATCGTTCACAAATTCACTGGATAGATCCAAGAAGAGAGCGTCAGAAAACTGGAAGCAACAAAAGGACGAAGAATTTCTGAAAAGACCATCGTCTATAACAGATAAGCGCCCACAATTTCTGGAAACCATCAACTCCTATTCCGATTCAAGAAGGGCTGACGCTATAACAGGGCACAGAGCAACACAGATCAAACCTCTCAGTACAAATTCTCCTATCTCTTATGGTGGAGAAGATCCATGTTCAAATTCTTCCACTAATTACAATTTGCACAAGTCCTGGTCTTTCGCGTCTTTCTTTGCAATGGACGAATCTCGGGAATCAAAACCGGCATTTCGCACTCATGAGGACTTATGCAAACTGGCTGAGAGTATTGCTGCTAGACGCGAACTTTTCCACGAGAGCCTTTCTCAAAATTCGATTGCAGATAATATAGCCTCAGAGAAGCCGCAGAAAACGACGAATCTACTTGTAGGGGAAATTTACAGGAAGAATGAAATTCCCGTGCACAAACGAGCGGCTGGTTTGTCTGATGATACAGGGAAATCTGAAGCTGTTCCTAGCCGGGACGAGACTGACCAACCAGAAGCTCAGAAGGTTCAAGATTTACGCAAAAATGAAGAGTCGTCTCTTTCATTGATGAAGAACGATCAACGAGAGAGGGCAACCCTCGACTCATCTAAGACTGAAGTTCGTCCATTTCTCTGTACCTCTGCACGAACTATCGCCAGAAGTAAGCATTGTTAGATTTAAAATATTCCTTTTTTTTCTTATTAGCAATTGAAAGAGATCATAGTGTTTGTAAACTCTACCTCCGTGGTTCTCAACCGAGGGTAGGTGCACTCCTGCGGCTTCCTCGAGAAGTACCAAATGCTCCCAGGTGCTAGCTTCGAGGAGAGCAGATTGCATGTGAATTGTTTACCAGCTAATTGCGAAACCATTTAGATTCTAAATGATAAATGGATTTTTGTGATATATATATATATATATATATATATATATATATATATATATATATATATATATATATATATATATATATATATATATATATATATATATATATATATATATATATATATATATATATATATATATATATATATATATATTTCTAGTGTTATGAGGAGAAGGGATAGAGGGTTGTTGAAATTCGGATTTACTGCTAAATAGAGGATGCAGAAACGCGAATACGAACACTGCTCTGTCTGGTAAGTTTATTTTCTTTTTGATTTCTTTATGGAATCTTTATAAAACATTCATTTTTTCGTTTAGTTTGAAATTGTAAGTATTAGGGTTATTATTATTATTATTAATATGTTGGTTCCCCTGTAAATCAGTGTATTATTCTATGCAAAAATAAAATAAAAAACAAAACAAAAACGGAAAAATAAATTTATTTGCATTCTATGCCTCCAATAATATAAGGGGGTGTCTGACGACCTGGCCAACCCTCGCTACAAAGATTGAGAACCACTGCTCTAATTGTTTGTAGACACAGAATATAACATTCTATTTTCTACGTATTGATAGTCTTAATTGTTTGTTCTAAATATTAATGAACATAGAACATGTTATTATTATTCTGTTGCTCTAACTACTGGTACAGTAGAACATATTTTTATTTCTACTAACATAAAAATAGCAGTGTATTCTTAAATGTTACACGTATTAGTAGACCTATAACATTGTATATTCTAACGTGTACAAAGTACTGATAAATATAGAACATTGTTTTCTACTTGTTCTGAGCACTCAGACATAGAAAGTTGTATTCTTAATTGTTTCAAGTATTAATAGACAGAATATTTTACTCTTACTTCTTCTAAGTATAGAGATATTTCACGTGTTCCACATATTTATCGACCGAGCAATATATTCTTACTTCTTCTTAAGTACTGAGACTGTGGCGTGAGGTTTTTATTGGGCTCTTGGATCAGTATAGTACTGACAATTACAGAAATAGAATTTCTGCAGAAAATGGTGAAGTCCCAGTGTCTGAGAGAACTACTGGTATCATAAAATTAGTTACGGCTGTGAATGTTCTGATCTCGAAAAATTAGTAGAGAGGAGACCGACATAAATTGCCACCTCCGCTGTGGTAACTAACTGTGATAGTAAGACAAGGAAACAGATTTTACTTAACAATGATAAAATTGACAAGTCTTCAAATACAATTTCCTTATTATTTATTTAGTATATACACTATCTATTCTTGTGCTGAAGGGTGAATGGTGAAAAATGGAATGTAATGGATTTGTAAGTTTACATATGATTTACAAATATTTATATAGATATATAAATATATTACAACAAGTTTTCCAATTATAGGAACAAAACATTATATCAGCTGTGCTGTTATTCAATTATAGTACAGGTATCAGCTGTGCTGTTAATTACGTCTATAACAATTATTAGCTATGCTGTTAATCTTGTCTCTTTCTACGCTAAATCACTTTCTCGTCACTGATACTAACTTTTACTCACAATTGCCGACGGAAATGGTACTAATGTGTACTCATCTCTCAAACGTTCTGTCCTTCTTAGTTTGGTTGACACAAAACCGGCTGATCATCGTTCCTTTAGCCCACCCAAGACTGAGGGGGACCAAAGATGTAGATTCTGTGCAACCTCTATGCTCCTGCGGAGTTCCAGGCAGCTGGATTGACGACCCACGATCTCAGTTTTGATGACACGAATAAAACCTGTAACAAGGAAAAATAGGGGCTAATTTCTGTCCTCAAGCCCACTGTTGCGTGATAAATTCTCGCAACATCATTTTATTACAATATCTATTTTATAACGCAAGGGCAACAACTGCTTGAAATTTATAGTTACTTTTCTCGGTAAGCATTTGTCTTCTCGCGTTGGTATCGAATGCGTTAAGTTTGAGCTGTGGTCATTTTGCGCTGGACTGCGCATGACTTGTCTTGCTTCTTGGTCGATCGGTTTCCGCCCACCACTAGTGGAGTGAGCGATTTGGAATGGCGAAAGAGATGCCTCGTTGAAGAGGGGATCTACGCTATTTTTTGTTCTGTCAGGGATGTGTAGTCCTCTTAATGGATATTTCGTTTATTCGAGATAATACCTCTAGTGTTTCCCACATGTCGGGAGGCGTGATATTTCTGTGTATTTCATGAAAGCAAGGTAAATGGACTTTTTCATTAACTCTATCGATTTTGGGTCGTGAGCGATTTCGATTCATAGCCTGTCTTCGAAAGTCGTCGTCACGAGATGTTTTCCCAGCTCACATGTCGCTGTATTGTGCTGCATCGGTTGATGCAGGTCCCCCAAGGACTATTACTATTTGCTACTTTGTTTACCCTGAACTAGGTTTGAAAAACCTTTGTTATCTAGAGGATATTTTTGAGGACATTATTTATACTTCGGCAGACGTGTCTGTCTTGCTGAAGTCAGACTAAGGAGAGTGAACTGATCTCATATATCTGGTTATCTCCTGGCTGTTATAGAAAAGGATGGAGTTTTTCACCTGACTACATTTACAGCACTATGAAATATAACATGCATCTGACTCATCATTGTAATGCTGTCTACCGTCTATTGATGTATTGAATGTTGCTGTGATAATGACTGTTTGATGTGTCTACATATTCGCGTAACCATTTTGTCACTGTGGCGTCCACAATAAATAATGAAGAAAAACGTCAACGGCTGTTTCAAGAATCATTGACTTTATACGTCGTGAGTTTACTGACGTCCTATGTGGATTGCCCTGTTATTTTTGTATGAACATTGTTTTGACTGAACACATCTGCACACTACACAAAACCAGACATGCGGATACCATCCATCATAATATGGCATCACGCATCATTTGGTGGCCATAAGCTGGTTTGATTCTGGTACCAGCAAACACGGGGTCCCTTACCCACTTCATTTTCAACAAGAATTCATCAACATCCTTCAAGAAATTAACATTCTTCAAGACAGTCAACATCTTCAAAATTTTCAAAGTACTCGGCGTTGCCCGGTAAAAGTCAAAATTTCAATTTTTTGACGGAAACAAGAATTTGACAGTACCCGGCGTTGTTACATGTTGCCGGATAACTCGGACTGCTGTTATCTTTTACGCAAGTCAAGCAAGTTGCTGCTGTCAAGGTTCCAGTGCTGTCGTTTTTGTGAAGGTCAAGTGCCGGTTGAAACGGGTTGTTTTCTGAAGAAGGCCAAGTACCGATTTCCATCAACTTACTTTTGGATTAGAAGGTCAAGTGCCGAAACAACTCAACACACAGTATTTCAGAAGCTCTTGTACCATCGTGTTAGCAGTGGAAGCAGTTCAGATGTGCCATCATCGTTGGAGCTTCGCTCTTTAGGACGTTGATTGACATCCGGTTTTTCTGCTGTTCTACGATTGGAAGCCTATAAGTTAAGTGGCCTGTTTGTATGTAAACTGTGCCCTTATACTTCTGCTGAGTCTTCTGTGTATCATCTCATTCTATATGTTATATGTCTATATGTTATTCGTATATTTATATGTTTATATTTCAGCGGGTTCTCGGTTGGGTGGTGTCTCCGTTAGTTTATGCCACGTCATAGAGGTCGTCTATTGTGAGCGTTTTCTGTAGGGTTTGCAAATTTCCGATACTGGAATTTGCTAAGCGACTTCTGTTGCTATTTATGTTAGCTGTGATGACATGTTTTAATATTGTTTTCGTTATTATTTCGCATTCTTTAGTTTTGTTTTGATTTGTTTGTATTTGTTAGCCTACTCTTGTCTATAATTTAGTTTCATACAACATCTTTGTTTATACACTGTGGTGTCATGTATTTTGTTTAATTATAGCGCAGATATCGTCACATTTTTTGTGATATTTCATTAATTTCTGCTTTATTTTTAGTTGATTTCTGCGAACGTTTTTGTATTGTTGCTGATCTTTGTTATTGTTTACATTGTTATTGTTTACATTGTTTGCATTGTTTACATTTTCAATGTTTACATTCTGCATGTGTTTACATAGTCATTGTTTACAGTTATAGTAATTAGTTAATGGGCTATGCTAATGCACTGTTACTACTACACTGATGATAAATGAATGATGAATAGTGTTGTGCACTATTGAATGAGAAGTGCACTTATGATCAAGAATTGATTGTTGATATTTCATATACAAGTTCTTTGATTGGAGACTTGTTTCCCACAGAGACTGGGATAATATAAGGTGATGTGAATATACAAGTGCTTAATTAAGACTTGTTACACTTAGGTTTGAAATAAATTAGTTAATTATTTCAGGTTTTGGACTCATATGTTAGACAACATGTCTACATTTGAGCACTTTATTGAGCAGGGTAAATTGCTTGGGAAGACTGGTGATAAGTTAGAAGAATTTGCAACTGCTCGATATGATAAAGCAATGGAAGCTGAACAAAAGAAACTGCAGATGGAAGCTGAACAAAAGAAACTGCAGATGCAGGTGGATGAAAAAAGATTCCAAATGGAAATGGAAAAACAAAAAAGGGAATCAGAAGCTGAGGAAAGAAAACTCCAGCTAGAGGCTGAAAATAAAAGACTTGAAAAAGAGGTTGAAAATAAAAGACTTGAAAAAGAAGCTGAGAATAAAAGACTTGAGAAAGAAGCTGAAAGACTTCAAATAGAGGCTCAGGCTGAGGAGAGAAGATTACAGAGAGAATCTGATGAGAGGAAAGAGAAAGCAAAAATGGAACATGAAGAAAAGGTCTTAGCTTTAGAGTTGGAAAAATTGAAATTGATGAACATGAGTAATGGTAATGATTCAAACAAGGGTTCATCTTCTGGTAAGGCTAATAATGATACTTTTAAGATTAAGTTGCCAACTTTTAGTCCTTCCAGTGATGACATAATGTTCTATCTGGACAGATTTGAACAAGCATGTACAGCTTATAACATAGACAAAGCAAAATATGTTTATCAGTTATCAGGGATACTGACAGGTAAAGCTCTAAGTATATTAAATATGGTGGATGAACCTGACAAGAACAATTATGAGGTTGTCAGGGCCGCTCTGTTAAAGAAATATCAGCTTAACGAAGACGGCTATCGTCTACAATTTAAAAACATGTTACCTGAAAATGGAGTAGAATTCTCCGAGTTTATTGCAAGAATACGCATTACTTTCTCACGATGGGTTGAACTATCTAAGACGGAAAAAACTTATGAAGGACTTATGGACTTAATACTTAGAGACAAAGTCATGTCGTCTGTCAATGAGTCTTTCCTTGCTTTCCTTCATGAACGTAAACCTAAAACAATAAAAGAAATGGAAGATTTCTGTTGCCAATACGTAACTGCGCACCCACACATAACCATGGGTAACTCTAAGGTGAAAGAAGGTTTACCAGTTGCTTCGGAAGCTACGTATGGCCAAAATTTTGCTCGTAGATTCCAACAAAATTTTGATAGAAAGACTAGCGGTAATTTCTGTCAAAATCATGGAAATCAATTTCATGGTGATTCTTCTTCGAAGAATTGGAGACAACCTGATAGTGGTCGTTACTATCACCCTAATAATTATAGGCATTTCAAAAGAGGATATGGTAATAGAGGTTATTCCTGCCGAAGACCTCAAAACCAAACAAATAGATGTTCGCATCAATGTGAACATGATAGTAATCGTGGAAACTGGAATTCGAACCAGGATAACAATTACAATAGAGACAATAATAACTGCAGAGATAATAATAACTCTGATAACTTCAGAGGTAATAATAGTCGGGGTAGATCTCAACACAAAAAAAAAAGAGATATCAGCAGGCTAATTCTGTACAACAGGAAACTGAGGGAGCCTGTAATCATGTTGTTGATAATAAAAACTTTGACGCTGTCACTAGTTCTGCTTTTGACTTTGAGAGAGCAAACAAATGCCCCCAATGCAGTACTTTATTCGAACCGGGTACCATAACTACTTTGAGTTGTGGTCACCCACTTCCCGCTCTTCCTGCTGCTGTTGCGCATGACGGGAGGGGTTCTTTAATTCAACATAAGGGTCTTGTTAATGATACTCCGGTCTCACTACTTTTCGATTCCGGATGCACCACTATTGGTGTTAGACAATCGCTTGTAGATCCATCTTGTGCTACAGGAAGGGTTATTAAATGTGTCACATTTGGCGGCACTCTAGAAAAATATCCTACTGCTGTAATTCGCATTGCCACTCCTTTCTTTACTGGTGATGTGCATGCTTGTCTCTTACCTAATCCTATTGCGGACCTTATTATTGGTCGTATTCACGGAGTTAGGGAGTGTACCCCACAGCAGATTGCTGCTTGGGAAGATAATAACATGCAAGCTACAAATGCAGTAGTTACAAGAGCACAAGCTCTACAAACACCCGAAACTTCACTGAATAGTGATAATGAAGTTGATAGCCAAGATAGTCACTTAGTAATCACTCGTGACTCTTTCATAAAATTGCAAGAAGAAGATCCTTCTTTAAAAAAATTCTTCGTTCTTGCGAAGAAAGGTGATCCGAATCAGGATACAAATAGAAAATCTTGGATTGCAATGAGAAACGGCGTACTTGTACGTATGGTACAAGATTCGACTACGTCGGCACATTCGCAAATTCTTGTTCCCAAGAGCATGAGAGTGCAAATATTACAACATGCTCATGACTCGCAATGTGCTGGACATATGGGTTGTTCCCGTACGAAGTCGAGAGTCCTTGCGGCTTTCTTTTGGCCTTTTGTCAATAAGGACATTCGTATTTACTGCCGATCATGCAAGGTATGTCAGGAGGTCAAATCTAGAGGACCACGACATGCTGCGCCTATCCAGGCTGCTGACATTCCTATTCGGCCGTTCCAGAAAATGGCCATAGATATTATTGGCCCTTTTAAGGTCAAGTCGGCCAGAGGACATCAGTTTATCCTTACATGTGTCGATATGTGCACACGTTGGCCAGAGGCTATTCCTCTTAAGAGCATATCTACTACAGATATCGCAGATGCTCTTTGGTTGATATTTTCTCGCTTGGGGTTCCCCAGAGAAATATTGTCAGACCATGGCACTCAACTCATATCTGACACTATGTCACAGGTAATGTCTACCTTACATATTGAACGATCTCTCAGTAGTATCTACCATCCTATGTCTAATGGGTTAGTTGAGCGTCTGAATAGAACGCTCAAGACTTTGCTTGGTAAGATAACTGAAGATCATCCTCAAGATTGGGACAGGGTTTTACCCGCGGCTCTCTTTGCCTATAGAGAAGTCCCTAATGAACACACAGGATTTTCTCCCTTCGAACTTGTCTTTGGCGCGCGTCCACGTGGCCCTATGTCTTTATTACACGATCTCATCACTGCCGATGATATTAGCGATGAAACTCAATCCTCATATGAGTATGTCATTGCTCTTAGACAAAAGATCATTGAGGCATGTAAGCTAGCAACTGCTTCATCAGAAATTGCTAAAGAGAAGGCAAGACAGTTTGCTAACAAGAATAGATGTCTACGACAACTTTGTCCAGGTGACAAAGCATTCGTCCTACTCCCCAGTAGGGAAAATAGACTTCTTATTGCATGGAAAGGTCCGTATGCAATAGTCTCTCGGATTTCCGATGTTGACTATGTGGTCGATATTGATGGAAAGCATAAAACTTTCCACATAAACATGCTTTCGGAATTTCACGAACGTCCGGACTATTTGCTGCCTATTTTCCAGGCAACGGATGATGCTCCTGCACCTCACGGTCATTATTCATCCCTGTCTGTCATACAGGATGAGGAAGCTACCTTCTCTGATGTCAACCTTCCCCTTCCAGTGGTTCCATTACATTCTACGGAATCTTGGAAAAACGTTTCGGTTTCTCCTAATCTTTCTGGTGACGAACATCGACAAGTCTCGTCGATGTTACAAACATTTCAGGATGTTCTCACTGACATTCCTGGACACACAGATGTCATAGAACATGACATAATTCTTACCGACAATAATCCAATTAGGGTTAGGCCGTATCCTATTCCTATACACTTTCAGTCGCAGGTGGAAAAGGAATTGGATGAAATGATTCAATTAAATATAATTGAACCATCGACTTCACCATATTCTTCTTCCATGGTTATTGTCCGGAAGAAGGATAAGAACATACGAATTTGTGTTGATTATCGCAAATTGAATCAGGTCACAAAGTTCGATGCTGAACCGATGCCTTTGTTAGAAGATCTACTGATTAGACTTTCTAATTCTAGATTCTTCACTAAACTTGACTTGTCTAAAGGTTATTGGCAAGTGCCTTTAGCAGAGCATGCCAAACCTCTTACTGCTTTTTCTACACCTAGGGGTCTATTTCAATGGAATGTTATGCCTTTTGGTCTCATGAACGCCCCTGCCACTTTCGTTCGCATGATGCGTCGAATTCTGTCACATCGTTCGGATGTCATCGCATACTTAGATGACATCTGTCTCTTCAGTGATACCTGGGAAGATCACTATTTAGGGTTATATGACTTACTGTCCACTCTACGTGAGAATAATTTGACAGCGAAACCTTCTAAAGCTTTTGTTGGTTTTGGTGAAATCTCTTTCCTGGGTCATCGTGTTGGTCATGGTCTCTTGAAGACAGAAGACCACAATACTTCAAAAATACTGAACATCTCTGTTCCTAAAACGAAGAAACAAGTTAGGAGTCTCTTAGGTTTAATTCAATTTTATGGGAGATTTATTCCAAATTTATCTTCGATCATGGCACCTCTCTCAACATTGTTGAAGAAAGGTTCGCCTAATCTGGTCCGTTGGTCTGAAGAATGCCAATCTTCATTAGACCAAATCAAGAATATATTTTCTTCTCCTCCCATCTTAAGATTACCTACTCTTGATAGGACTTTTGTTCTTCGGAGTGATGCTTCATCCACTGGGATTGGAGCAGCACTGATGCAAGAATATGCAAATACTCTGCATCCTGTTATGTACATTTCTAGAAAACTAAATGCGGCAGAGAGGAACTACTCGGTTTTAGACCGTGAGTTGTTAGCGATGGTTTGGTCAATTCTAAAGCTACAAAGATTCCTCCTGGGCGCACATTTCATTCTAGAGACTGATCAGAAAGCTCTTACAGCTATTCAGACTAAGAATTTGAAGAGTTCGAGATCCACTCGATATGCTATAGCTCTTCAACCTTTTCACTTCACGGTACGAGCTATCCGTGGTGCGGATAATGTGATGGCTGACATTTTGTCTAGATGCCCACATGACTCTAACTAATACTTCTGTCCTATATTCCTATATATTACAGAGTCATAACACACCTATATTACTACAATAGATTAGCACATCTGTACTCACTTTATATGTACACACTATCGTGCTTTGTTGTCATCTTCTTCTGTTCGTTTTTAAGATGATAGAGGAGGACTGAGTAGTTAATATAAGAGCCGTTAGTTTACTAAACAGCCACAATTATTAATAATGTATTGTACCTTATGAAGCATATTAGTTATTAATTAGCATTATAATGCTTGTACTTTCTCAGAATGTCATTGTTGAGCTGAGGACTTACCTTACTAGTATCAAGCATGACGAGTTCTAGATTGTGTACTTACCCTCGGAATACCAGAGCATATGTCCTGGATCGTCATGTAGTTTAACTTTACTATGTACTTATGTCATTACATGTCAAATAATGTACTATTTAAATTTTCCTATCAGATTTGTACATCCATTTTTAAAGACAATATTAGAGTATGCTGTTTAATGATGATTATGGTAACTTGCATACGTATATTGTGTTTACATGCTAACGTGATGTGTGTTGGTGACACCTCCCCGATGTGAATATTTTTTGAGACATATTTATTTTTCTGTTGAGGTATATCCTCACCAGACACTCTATATTTAGCCTCATGTTAGGCAATTTAATTAATTATCAGCGCATAATTCGTGCGTTTTGAGCCGCTTATCGCATGCTCTTTGATATTTAAAAAAAAAAATATGTTCCACATTTTTTTTTAATCGGGAGGAGGTGGTGATATGTTGCGTGATAAATTCTCGCAACATCATTTTATTACAATATCTATTTTATAACGCAAGGGCAACAACTGCTTGAAATTTATAGTTACTTTTCTCGGTAAGCATTTGTCTTCTCGCGTTGGTATCGAATGCAGTTAAGTTTGAGCTGTGGTCATTTTGCGCTGGACTGCGCATGACTTGTCTTGCTTTTTGGTCGATCGGTTTCCGCCCACCACTAGTGGAGTGAGCGATTTGGAATGGCGAAAGAGATGCCTCGTTGAAGAGGGGATCTCCGCTATTTTTTGTTCTGTCAGGGATGTGTAGTCCTCTTAATGGATATTTCGTTTATTCGAGATAATACCTCTAGTGTTTCCCACATGTCGGGAGGCGTGATATTTCTGTGTATTTCATGAAAGCAAGGTAAATTAACATTTTCATTAACTCTATCGATTTTTGGTCGTGAACGATTTCTGGCTCATAGCCTGTCTTCGAAAGTCGTCGTCACGAGATGTTTTCCCAGCTCACATGTCGCTGTATTGTGCTGCATCGGTTGATGCAGGTCCCAAGGACTATTACTTGCTACTTGGTTACCTGAACTAGGTTTGAAAAACCTTTGTTATCTAGAGGATATTTTTGAGGACATTATTTATACTTCGGCAGACGTGTCTGTCTTGCTGAAGTCAGATTACGGAGAGTGAACTGATCTCATATATCTGGTTATCTCCTGGCTGTTATAGAAAAGGATGGAGTTTTTCACCTGACTACATTTACAGCACTATGAAATATAACATGCATCTGACTCATCATTGTAATGCTGTCTACCGTCTATTGCTGTATTGAATGTTGCTGTGATAATGACTGTTTGATGTGTCTACATATTCGCGTAACCATTTTGTCACTGTGGCGTCCACAATAAATAATGAAGAAAACGTCAACGGCTGTTTCAAGAATCATTGACTTTATACGTCGTGAGTTTACTGACGTCCTATGTGGATTGCCCTGTTATTTTTGTATGAACATTGTTTTGACTGAACACATCTGCACACTACACAAAACCAGACATGCGGATACCATCCATCATCATATGGCATCACGCATCAAATATATGAATACATCAAATAATATGTACACCTAGGTGTGATACAACCATTTCCTTCCTCCTATAATATACCAGGCCCTCTCTGACAAGTGCTATACAAGCTGGTAACATATATCCTAACAATATTGTTATGTTCTTATGATAGGAGTATATGAGACGAGGACTGTTTGGTGATATATCAGGTGGGAGTTATAGGAGACAATAGATTGGTGTTAGATGAGACAATAGATTGAGTCCTAACAAGGACTGTTTTGGTTATATTTCAGTTGGTTTTATCTGAGATAATAGACTAAAGTTATAGGAGACAATAGATTGAGTTATAGGAGACAATAGATTGAGTCCTAACAAGGACTGTTTTGGTTATATTTCAGTTGGTTTTATCTGAGATAATAGACTGAAGTTATAGGAGACAATAGATTGAGTTATAGGAGACAATAGATTGAGTCCTAACAAGGACTGTTTTGTTTATATTTCAGTTGGTTTGAGATAATAGATTGAAGTTATAGGGGACAATAGGTTGAAGTATGAGTCCTATTAGTCTTCGTCTTCATCAATCCATATCAGGAAATACAATCCTTATACCTAATGCCCCAAGATACAATCAGTAACCTGATACATTCATAGTGAACCAAAATATATTAAATATATACAGGTGTAGGTATTATAAATGACACACAACAAATACCAACATTATAGACCTGCTGTACCTATTTTCCTACCAGTTTATAGTGAATTATATTTACCCTCTAAGATTTGTTAAACCGGCCAGGTTTTGACTCGACTTAGTGAAGCAGGCTGCAGGTCAATGCACTCCAGGTAAGCTATAAATCAAAGTTGACAGCTCCTCTTATTCAGTCGGTCGTCTCTCTGGCTTCGTGTCGGGTTGCGTGCTTTTGCATAAAATCTCGCCCGATTATATAGGTAGATGAATGTTTAAGCAAAGCTTTTCGTTGGTTCCTGGCGGGGCAAGCTGATTGGTTTCCTGCAGTTTAGTCCCAAGCGTCGTACAGCCTAATTTTATTCTGTTTTTTCCGCCATCTTGCGTGAACAAGATGGCCGCGACCCACATCCGAAAAAAACAAGGCTTAAGTTTTTTTTCCTGGCGTAACTTCTTGTAATTTATTCCGGCTCAGCAACTGTGCGTTGATTGGCTGGGGCAAATTTGTATCCTGACATGATGATTTGACAAAGTAGTGGGGTTACACACACTCGTTCCACGACATAGCCCCATCCTTTCCTAGCTGTGACCTGTCATAGCTGAAGTGTAAACACCTGCTGTAGTTAATCATTTTGCGTCTGTCCTTCCAGAGTAATAGGGTGTCGACTTAAAAAATCAACTCCTACATTGTCTCTTTCCGGAATGTAATTCACGGTAAAGGAATAAGGCGCCAGAAGCAGACTCCACCTTAACAATCTCGAATTTAACTTTTTAGATGCAGCCAAGAATGTTAAAGGATGGTGATCGCTTTGGACAATGAAGTGTGTCCCATACAGGTAAGGTGAAAATTTGTCGATGGACCAAATTAGAGCCAAACATTCTTTCTCTATGGTCGAGTAGTTCAACTCAGCTGCATTCAGCTTCCTACTGGCGTAGGCGACTGGTAAAAGGTCCTCAGGCTGGGCTTTTGATTGCTGCAAGAGAGTTGCACCAATACCTATACTGCTAGCGTCCGTCCTTAATACAAATTCCTGTGTGATATCGGGGAGCGTAAGGATTGGTTTGCTGGTGAGTTTTGCTTTTAGCTCTGTGTAAGCTTTTTCACAATCAGCATTCCATTGGATTTTATCAGGCTGTCCTTTTTTAGTTAAGTTAGTTAATGGTGCACACAGAGAGTTAAAGTGGGGTATGTACTTCTGATAGAACCCACATAATGACACGAATGATCTCACATCTTTCTTCGTTTGAGGTCTGGGTGCCTTCTTTAACTTTTCTATATTCTTTGGGTCAGGAGACATATGACCTGTAGAAATAGTGTGACCTAAGAATTCCAACTCCTTACAACCGATATAGCACTTGGTTGGACGTGCAGTCAATCCAGTGGCTCTCAGTCTGTCAAACAACATGGAGAGCGCTACTATATGCTCTTCAAATGTGTTTGTAGCAACAAGAATGTCATCCATAAAGTTAGTGATATGGGGATTTTGTAGAGGTTCCAACAATTTCCTCATCATTCTTGAAAAGATACTGGGAGCATTTTTCAGCCCAAAGGGTAGTACATTAAACTCGTAGTGTCCGTCTGATGTACTAAATGCCAGCATTTTCCTAACTTCTGGTTTCACTGGTATTTGGTAGTATCCCTTGCTTAGATCTACCTTCGATAAATACCTAGCCTTACTTAGTGTAGAGAATAGCTGGTTGGTGTCAGGTAACCTGTGTTCACCACTAGGCTTCCTTAATAGCACCACACTTGAGCTATAGGGAGATTCAGACTTTGAAATAATTTTCTCTTTTAAGAGATAGTCAATCTCATCCTTGAGTGCTTGTGCTTGCTATTGTTCAGTCCATGTCCGCAACAATGCTTCCAGTGGACCGTGTACGGGGAGGGCCAAACAACAACGTTGCCGGACCCACACCTATTTCTATTGTAAGGGGCAGTATTCCGAAGTGGGGCCTGTCTCCATCAATTGTTTGGTACAGCCCTGGTTCCTACCTCCTATGGTTCAATTGTAGACGGATTGACCGCATGAGTGAGTGTCGGTATACAGAATTTATTTATTTTTATTTATTGTTTTATTTATTTTATTTTATTATTACTTTTTTCCCCCATTTACTAGCTTGTTTGTTTCAAAAAAAAAAAAAACCCTACTCATTTTTTTTATTATGCTTGCATACTGTAAATGAATGCTGTTATGGTAACTTTATAATGTTGCATGCCTTTAAATTAATGCTTAAAGCATCATGTGGGAATGAAATGATATAGTATGCAAGATTAATGAGAGTGGAAGGGCAGAATGTTAGACGGGCCTGCGCGCCCAATTCTTTACCCTTCGAAAATAAAGTTCGTTCGTTCGTTCGTTCGTTCGGGTTTGTTTCTGCAGCTTTTTTAATACTGGTTGCTGACTAACCAAATTTTCCAAAGGATCCAGGCCATGGTGTTCCGACAAATATCTAGTCGGGGTGGGATGTCTCTCGTCCCCTCTCTGTACAATACGGAGAGTTGCCATGGTTACTGGTGTAACAGTAGACTTGTGATTTCGTTTTCTCGTTATCACTGCATCTACCTGTTGTTTTCTCTTGTGTATTTTCTTTGTGGGCCTACGTCCGCAACAATGCTTCCCTAGGTCCTGTAACTGGTCTACGCTTCTGAATGAGGTTACCTGGTTACATTCTGAACAGGATTTCATATACCGACTTATGTCTTCAATTATTCCTGGCCAGTAATATCGCAATGCTATATTTTGACCAGTGGCCCCTTTTCCTCTGTGACCACTGCCTGATGTAGCATGCTCTTGCTCCATAATTTCCTCCCTTTAGAATTTTGGCACTACCAGCTGTCCATGCCCTTTAGGTCCTTTTCCAGCTTGTCTGTAGAGTAGGTCATTTTCTATATAGTAGTCTCCTTTCTCTGGAGGGTTATGGGCCTTTGGCAATTTGCCAAAACAAGGCTTCAATGTGCTGTCTGCTGTTTGAGCCTTTTTCATCTTTGTACGATGAATGTTTATTGGATCTCCCTCCTCCTTTTTTGTGCTCGACCTGGTATGGTTTGCTGCCATGACAACAGGTTTTATTGGGTCACCCAAAAAGACATATTTACATCCTATTACCAGCGGGTATATAGGATCATCACTTACTGCTGCTCTTATCACTCCTTCCCCATAGCGAGTTCTCACGTTGATCCTTGCTATGGGAAGTGTCATGGTGCCGGTTCCCTGCATTGCCTCTTGTATGTCCACTGTTTCTGTGGTAAGTTGGTCAGGGTGCACTAGGGTTGCACTCACGACTGACTCGAATTCCAAACCTGAATCATATAAGCACTGAATTTTAGTGCCATTACATGTCACTTCCTCACAGACAGGGGGATGATGGAGATCATTCTGACTAACTGCCAGTTCCTTCCTTCCCTGGTTCCCTGTTGTGAGACACGCAGCGTAATAAGGAGGGTTGTTCTTTCTGCAGTCTGCAGTATTGTGGTTACTCATTAGACAAGTTTTACACCACTTTCCTTCCTTCCGGTAAGGTGTCCTATCCGATCTTAGAGGGTTTTTGTCCTTTTGGTCAAATCTTTGTTTGTTCCTTAAGGTATTGTCCTTTTGTTCATATTTGGTATAGTTTTGTGATGATTTGAAGTTTTCACCCTGCTTCTTCTTATTTCTTAATAATTCTGCCTGAGCTGCTTGATATCTCTCAGCAACAGTTACAATATCTTCCAATCTCTCTGCTCCTTGTTCCATGATAAACTTCCTCATTTCTTGAGGCATGGACTCTTTCACTTGCTCCATCATTATCATTTCTTTCAGATCCTGACACTTTCCAAAGTTACTCCATTTTTCCAAATAGGTTTCCAACCTAGCAGAGAATTGGTGATAGTTTTCTCCTGGAAGAAGTTTAGCTGTTCGGAATTTCTTTCTATATGATTCTGAGTTCTTTTCATATCTCACAAGCAGTGCCTGCTTCAGGATTTCATAATCTTCCTGGTCATCTCTTGAGAGCTTCAAATATACATCGTAGGCCACACCTCTCAATCCCTGAGATAGTTTAAGACTCCACTTTTCTTTCACTAAGCCATAGGTAGTGGCAAGTCTTTCGTATCTATCCAGGTACGACTCAATGGCGTCTTCTTTCTCAACAAATTGGTCCAGATGAAAATTCATGGCCCCACTTGAGGTGCTCTGGCTGGAGCTACTCTCAGAGTGAGGTGAGCTACCACCATTATTGCCAGTATTTGCCTGAATTTCAAGCCCTTTTAATCTCAACTGATGGTCTCTCTCTGCTTGTAATTTCCTTTCCTCGGCCTCAATTTTCTTTGCCTCATTTTCATCCTCCCATTTCTTGGCTTCAATTTCTAATATTTTGGTTTCTCTCTCAGCTTCCAGTCTTTTGTCTTCTCTCTCAGCTTCCAGTCTTTTGTTTTCTCTCTCAGCTTCCAGTCTTTTGTTTTCTCTCTCAGCTTCCAGTCTTTTGGCTTCTCTTTCAGCTTCTGCTTGCAACCGCCTTTCTTCAGCCTCTAATTTCTTTGCTTCAGTCTCTAATTGCAACTTTCTTTCTTCCCTATCCATGTCTTTGTCCACTTCTGTTGTGACATACTGAGTGAGAGCATCACCTGTCATATTTAATTCCTTACCCATCTGCATGATCGCAGTTCTGAACTTCACTAGATCAGCCATGGCGTTACTTAGATAGGGTATGTAAATTTACTATAACCAAATTATTGTAATTAAACTTAATTAATTTAAATGAACAAAAAATTTCCGTGCAACTTTGTGAGCATCAACTACTTACTGAGTACTAAATGGTACTCCTCCTAAGAAAATAATTTTTTTTAAAATCCTAGTATGATTTTCTCCAAAAAAATTTCCTTATCTCATCTATGGGTGGCACAAGATAGAGTTAGTAGATAGATGAATAGACTAAGTATGGCTCAAGGTATATAGAAATATCCCAGGAACGAGCCCCCAGTGTGGCGTGAGGTTTTTATTGGGCTCTTGGATCAGTATAGTACTGACAATTACAGAAATAGAATTTCTACAGAAAATAAAATTAGTAGAGAGGAGACCGACATAAATTGCCGCCTCCGCTGTGTAACTAACAGTGATAGTAAGACAAGGAAACAGATTTTACTTAACAATGATAAAATTGACAAGTCTTCAAATACAATTTCTTTATTATTTATTTAGTATATACACTATCTACTCTTGTGCTGAAAGGTGAATGGTGAAAAATGGAATGTAATGGATTTGTAAGTTTACATATGATTTACAAATATTTATATAGATATATAAATATATTACAACAAGTTTTCCAATTATAGGAACAAAAAATTATATCAGCTGTGCTGTTATTCAATTATAGTACAGATATCAGCTGTGCTGTTAATTACGTCTATAACAATTATTAACTATGCTGTTAATCTTGTCTCTTTCTACGCTAAATCACTTTCTCGTCACTGACACTAACTTTTGCTCACAATTGCCGACGGAAATGGTACTAATGTGTACTCATCTCTCAAAAGTTTTGTCCTTCTTAGTTTGGTTGACACAAAACCGGCTGAGGATCGTTCCTTTAGCCCACCCAAGACTGAGGGGGACCAAAGATGTAGATTCTGTGCAACCTCTATGCTCCTGCGGAGTTCCAGGCAGCTGGATTGACGACCCACGATCTCAGTTTTGATGACACGAATAAAACCTGTAACAAGGAAAAATAGGGGCTTAATTTCTGTCCTCAAGCCCACCTATTTCTATTGTATATGATATGAGCGTGTCTCAGGTGTCTGCATGTAGGATGAATGACAACATGGCTCAGTATGATTTAGCAATAGCGAGACAAGACAGGTGTCTACTTGCAAAACATTCTTTCTGACAAATTAATACATGGATACATCCAATAATATGAATTCAATACATGAATACATCCAATAATATGTACCCCTAGGTGTGATACAACCATTTTCTTCCTCCTATAATATACCAGGCCCTCTCTGACAAGTGCTATACAAGCTGGTAACATATATCCTAACAATATTGTTATGTTCTTATGATAGGAGTATATGAGACGAGGACTGTTTGGTGATATATCAGGTGGGAGTTATAGGAGACAATAGATTGGTGTTAGATGAGACAATAGATTGAGTCCTAACAAGGACTGTTTTGGTTATATTTCAGTTGGTTTTATCTGAGATAATAGACTAAAGTTATAGGAGACAATAGATTGAGATATAGGAGACAATAGATTGAGTCCTAACAAGGACTGTTTTGGTTATATTTCAGTTGGTTTGAGATAATAGATTGAAGTTATAGGGGACAATAGGTTGAAGTATGAGTCCTATTAGTCTTCGTCTTCATCAATCCATATCAGGAAATACAATCCTTATACCTAATGCCCCAAGATACAATCAGTAACCTGATACATTCATAGTGAACCAAAATATATTAAATATATACAGGTGTAGGTATTATAAATGACACACAACAAATACCAACATTATAGACCTGCTGTACCTATTTTCCTACCAGTTTATAGTGAATTATATTTACCCTCTAAGATTTGTTAAACCGGCCAGGTTTTGACTCGACTTAGTGAAGCAGGCTGCAGGTCAATGCACTCCAGGTAAGCTATAAATCAAAGTTGACAGCTCCTCTTATTCAGTCGGTCATCTCTCTGGCTTCGTGTCGGGTTGCGTGCTTTTGCATAAAATCTCGCCCGATTATATAGGTAGATGAATGTTTAAGCAAAGCTTTTCGTTGGTTCCTGGCGGGGCAAGCTGATTGGTTTCCTGCAGTTTAGTCCCAAGCGTCGTACAGCCTAATTTTATTCTGTTTTTTCCGCCATCTTGCGTGAACAAGATGGCCGCGACCCACATCCGAAAAAAACAGGGCTTAAGTTTTTTTTCCTGGCGTAACTTCTTGTAATTTATTCCGGCTCAACAACTGTACGTTGATTGGCTGGGGCAAATTTGTATCCCGACATAATGATTTAACAAAGTAGTGGGGTTACACACACTCGTTTCACGACAGAGACATTGAACATTGCATTCTTACTTGATCCGCGTATCAATAGGCATAAAACATTGCATTCATACCTGTGCCAAGTATTGATAGACAAAACATTACATTCTTACTTGGTCTAAGCATTGAGACAAAGAACGTTCCATTTTTACTTGTACCAAGTACTTATAGATGTAGAACATTATTTTTTTCCAATTGTTCCAAGTATTTGTAAATGTAGAACATTGTATTTTCCACCTGTTCCAAGTATTTAAAGGCATAGAGCTTTGTATTTATACTTGTTCCAAGTACTGCTTGGCATTGTGTTCTTACTTGTTCCTAGTATTGATAAGCATTGAACATTATATTTTTACTTCTAAGTAGTTAGGCACTAAACACTGTATTCTTGCTTTTTATAAATGTAGACAGACATAGGCCGGGATGATTTTACTTGCCCCACATTTTGATAGACAGAAATTATATTATTACTTGTTCTAAGTACTGAGATAGAACACTGTACTCTTACATGTTCTAATTGTTTTGATAAAATTAGAACATTGTAATCCTACTTGTACGAAGCATTGATTATTATAGAACATTATACTGTTACTTGTTAACTTATTTCGTTTTGAGCTGGCCGTCAGTCTTCCATCGTGCTCTATATGTATGTAGGTGCCCGCTGTTACTGACTACTTAACTTTGGTTACTATATCTTGTTAGTTGCATTAATTTATGAAATCTGGTTTAATATAAGTTTGTGGTGAATGGTTCTATAAGCTTCACTACAGTCCATTTGTGGCCATCATATTTTCAAAAGTTTTCTTCATTACTCTGCCTGTATCCATCTACCGAGGACAAGAACAAGGGCTGTTTTCATTTATGTTTGTGTCATTGTGCACTAGAGTAGTTCCATTTTCTTATCTGCACTGTTTCAGTGTATCCAGTCCCTGAAGACTTCATGGTGGTCGTAACGAGGGCTCTGTTTTCTTCTGTGCTGTTAAACTTTCGTATTACACGAATTTCGATAATCTCATTCCTTACATTCACAGCTGCCACGTTCTGCTTTTTACTTATAATATTTCTGTGTTAATATCCTTTTTGTGTGTTTACAATTTCTAAAAAATAATATTTGAATACCATTGTCCTCAGGATTTTACAAGAAAGAGTAACTGTAGCTGAGCATCATTGTGAAACTGAACCCTTCTTCAGAACAACCACCATGGAAGCTTTCAAAGTCATTCAGAAGATTTAGGGTTTTACAGTTCCAGTTCTATCTTATTTAATTAATGGACCTGTTCGACCGGCTCTGCGGGACAAACTCATGCGCATACACACAATTATATATAAAGGGTGATTGAAATATCATTTCCTGTTTGTAAATTTGTGCATCCTTACTTATATTCATTCACTGGATATACGTGACAGAAATGTCAAAGCAATGACACAGTCTACTATTTACAGAAAGTTTTTTTTTTATTATTATTAATTCCCAGAAACAATATAAAACAAAATAAATTCTAAAATGGCAATAAACTGACATCACAAGTGACATTAAAAATGCTGCCCGCTTTGAAATCATGTGATGGACAAACCGAATCTCAAGTTTAGTCGTAAAATTACTGTGAAATAACATTTTGTGTAATATACTGGCTGTTAATTATCTTCATTGTGATGTTTCACACACACACACACACACACACACACACACACACACACACACACACACACACACACACACACACACACACACACACACACACACACACACACACACACACACATATATATAAGTTACCAGAACAACTTCTGGGAAGGTTAAGGTGGCCGGCGTGATGCTGACCACAGCACCCCTAGTGTGCCGATGGTCATGAAAATATGGGCCTAACACCATATTCCCAATATGCCTCAATGGGCGTGTAACGGGTTCCTTTACCTTTATATATATATATATATAAGTATTTACTGTTTCCATACTGTGTCCATCATACTGAAAGTAGTTAATTTCATGTAACGTATGCTTCATACCGACATATCGCCATTTCTAAAAGAATGTACTAATATTTGTTTTTTTACGTGAATATCAGTCACCAAACCTAGTTTGTGACATTTTTTTTAATGACATCTGGTGGTCAGACATAAATTGCGTGTTACTGTTTGAAATAATGAATTTCACATGATATCTGAACCATCACTCCAGGCATGTTGAATCTGGTTTTCATTTACAAACTTTCTAGAGAATAAAAAGGCACATTTTTTAGAAATGATGTCAATATTTATACCAAGAAATTTTCTTCTGTGACACATAATGACATTGTAAGAAAAAACTCAAAGCTTGTTAATTGTTAAATAAAATATACCGGGAAGCAGTCGACAGAGCACGTTGTTGGTGTTGTTGCTGTTTAACTAGGGCTGCTGAGCTTCTTGCTCTTTTGCAGCCAATACCAAGTTGAAGACTCCTTGATATTATCTACACTATAGAGCTAGGCTTTTCCTGTGGGTGTATGTGAGTGACAAGAGACGAGAAGAAAACGCTGCTAATGAATATGATACGCGTTGAGATAACCTGCTGATAGCATTACAAGGCAGTTTTTTTTTAGTAGCCCTAGGATAAGAGAAGCAGACGTAGACTAAAAAAACACATGGAGACAGAACTGAAGACAGAACTGAAGACAGAACTGGAGACAGAACTGAAGACAGAACTGAAGACAGAACTGAAGACAGAACGGGAGACAGAACTGGAGACAGAACTGAAGACAGAACTGGAGACGGAACTGGAGATGAGAACTGAAGACAGAACTGAAGACAGAACTGAAGACAGAACTGAAGACAGAACTGAACATGATGAGTAAGACATGAAAAGCCCGTTAACTGATAGCACGTGACAGGAGGACTTGGCATACGCTAGTTAAAGGCCCATGTTCCTTGGGAGCTGAAAGGTTATGAATGCAATAAATATATGTATATACATGAGTTGGGAGCCGCGGTAGCATAGTGGTTAGTGCACTGGCTTCCTAGCGCAGTGGTCTATGGTTCGATCCCCAGATGAGGCGGGACTTTTTAAGGCCACAAACGGCTCCTGGGTCGACCCAGCCCCAAATGGGTACCAGAGCAACTCTGGGAAGGTTAAGGCGGCCGGCGTGATGCCGACCACATCACCCCTCGTGTGCCGACGGTCAAGATAATATGGGCCTAACACTATATTCCCAATATGCCTTAATGGGCGTGTAACGGGTTCCTTTACCTTTTTTTTTTTTTTTATATATATGAGTGTGTGTGTGTCTGGGTGTGAAGCCTTAGTGCACTAAGGTTAGAAAATCTTAAGAGGACAGTTACCTCTGCCTAGAGGTCAACCTTAAAAAAAAATGTATTAAGAAAATCTCCTTGCAAGCAATATCCCACCATCGACGTCATCCAGCGGCCTCTGACACACAATCTGCAGGAAGAAGTTTAATAAAAAAAACATCTGTATAAGCTGTTCGCAGAATCTGGCTTCAGCGTTTGAACCGTTTAGAGGCAGTATTATTTCAAAAAAGTATACGAATATCTCCATCAAAACATTACTACTGGATTTTTTTTTCCCTTCCAACAGTGAATATTCACACGTAGTGACTATTACCAGGAGCCATTACTATCTTCAATGAATGCTGGGAGAGAGGAAACCTAAGATTGTTAGTAGCTCTTTCTAGATCTCTGTCACTATCTGTCATTCTCTTTCTCTATCTATCTATCTATCTATCTATCTATCTATCTATCTATCTATCTATCTATCTATCTATCTATCTATCTATCTATCTATCTATCTATCTGTGATAGGGTGGGCGAGATGATGATGATGATGTTGTGATATTTGATCACTCTCTTGCACACTCGCAACCGACCCGATTCAACAATAAAACTCTGATTCTTAAGGCAGGGGCTGTATTTATTTCTACAACCCTATCAGTGACATTTAAACACACGAAGCAAACATTAAACAAATAACAAAGCGAACAAAACCAAACACCCAACAGTGCTCTATTGCTAATGTGTTCAAGGCATCTATACTGAAGATCGACTCTTGTTTTCTGGTTTCCTTGGGGCGACTGGCAACGAGAGAGGCTCGTTCGCCGGCTAGGCCCTTCTTATATAGACCCTAGGGCGAATCACTTAACTTAGTGCGCTGCGCGCATTAATTAGGCCACTTAAATAACACTCGCGATTATTGCTTTAGAAGGCACGAAAACACAGTTATACACAACTTTTTCTAGAGCAAAAACACAAATATACACAACTAATTTGTAGGCTTTATTATGGCCTAATAATATATCTTCTACTTCGTCAGACTTTTCACATCCCAGCAATGCTTGCTCGCGCCGTCACGTGGGCTGCGAAAATATATGGGCGATGAATATGCCATGAACATGAAGCCGGGGTGTCTTTACGGCCCCATCACATATCTCCCTCCTGATTTTGTTGTCGTCCCGACAACATCACTACCTCTGGCGCTTCAATTGTAACCTCTCAGATCGTCTCGAGGCAGGACCCTCTATCGGCTGTAGGGCATACCAGCCTGGTTCGGGCGTTAGACCATGCACGTCCTCCCCCGGGTCTGTCTCATCTGGCGAAGCTGGGGCCTCAGGTAGGCCTAGTGTAGCATCTACCAGATTCGGAGAATCACCTTTTTCTTCACTTCGTCTCAGTTCGTGCGCCGCAACCCTCATCTTCAGATCTTCGTTGCCTGCTGGCCTTATCACATAAGGACCACCGCTAGCTTCTGGAATTGCTGATACAATGAATTCGTCGTTGGACCACACGTCTTGTATTTTGGCCCTGTCAGTGTAGTGCACTCTTTTCCGCACTCTTTCACCCACTCGCAATGGTGTGGGGCCTGGAAGCTGATTACCTCTCTCCCTCCTATCAGCGGCCATTTTCTGCATTCTCTCTGCAGCTTTTTGGTGTGCTACGTGCAACCTCTCTAGGTGACCTTGCAGCCACTCATCAGCTGTCTCTGGCTCTTCATCTGGGCGCGTGCCTATCATGAAGTCTAGAGGAAGCCTTGGTTCTCTGCCGAAGAGGAGGTAGTATGGTGAGTACCTTGTCGAAGAGTGGGGGGGTGGAGTTGTAGACCATAACCACCTCAGCTAGATGCTCAGACCACCTTCGCTTCTGGTCGGCTGTCATGGGTCTCAGCAAATCATGCAAGGTCTTGTTGAAGCGCTCGCACTGCCCGTTGCCTTTAGGATTGTAAGCTGTAGTGCGGCTCTTGTGGACTCCATATATTCTGCACAGCTCTGCGACTATCGCTGACTCGAAGTTCCAGCCTTGATCAGAGTGTATCCTCTGAGGAGCTCGGAGATACTGGAACTACTTTTCCACCAGGGCCTTGGTGAATGTTGTTGCTTTTTGGTCTCTTGTTGGTATAGCAATGGTGTATTTGCTGAACACTTCTGTCAGCACTAATACATTCTCAAACTCTTTGGAATCCCGCTCTAGCATTGTGAAATCCATTGCTACCACCTCAAGTGGTCTGGAGGCAATCAAGTTTCCAGATGGCCCATGAAACTTCAGTTGAGGTGCCTTTGCAATGTTACATCGGTTGCATCTGCGACAAAAGACGTGAACATCAGCTGTGATGCCTACCCAGAAGCACCTACTTCTCAGCAACTGCAGCATGCGCTCTCTTCCCTGGTGGCCAACCCTGTGAGCAGAGTCCAGTATCCGTGGTTTCATGGACTCAGGTATTACCAGTTGTTTTATGCTGGATCCATCTGATCCCTTCACTGTCCGGTATAACAACCCATCTGTCACTTCGAGCCGGTTACTCTGATTAAGTAGTTTCCTTGCAGCCAAGGGGATTTTTCGAGCATCTCTTCCTGCAGGTCTGGTGCCATCATTTACCATCTTCCTAACCATCGCTACCACATCATCAGCTCCCTGGAGATTTATCAATTCCTCACGCGAATAGGTGGGAAATGCTTGAGTGGTTGCTGGTGCTGTGGATGATTCGGCAGGTACCCTTTCATTGATATCTTTCTGGCTTGTTGCTGCCATCAACCCTATCTCATGTGGTATCTGGGTAAACTCTCTGATAACCTCAGCTGTTATGCCACTTATTGCAACATCTGCATCATCCTCCAGTTCTTCGCCTGTGGTCTCAATAGGAAAGCGGGACAAATAATCTGCATTTCCATTGGCTCTCGCTGCCCGATGTCGGATAGTGTAGTTAAACATAGCCATCTGGGCCATCCATCTCTGCTCTATGGCTCCCAGTTTAGCTTTCTCCCAGAAGGCCAGACCCCTGTTGTCTGTAAATACCTCTACTTGTGATCCTAGCAGATAACCTATGAAATTTTCAGTCATGGCCCACTTAAGACCCAGCAGTTCCAGCCTCATGCTGCTTTTTGAGTTTCTTTCAGAGGGTCGAAGTGTGCGACTTGCATATGCCAAGACTTTCTTTGTTCCATCTTGCACTTGTGAAAGGATTGCTCCTAATCCTTCATATGATGCATCTACCTCCAGGATAAACGGTAGCGAGAAGTTAGGGAACCCTAGTAGCGGTGTGGAGGTTAGCGCCTTTTTCAGTGTCTCAAAGGCTACAACACACTCTTCGGTCCACAACTCTCCTATGGGTGACTTACTTCGCCTTTTAGTCTGCATGCCTTGATTGAGCGCAGCTACTAAATCATGTAGCGGTTTGGCTATCTTTGCAAAGCCCGGCACAAATCTGCGGTAGTAACTGGCCAATCCCAGGAATGACCGTAACTCGGTCTGGGAACGCGGTACAGGGGCTTCTTGAACAGCTTTCACCTTGTTATCCATAGCTCCTATTCCATCTGCTGATATAGTATGCCCCAAGAATTCAATCGTTGTCCTAAACAGCTTACACTTTTCTCCATTCAACTTCAGCCCTAGCTGGCGTAGCTTAGAGAATACTTTCTCCAGTCGGCTCAAATGGTTAATGAAGTCATCAGAGTACACTAAAATGTCATCAAGGTATACTAGTATCAGCTGGAACACTAAATCATGCATACTGCTCTGCATTAATCGTTGGAAGGTGCTGGCAGAGTTGGCTAGGCCCATAGGCATCCTGGTGTATTCATAAAGTCCAAAAGGGGTAGTGAAAGCGGTTTTCTCTTGGTCTTTCTCATCCATTGCTACTTGATAGTAACCACTTGCCAGATCAAGCGATGAGAATATCTTTGCTCCTCCTAGCGCATCCAGGTACTCATCTACTCGGGGTAGAGGGTATGCATCCCTCTTCGTCTTGCTATTGAGTGCCCTGAAGTCTACGCAGAGTCTAAGCCGACCATCCTTCTTCCGGACCAAAACTATTGGGGAGGCCCAAGGACTGCAACTCTCCTTGATTATTTGTTTGTCAAGCAATCCTTGCAGGTGATCCTGTACCTCTCTATAGAAAGCAGGAGGTATTCTCCTGTAAGGCTGCTTAACTGGGGTGTCATCTGTTAATGGGATGGTGTGCGTTACCCTGTCCGTGTACCCTACATCTGTCTCATCTGTGGCAAAAAGATCGGCATAGCGTCTCTACAACGCTTTCACTTCCTGCTCTTCAGCCTCACTGCCCTCAAACCCGGCCAGGTCAATTGGGCACATCTCTTGCTCTGGATTCGTGTATGGTGGACTTGCTGACATTTCTACCTCTTGAGCCCCTACAACTCTGAAATATGTGCTATAGTCCACCCCAGCTTCTGTCAGTACTCCTACTTGTGTCCCGGGAGCTAAAAACAAGTCCTCATCACCCAAATTTATGGCCTGAATATCACAGGACCCACTTCTAAGAACAGTCAATGTATGACTCATAATCAGCCCTCTGTGTTCTAAGTCTCTGTTAGGCTCAAAGAGAAAAGCTCTTTCTGACTGGCCTCCTCTCCTGCATTTGACTGTTATGGCCCTGATCGATCGAGCAGGTATGCGGGTTTGCTTTCTCCCAGCTACCCATACTTTCATAGAGTCTGATTTCTGCGACATCCCCTGATCTCTTGGAGGGTTTCATCTTAGTATTTTCTGTATGTTTGGGATTTTCACAAGGACATTAGTACCTATGATCCCTGGTGTTTTTCTCTGGTTTCTAGACCCTTGTACCTCCCTGACAACATAAACTCCACAGTTTTTCACTATTGTGCACCCAACTTGTATGTCCACAACTAAGTGACCAATATATGGGATGGTGGCACCATTTGCTGCTGTCAGGCGCACCCATCTACCCTCATCCAAGGGGAGCTCTCCAAACATCTCCCTGAAACATTGCTCTGTGATGGTAGACACCTGTGAACCTGTGTCAAACACACAATTTATCTCTTTTCCTTCCATCAGTACTACTCCTTCAGGCCGACCTCCTACCATCTTGATCCGGTTTTCTTGGTGCTCTCCCTTCACGTTTCTTTCTTTAAACTCCTGGGGATTTGGTCCGCTACTGGTCGACATTTCCTGTGATGGTTGACTCTCTAACCTTCCTTCTGAGTGGCGGTCCTTCTGCCTGCGCTCCACTTTGTGTGATGCCTTAGCCGCAGAGTTACTGAGCGGACAGTTCGCTACTAAATGTTGTGTTGACTTGCATTGGAAACATCTCCTAGGTAGAGGACCACATGGACACCTGGCAGCTATATGATCCCCAAAATCAGCACAGTTATAGCACCTGATTCTCCGGGGGCCATTCCATAAATTAGGTTTCTTCCTGCTTCTGTAACTGCGGCTGTTCCCGTAGCGTCTAGAGAAGGTCCTCCTGTTAATTACTCCCACCTGCCGCTCCAACATCTCAGTCTCCCTATCATTTGGAGAAACAGGCCCTTTCCTTCTATTTGCATTCTTCCTCATGCCAACCTGTAATTGCCTGCCACCTCTACCTGCACTCTTTCTATTTGAGTCACAAAGCTCCCCTTCCACAGCCTGACTCCCAGCCACAGAGGGGTCTAGTTTAGTGCCTGTTGTGGGCATTCCCACTGAACATGCCCTAAATTTTTGCACCGATAGCATCGGATGGTCCTTGCCGGCCTTCTCTGCCTGCCTTGCATGTCAGCCATCTGGAGCTTCAGCTGTGCGATCTCTGCTCTGAGTTGCTCCACTTCGGTGTTTCCTTCTTGTGACCTGGGTGCCATTTCTTCGTGGGATGCTGTGACTGTGGCTATCCCAGCTCTTGCTGTTTGACCACTCCCAGTCCATCTCAGAGCATCATCTCTTATGGACACAAATGATACTGCAGGCTCGTGACGGACTCTGCCCTCCATCATTCTCCGCGTCAAGTCGTCCCTTAGACTGGCAAAAAACTGGTCCCTTAGCACTGTTTCGTCAAGCTTGACACCATTGGCTTTCTCCTGCGCCCCTGCTGCCTGCTCAAATATCTCATGCAGCCTATGGGCAAACTCACGCACCGATTCCCTTGGCCCTTGGTGCGCTGAATAAAATAGCGCCATTAGTTCTTGGGTGCTCCTCGATTCCCCATACACCCTGAGAATGGCCTGAAGCATTGCCTCCGGGTCATTGTCTCTTACTTGTATCCGCAGCTCCCTGCGGACAACTGAGGTCACACTGTCAAGGATCACATCGGCCTGGTCCTCCTTAGTCATGTAGCCAGACCTCCACGCAGCTCTAACCTCCCTTGCATAGTCCTCCGCGTTTGGCTCCGAACGTTCCCCGAAACATTTCACTTTCTTGTGGGTGGGCACCAACATGTACTGTATGTGTTCTGGCTGGGGCCGTGGACATTGCTACTGATCCCTCACTTTGCACCCCTGATGCACCGACCACTTGTGTTGGATCTGCATCCTCATGCTCCCCTTTGCTCGTAGCACGTGTGCTCCTTGCGGCCATCTTGCTGCAAGAATGCACTGCTGGGTGTTTACAATATTGTATTTGCTCGTTTGCTGTTTGCTCGGTGTCACTGTCTGCCAATCCTGCCGACAACGCCAATTTTGATAGGGTGGGCGAGATGATGATGATGATGATATTGTGATATTTGATCACTCTCTTGCACACTCGCAACCGACCCGATTCAACAATAAAACTCTGATTCTTAAGGCAGGGGCTGTATTTATTTCTACAACCCTATCAGTGACATTTAAACACACGAAGCAAACATTAAACAAATAACAAAGCGAACAAAACCAAACACCAAACAGTGCTCGATTGCTAATGTGTTCAAGGCATCTATACTGTAGATCGACTCTTGTTTTCTGGTTTCTTTGGGGCGACTGGCAACGAGAGAGGCTCGTTCGCCGGCTAGGCCCTTCTTATATAGACCCTAGGGCGAATCACTTAACTTAGTGCGCTGCGCGCATTAATTTGGCCACTTAAATAACACTCGCGATTATTGCTTTAGAAGGCACGAAAACACAAATATACACAACTATTTCTAGAGCAAAAACACAAATATACACAACTAATTTGTAGGCTTTATTATGGCCTAATAATATATCTTCTACTTCGTCAGACTTTTCACATCCCAGCAATGCTTGCTCGCGCCGTCACGTGGGCTGCGAAAATATATGGGCGATGAATGTGCCATGAACATGAAACCGGGGTGTCTTTACGGCCCCATCACATATCTATCTATCTATCTATCAATCTATCTATCTATCTATCTATCTATCTATCTATCTATCTATCTATCTATCTATCTATCTATCTATCTGTCTGTCTGTCTGTCTGTCTGTCTCTGTCTGCCTACCTACCTGTCTGTCTGTCTGTCTATTTATCTATCTACCTACCCATTTACATGTCTGTCTGTTTATCTAGCCATCTATCTACCTACCTATCTCCCTCTTCTCCTCTCTCTCTCTCTCTCTCTCTCTCTCTCTCTCTCTCTATCTCTGTCTCATGACATGTAAAACCCTTTTCTGAGAGTCAAACACAGTTCAAACAACAACTATCAAGGACAGAGCACAAAAACATCATCAAAGAATCCACATTGACATGTCTCAATTTCCATAGTAATGAAAGGTAACAATGTTGACGCTTTTAGGATTCAAGCCAACAGCGTAGTTCACTGTAAATAAAGCTGTTACCTATTTCATATTTTAATCCTGTTAGCTGACACTAATCTTTTCGTTTTTGACCTGTTATTTGTTACCGTTTTTTGAAGATACTTACTTCAGTGTTTATTATTGCTCTAATAATATGCAATAAAATTAAACGCCGGTGATACATAATAGTAAACTGGTTTTGTTTCTGTTTTTCTTTCAAACTAGCACTATTCTTCAAACATCAGCATAATCATCATCTTTGTGTTACCATAGCCACCGCTATAACTATCTTCATCATCGTTGTCACAACGTATTCCAGTATAATCATTTATTATCAACAATGGTAACTGTTGTTGCAATGAAACTGGTACAGGTAATTAAGATAAATTGCAAGTATGTGTGTTGATGTTGTTTTTTATTTTTATTTTTTAAAATAATAGCGCTATACTATAAATAACACAAGAAATAGACTGTGCTAACGAAACGTACGCTTTAAAAACAAACTGATTTTCCCAAAGTATCACGTATTTCAAAACGTTCTTGTCCCACACATACAAACCTGCCCGGGTAAAAGGTTCCCTTTAGACCAGGGGTCCCCAAACCTTTGTTGAGTCTCGACTCCTCCATGGAATCCTTTATCCTTAATCCACCCCAACGTAAAAGAAATTCTTTTTTCAATACGGAAATGATTATCGAGGCACAATTAATGAACTTAACTTTTTTAATGAACTGGTTAAATCCAAAATGGGAAGGATGTAGCTGATGAGCATTAACAAGGGCATTTATATTTGGTTGGAAATTGGTGAGTTTTAATTTTAAATCAACATTCTCTTCGAGGTTCAGTCTGTTCATTTGCTTTGATAAAACTACACTTGAGTGGCTAACATCAGCTTCAACTATGTACGGACTTGGGTCTGTAAGTAGAAACTGCTCAACTGCAGCAGAAAGCTTGGGGTATTTTAGCAGTATTTACATTGCTCCAACAGTCACTAAGGATTTTATTTTTTAAAATAATTTAGCTTCATCATCCACACACACACACCAATGATTTCATGTTGTAGGTGAGATTGAAATACTGTATTTTCTATTTCTACATTAAACGGCATGTGGCTGATTGCCCATGCTTTTCATTTGTCTGTGTTTTACTTGTCTTCTCTCTTGTGCCCTTCCCATTATTTTTTTCTTTTCCCGTATCTTCTCTTATAATTTGCACGCAACCACTCAAGGTTTTATGTTGTTATCTTGATCGCTGACCTGTTTTGAGACACGTTTCCATCTGTGCAAAAGGGAGGGTTGGTTGTGTACAGTTAAGTCACAGTATCCGGTCTGAAGTAGCGTGACAGGTTAATTGCACAACCTTTGTTAAAGTAGACACCGGCGGGGCAATATTTGCCTTAAGTCAGAATAATCAGTTTCGTCTAGTTGATAATCGGGAGATAAAACTGCGAAAGTGCTGACAGTAGTGTTTACAACACACGGCAGATTACCTTAGGTGTGGCATGAAGATTATGTAATACTTCCCGAGTTGGACTCAGTGTTTGTCAAAATTTATGATAATAATTTAACGGAGGTTATATCATGAGCGAGCTATAACCATGATTCATAAAAACCACCGGTAGCGTTCATACTTTATGTGGAAGGATGTTCATTAAACCCCATCGCATGTGGTTATTCGAAGTTGTCATGAGAAAGGTGGGGGAGAAGACCAAAACAAAAGTCAGGCATTCGGATATGCTTGGTCCAGATGAAATATATTAAAATAGACTACTTCTGATTGGAAGCTTTCACACGCGTAGGAAGCTGGGAGCGTGGGCGAAAAGTCCCTTATAATGTAGCACCCCGGCACTGTATTTCCATCACGACAAGAAGACATGTTGGAAAACCACTATAACGAATAGACACAGGATTCCAGCATAAAGGATCTTCTGATATTAGGCAGACAGAAAATTCACTTTATAAATACTGGAAGCAACGAGTCTTAGGAATCTGCATACAGAGTGATACTGGGATTATAATTTAAGGAATACCCGGACTACCTGTAAGACGGCCTCTGAAAACTACTGGGCCGATACTATTTGGAAGTTTTCCCTGTGCAACAAGTCTGTAAATTCTCACCCGATACAGGGTAAGTTGTAACATATACCTTTTATTATTTTTTTTTTTGTGTGTGCATTTTAAATGTTTAACTTCCTGGTGGATGTTCAGGTCATACAAGGCTGACAACCTCATCCTATAAAATGACTGAATTTATGAACTACAACTGCAGGAGCTGGTGACTGCTTCGTACTGGTTTCCTATCAAGTAACCCAATAGCAGAGGTAGCCCCAGGGTGTGGATGATGATGACATAAAGGTGTACATATTTCTTATATTAACATTTTAATAAGTTTTTATGTATTTTAAAACATATTTAAATCATACAAGAGCCGTTTTCCACTATCCTGCCACATTATTTCATCAGAATAACTGGGTTTAACACTGATTTTTATCCAATCCACTGGGTTTGTTGTTGTTTAATTAGGGTTGCTGAGCTTCTCAATCTTTTCCAGCCAATACAAAGTTGAAGACCCCATGGTATTATCAACGTCGTAAATCTATGCTTTTCCTGTAGCTTTTCTGCCATTCAAAAATGTGCTGAGCTGAAGTCATGAGTTCCCTATTCTCCAACTTGGTTTTTCTTTAAAGGATCGTCACATCTGGTCCCAAGCTAGAAGCGCGTGGCATACGGTGCATTCCCCGTCATACAAGGGGCTCTCCAACTATGCAGAGCTAAAATACTGTGCCCTGGTTCTGGGCTCTACTAAGGAATTGTCACGTCCTGCATAGGGCCATTCTCAGTTCCTCTTGCCCTTCACTGGGTTCGTAGTGAGATCCTTATGCATGCAGTGAACCAGGTCAAAGCCAAAGAGTCACGTCTGGGGCTCAAGTGACTTCTCAAAAGCTTAGTGTGCAATGCTGGGTTCTCAACAAGTTTTACCACAGGGGGAATCCCTGGAAGTGTGTAGATAATTTCAAGTATCCATGAGGGTGTAATTAGCCTTACAGACAGAGGTTCACTTCCCTAAATCAGACGCACTTTCTCTCCGTGTACAAAATACAAGTTACACTGCACCCACATGTACACAATTCTGTGACAAATACGCATAAACGTGAAAACAACTATGAATAACAGATAGGGTAGGGGTTGACCAACACGATAACTTAAGGTTTATTAAGTTTATTTCTCACTAGAATTTTACAACATAAATCATATGCATCAATAGATCATAGTTTACAGACAAAAATAAACATTAATCAAATAGGTTCTCCCCTCTGGTAAAGGAAAAGAAAAGAAGATCCCAACAGAGGTTAATTAACCCAAAAGATCAAAAGTTAACAATAAGTGTATGGAATAGTCAGTAAAGAAAACAAAGGACAAGTCCCTAATTAATCTATCCCGTAAATACTCAGGTTAGTGAGAACAAAATGAAAAGATTTGTATGATAGTGGAAACAACAGAAAATTATGTTACTCTCTTACAGTTCATTCAATCCTTCATACTGTGGCCACACTTATATTCGCTTACCCAAGAGTTGTCGCAGGCATTCCGTGGAAATAAACACTAATAAGTAATAAGACTATTCAGTGTCATCATAATTTTTGCCAAATATGGTCCCAGACTAGCCGTAGTTGCTGACTGCAAATTTCACGGTAGTCGCTGGAGTTGGTGAGTTAATTGTTTTCCTGGATAAATACTTTATATCTGCCTTCAGTTGGTTGGTGTAAGGTTCATACGTGGTGATCGCCGACATAGGAGGAATAATACATATATATTTCTTGTGTTCTCTAGCCCCTGGTTGCTGAGACACTATGTTAAATTACACAAATGTTACTGACAATAAATTTTGCCACAGCTGGCTGATGCGATTTTTATTGGTAAAATCTGGTATAGGTCTGGTCCAGTTAACATTTACAATTATTGTTCTAGTTTGGTCTCCCTCATAAAATGAAGAAAATGGACCGCACAGGTCATAGCCCGAAGACTCAACAATATTATAAAGTTTCTGGTTGCTTATACACTTATAAGACCAAAGGACCATACGACCATAGTTCATAAGTTCATATGACCATAATTTCGTATGACCATAAAACCGCTAGTTCGCTGGGTTTTTTTTTTTATCAGCCTAGATTTTAGGAAAGAAATATAAACATTTAACCAAAATATCAATATTATATCTAACACGTGTTAAGATAAGACCTCTTTAACCACTACGTTATTAAATTAGATTATAAACCACAAATGTCTAGCTTATCCTATCGCTTTTAACGCGTGATATGAACACTAGTCATTTATAAAATTACACAAAATGGATAAAGTGAATAATATATACCGTCAGTAGCCAGTTATTTATGTATGTACTAGTCAATTTATAGCATCTATTTCTGGGGAATAGCGAGTAATTAAATTTACTTTACAGCTGGAGAAATTTACCTATATGTTATGTAATACGCTATTCAATTTAACACATAAAATCCTAGTGAAATATAATGAAAAACTTTTAAAACACTAGATCACTTAACGGCTAGTATATAAATTACCGCAAACAGAGAAAGATGGAAACAACTCCACGAATCTAAGCATTCACTTTGTACGTAAAACTCTTAAGATATCGAGCTAGTTATTTCAGAAAATTCTCTGAGCAACTGATAATGACTTTTGGGGAGACGGGTATATATCCATAGATGCCGTTCTTTAGCTCCTTAATGCGAAAGTCACACCTACGGCCAGAGCCGGGCACATCTACGGTTCGATTCCTGAATGAAAGTTTTTTTCTTCACCTCTGCCGACCGACAACCTCTGGCTTGTCTTTCATTCTCCCCGCCTGCCGCATATCAGCTACGTAAGTTAATTCCCCTGAAAATGTAACAATCCAAGGTTCGTCTCAGACCTATCGCACTTGATTCTTTAAAGAAACCGTTAACGCCTGGCCTCTGCCCGCGTGTTTCCCTGATCAAAGAACGATTACGCCGTGCTGCGCACTTCGCTCTGTTCCACCGTGCTTAATTGCCAGACTGCTTGCGTGTTAATTGCGATAGTGAATCAGGCGTTAATGTAGCAAAAAAAAAAATAACCCTAGATGGGGGGGGGGGGGGGGGGGGACGGTCACTGCTGCACTATTTTCATATATGACATTTCGTCGGGCTTGAAGACATGAAACCCTTTTATGTCTCCTCTATGAAAATAGTGCTGCTGTTATCCGTATCTTGCGAGTGATTGCTATCTTCACTTTCCCTTTCTTCCTCACTGCTCCAATTTCGACTCATAAAATCTGCTCCCCCATTTTGTTTTCCTGGTATGTATTCTACTTTGAAAGCATACATACTTAGGAGAAACACCCAACGCATAATCCTCGCGTTGAATTCCTTAATCGCTCCACGAAACGCCAGTGGAGCATGGTCCGTCTGCACTGTACATGAAACGCCATAAAGATATTCATGTTGTTTCCTGATACCACTCACGAGTGCTAGACATTCTCTCTCCACTGTGGAATAGTTCCGTTCTGCTGTATTCAATTTTCGGCTGCCATAAGCGACTGGGAATAACAGGTTCGGATCATTGTCATCTGCTTGGAGTAGTGTTGACCCGATGCATTGACCCGATGCGTCGAACCGCAATATAAAAGGTTTCTTCAGGTCAGGTAACCGCAGAATTGGGTATTCAGACAGCTGTCCTTTGAGGGTGACGTAAGCGTGTTCGCACTTAGCATCCCAAATAAGTGCTTCCGGTCGCCCCTTTTTGATAAGGTCAGTAAGGGGTACCGTTAGCCCGTTGAAATTGTTAATAAATTTCTGGTAGTATGCACACAGTGATTGAAATGAACGTGTGTCTTTCTTCGTTGTGGGCCTTTTTGCTGCAACTATTTTCTCAATGTTCTTGGCAACTGGCCACATGCAGCCTTGAGAAATGGTATGCCCCAGGAAGTCAAGCTTTTCAAATCCGATTAGACATTTGCTAGGTCTGGCTGTGAGACCAGTTTCCTGTAGTCTCCTGAGGAGCATAGCAACCGTAGCAATATGTTCGTCGTAGTTTTCTGTTGCAATTAATATGTCATCCATGAAATTATGGATATGAGGACTTTGCAAGGGTTCTAAAAGCTTTCTCATCATCCTGGTGAAGACTTCGTGTGCGTTGTGCAATCCGAACGACATCACGTTAAAGGTATAGTGTCCCTCTCTGGTGCTGAAAGCTAACAGGGGCTTAATTTCCTCCTTGACTGGGATTTTGTAATAACCTTTACTCAGGTCAATCTTGGAGAAAATTCTTGCCCTGCTAAGCTTGGTGAACAGCTCAGAAGCACTCTGGAGAGGTTCCGGCTGGAATTCCGTTACCGTGTTAAGTAACCAGTAATCTATGCACAGCCGAACTTCCTTATTGGGATTCTGTAACAGTACTACACTCGAACTGTAAGGAGAGGTAGACTCACTGTTGGAAAAATTCCGTTTGTTGCAATGGATATTCCATGCAACTATCGTCATCTTCCTCATCTTCGGTTGCTATGGCTTCCGTCAGGAGATGTTCGAAGGACGGCAACGGTCTTTCCAAGTATTTCTTTTGCAGATTTACGCGACAGACCTTCTCCTTTCTTTTAATAGAGATCTTGTAGTTTGTTCTTGAGTTCTTTTTAAGGACGGTAAATGGCCCTTGCCATCCGATGCGTAGTTTGTTGCTTCCGGTTGGCAGTAACAACAAAATTTTCTCCCCTGGTTGTAGTTCTCTCTCTTTAGCTGCTTTATTATATCGTTTAGCATGCTTTGCGCGTGCTTTCTTATGGTTGGTTGTTGCTAGATCCCATCCTAGTTGTAACCTTACTTTAAGTTCCGATACATATTTACTGGCTGAGACGACTGTCTTGTCAGCCTTCTGGTCTGTCAGGGACCGAAGTAAGGCTTCTAGCGGCCCCTTAATAGGTCTGCCGAATAAAAGAGTAGCTGGTGGGAACCCTGTAGATGTCTGTGGAACTTCCCTGTAGGCGAATAAGGCTGCAGGAATGGAAAGGTCCCAATCTTCAGGTTTCTCTTGGCCCAGCTTACATAACATCATGGTGCGGCTGCCGTTGACACGGTCTACTAACCCACTTCCGGCCAGATTATAAGGGCTTGCGTAGATGTGCTGGTTTCTCAAGATCTTAACGATCTCCTCCATTAACAGTCTACGGTATGGGGATCCGTTATCCGTCAAAATATGTTGAGGGAATCCCAACCGTGTAAATATCTGCACTAGTGCTTCTGCGACATGCTTGGAATCCATGCATGTTAGCGGTATAGCTTCAGCCCACAAAGTGCATGTGTCGACTAAGGTCAGGACGAAACTGTTCCTTTTTTTAGTCCTTTCTTGGGGTCCTACAATGTCGACAGCAACCCGTTCAAATGGAGTCCCCACTATTGGCATTTCACCCATGGGAACTGGGGGTGTCCAATGCTTGGGTGCAACCCGTTAGCACTTGGCACAGGATTTCACGTACCTGATAATATCAATTTTCATTCCTGGCCACCAATAGTGAGTCGATATTCGCTGAATAGTGGCGTTTTGCCCCATATGTCCGCTAAAGGGAAAAGAGTGTCCCATTTCTAAGATTTGGTCTCTGTACTGCGTTGATACTAGGAGCTGATTATGCCCTTCATCAGGGTTGCGCGTTCTACGATATAGTACGCCATCCTTAGAAAAGATGTCTCCGTTGTGTCTGGGGTCCTTGGCCATGGGCAGTTTCCTAAAGCAGGGTTCAAAGGTAGGGTCCTTTTGTTGCGCCTCTTTTCGTTCCTTAGGTAACAAATTTGGCACAGGCTCCCGTTCCTTCTTGGTTTGCCCTCTTGTGGTTACTGCTGCCACAATCGGCTCTTTCAGTTTCCCAACAAACACATATCTACATCCAAGTATGACTGGGTAGATAGGATCATCCATAAGAGCCGCTTTGATAACACCTCTGACAAAATCAGAGTGTATCTCCACCAATGCGATGGTGGCGAGTCTGTCATCAAGCAACCGATTCTATTCGTCCCGGTGTGCTTGCCCTGATCAGACGTCCCTGGTGCAAGGGACTTTCCCATTCTTGACCTTTCTGGCTGCGGTGCCATGAAGGGAGAGTGGGTTGATCAAAGTGCTGGGTGGGGTACTTGTTTTTAAAGAATTTCGATTTTTCCTTGGGAGGGTTCTGAGGTAAAGTTTCTCGTTGATTATGGTGATGGGAAGAATGGGAAGACTGCTCTAGATTATTTTTTCCGAGAAGGCTTATCTGTCGGCTTGCGTTTTGCGCTGGGAAGCTCGACCAAAGCATTTACGTAAGGTTCAGACTTACTGAGAATGTCATCCAACTTTACAGCGCCTTGTTCAACCAGAAATCTACGGGTTTCGTTTGACAACGTGCTTTTTATTTGTTCTGTAAGAACAAATTCCAGAAGTCCTTCACAAGTGAGAGGGAGCTCGGAAAGTTCTATGCACTTTGTCAAATAGCCCGTCAGGCGTGAAGAGATGTGGGGGAATGTCTCCGTGCTTTCCTTCCTGCTGTTTCTGAACAGGTGCAAACATGTGCGAGCGTTCATTTCGAACCGCTTCAGTAAAGCCTTCTTTAGCATGTCGTAGTTGTCCTGAATGCTGCTTCTAAGTTTTACGTAGACGTCATAAGGGCTACCTTTCAAAGCATGTGAAAGCTTTAGGCACCATCAAACCCTGCTGCTTCAAAAAAAAAAGAACCTGGTGATTGATGAACAATCACGCGTACTAGCGGTCTTGAAAAAAAAAATTACCATATATTTCATATATCTGACAAAGATTATAATCAGAACAATTGCACGTAACTCTATGATGCTGTGGAAAGAAAAATAGTCCTATATATGTGTGTGGTAAAACTCCCAGTAACTAAGAACGTTGTCTAAGGGATAATTATTTTTATTCCTTAACTCACAAGACAAATTCACAAAAACACTCTATCTAGAGTTAGACAAGGTACCGTAACAGACGTTAGTCAATTACTAGACTCAGACTTTAGAGTTCAGTCCCGCGACGAGCGACCATTATGTCGTAGATTTTTATGAGATAGGTAATAGATGTTTATAGTCCTGTCTGAGCAGAGGTGATAGGGATAACTATGTGAGAGTAAGGTGTAAGAAATAGATTTTCTCACGAAGTGATAGTGTAAGAGAAAGGACAGTCTCTGGATTGAGTAATTTCTCTAATCCAGCCTATCTGTACGACTATATTAAATCAGACGCACTTTCTCTCCGTGTACAAGATGCAAGTTATATTGCACCCACATGCACACAATTCTGTGACAAATACGCACAAACGTGAAAACAACTATGGATAACAGATAGGGTAGGGGTTGACCAACACGATAACTTAAGGTTAATTAAGTTTATTTCTCACTAGAACTTTACAACATAAATCATAAACATCAATAGATCATAGTTTACAGACAAAAATGAAAAAAATAATCAAATAGGTTCTCCCCTCTGGTAAAGGAAAAGAAAAGAAGATCCCAACAGAGGTTAATTAACCCAAAAGATCAAAAGTTAACAATAAGTGTATGGAATAGTCAGTAAAGAAAACAAAGGACAAGTCCCTAATTAATCTATCCCGTAAATACTCAGGTTAGTGAGAACAAAAAAGAAAAGATTTGTATGATAGTGGTAACAACAGAAAATTATGTTACTCTCTTACAGTTCATTCAATACTCCATACTGTGGCCACATTCATATTCGCTTACCCAAGAGTTGTCGCAGGCATTCCGTGTAAATAAACACTAATAGGAAATAAGACTATTCAGTGTCATCTTAATTTTTGCCAAACCCAGCCCCAGACTAGCCGTAGTTGCTGACTGCAAATTTCAAGGTAGTCGCTGGAGTTGGTGAGTTAATTGTTTTCCTGGATAAATACTGTATCTCTGCCTTTAGTTGGTTGGTGTAAGGTTCATACGTGGTGATCGCCGACATAGGAGGAATAATACATATATATTTCCTGTGTTGTCTAGCCTCTGGGTACTGAGACACTATGTTAAATTACACAAATGTTGCTGACAATATATTTTGCTACAGCTGGCTCGTGAGATTTATATAGGTAAAATCTGGTATAGTTCTGGTCCAGTTAACATTTACAATTATTGTTCTAGTTTGGTCTCTCTCATTAAATGAAGAAAATGGACTGCACAGGTCATAGCCCGAAGACTCAACAATATTATAAAGTTTCTGGTTGCTTATACACTTATAAGACCAAAGGACCATACGACCATAGTTCATAAGACATAAGTTCATATGACCATAATTTCATATGACCAAAAGACCGCTAGTTCGCTTGGTTTTTGATCAGCCTAGATTTTAGAGAGAGGATGGTCAGCACAACGAATGTGTTGCCATTATCCTGAAGAAAGGAATGGAAAGGTCTTTACTGGAATGGAAACCCATCAACAACAGACTGATAAGAGCAAGACTGAGAGGGAGGTTCACCAACATCACAATTATACAATGCTATGCACAAACAAACGACAGCGATGAAGAGATCAAGGACGAGTTCTATCAACAGGTACAAAAAGAAATGGAAACTACACCCAGGTACAATATACAAGGGAAGCAGCAAGTCATGCTTGGGATTCCAGGAAAGAAAGAGGCAAGACGGGATAACACCAGATACGCTAAACACCATAGCAAAGAGAAAGGAAATGAAAAGAAAGAAAACAGAAGCTAAGTCTCCCAGGTTAAAGGCAATATATAGTGAACAGTACAGTCAGCTGGACAATGAAGTTAAACGTCAAACCCGTTCTAACAAAAGGACATTTCTGGATAACCTTGCAAGACAGGCAGAAGAGGCAGCACTGAGAAATGAACAAAGCACAGTATACAAAATAACTAAAATCATCAGTGGAAAACGAGGTGCAAACAATATTACATTAGTAAGAGATAAGCACGGAAATCTCATCACGACAGTAGAGTGACAAGAAACAGGATGGGCAGAGCATTTCAGAGAAACTCTGAATAAGGAACCACCAGAGACACAATTGAATGTTCCTGAGGCTGAAAATGATCTAGATGTTAATACAGACATTCCACGAAAAGAAGAAATCATCAAAGCAATCAAAGGGTTAAAGAATGGAAAAGCTCCTAGTCATGATAACTTAAATGCAGAGCTATTTAAGACAGACCCAGAACTAGCAGCGGAACTATTAGAACTGCTATTTGCACAAGTCTGGAAAATAGGGACAACACCAACAGAGTGGAACAAAGGAATAATTGTCAAATTGCCCAAGAAGGAAGATCTTGTAGACTGCAATAATTGGAGAGGAATAACTCTTCTCTCAGTTCCCAGCAAAATACTAGGCAGGATAATTATACAGAGAATCTCAAAAGCAGTAGACCACAAACTGAGGAAAGAACAAGCAGGATTTAGAAAGAACAGAAAATGTGTAGTTCATATATTTACCCTCAGGAACATTATAGAGCAGTGCTCAGAATGGCAAAGACAGCTGTACATTAATTTCGTTGATTTTAAAAAGGCTTTTGACAGTATACATAGGGACAGTTTATGGAAAATACTGAGGGCTTATGGAATTCCAAGCTGAATAGTGTCAATCATAAAAAGCCTCTATGCCAACTTTACGTGTAGCATTGGGCAGAGCAACCTAACCTTTGAAGTGAAGACAGGAGTACGACAGGGATACCCCTTATCAACCACTCTATTTTTAACAGTCATAGACTGGGTGATGCGCCAGACAACAGAGGGCAATCCAACAGGAATAAGATGGACTACATTTTCTACATTGGAAGATCTGGAATATGCAGATGACATTGCACTACTAGCACATTCACATCAACACATCCAGGAAAAAATGGATAGACTAAATAAGTATAGCCAGCAGGTGGGCTTGAACATCAACCTAAAGAAGACAGAGGTCATGACGCTCAATGTGAGCAACCTGAGCCCATATCAGTAAGGAATCAGCAGCTGGAACAGACAGATGCTTTCACATACCTAGGATGCATAGTAACACCAGACGGCGGAACAAGCAAAGACATCAACAACAGAATGAACAAAGCAAGAACAGCCTTTTTTAGTCTAAACAACATCTGGAAGTCCTCTCAGTACAGCACAAGCACAAAATTAGGATTATATCAGAGCTGTGTGCTTTCTTTGCTTCTCTATGGCGCAGAGAGCTGGAGAGTTACAGAGAAGGAAATGTCGAAATTGTCCTCTTTTCACACAACATGCCTAAGAAAAATTCTCCGAATCTTTAGGGCAAATACCATCACCAACCAAGATCTGCTTACTCAGAGCAAGCAAGAGGACATGCACACCATCATAGCTGGCAGACGCTTGAGCTAGGTTGGCCATGTCCTCAGAAGAGACCCCGATGTCATCACAAGAACAGCTATGCTATGGACCCCTGAAGAAAAACGAAAGAGAGGCCGACCAAAAACTTGGCGGAGGACTGTGGAGGCTGAGATGCAAAGAATGAACCAGAGTTGGGGCACTGTACGAAGGATGGCCTCCGACCGAGCAAAGTGGAATTCATTTGTTGCTGCCCTACAAGATGCCAACAGGCGTAATGGCCACTGACTGCTTTGACGGTCGGTGGCTAAGGATCAAAGAAGAAGAAAAAGATTTTAGGAAAGAAATATAAACATTTAACCAAAATATCAATATTATATCTAACACGTGTTAAGGGAAGACTTCTTTAACCACTACGTTATTAAATTAGATTATAAACCACAAATGTCTAGCTTATCCTATCGCTTTTAACGCGTGATATGAACACTAGTCATTTATAAAATTACACAAAATGGATATAAGTAAATAATATATACCGTCAGTAGCCAGTTATTTAATGTATGTCCTAGTCAATTAAAGCATCTCTTTCTGGGGAATAGCGAGTAATTAAATTTACTTCACAGCTGGAGAAATTTAGCTATATGTTATTTAATACGCTATTCAATTTAACACAGAAAATCCCAGTGACATATAATGAAACACTTTTAACACACTAGAACACTTAACGGCTAGTATATAAATTACCGCAAACAGAGAAAGATGGAAACAACTCCACGAATCTAAGCATTCACTGTGTACGAAAAACTCTTAGGATATCGAGCTAGTTATTTCAGAAAATTCTCTGAGCAACTGATAATGACTTTTGGGGAGAGGGGTATATATCCATAGATGCCGTTCTTTCGCTCCTTAATGCGAAAGTCGCACCTACGGCCAGGGCCGGGCACATCTACTGTTCGATTCCTGAATGAAAGGTTTTTTCTTCACCTCTGCCGACCAACAACCTCTGGCTTGTCTTTCATTCTCCCCGCCTGCCGCATATCAGCTACGTAAGTTAATTCCCCTGAAAATGTAACAATCCAAGGTACGTCTCAGACTTATCGCCCTTGATTCTTTAAAGAAACCGTTAACGCCTGGCCTCTGCCCGCGTGTTTCCCTGATCAAAGAACGATTACGCCGTGCTGCGCACTTCGCTCTGTTCCACCGTGCTTAATTGGCAGACGGCTTGCGTGTTAATTGCGATAGTTTATTACAAATAAGGGAGGGAAACCTGAGGCCTGTAAACAGTAAATTAATATGAAATTAATATGAAATAAATATAAAGGTATGTTATCAGGCACTCGCAGGAAATAAAGAAGTAGAACACCAGACAACAGAAAAACAACAGACATGAGTGGCTTACCCAGGATTTGAACACTGGACCTTCCGTGCGACAACCCCGCCTAGCCATGCAAGCGAATCACACTATCCGCTCTGCCATCTACGCATCATCTAAAAATGATGTTTCAATGGCAGGTCAATAGTGCGAACCACAATACACGACACCAGAAGTCCTCCATGGGCAGTTCAGCCTATTAATGACGCAATCACTTCTGTTGTATTTCTATCAAGCAGTATAGGCCGAATCCAACAAGACCCTTAGGACCTTAATACTGTGTCCAGTAAATGATAGTAGACTAGAACAGTGAGAACAGGATAGTGGGTAGGTTTGGTATTGTACAAACATTTATTACAAATAAGGGAGGGAAACCTGAGGCCTGTAAACAGTAAATTAATATGAAATTAATATGAAATAAATATAAAGGTATGTTATCAGGCACTCGCAGGAAATAAAGAAGTAGAACACCAGACAACAGAAAAACAACAGACATGAGTGGCTTACCCAGGATTTGAACACTGGACCTTCCGTGCGACAACCCCGCCTAGCCATGCAAGCGAATCACACTATCCGCTCTGCCATCTACGCATCACCAAACCTACCCACTATCCTGTTCTCACTGTTCTAGTCTACTATCATTTACTGGACACAGCATTAAGGTCCTAAGGGTCTTGTTGTTTCAATGGCAGGTCATTAATAGGCTGAACTGCCCATGGAGGACTTCTGGTGTCGTGTATTGTGGTTCGCACTATTGACCTGCCATTGACACCAGATGAAGTGGCAGAGCTTCGCCATGGGCAGTTCAGCCTATTCAAAATGAAGCAATCTGTTGTTTTTCTGTTTGTTGTTCTACTTCTCTATCTGCGAGTGCCTAGGCCGATAAATCCTTTTAATTTATTTCATATTAATTTCATATTAATTTACTGTTTACAGGCCTCAGGTTTCCCTCCCTTATTTGTAATAAATGTTTGTACAATACCAAACCTACCCACTATCCTGTTCTCACTGTGAGTCTAACAGGATAGTGGGTAGGTCCTGGTATTGTGAATTCGGCCTATACTGCTTGATAGAAAAATTACACACAAGTGATTGCGTCATTAATAGGCTGAACTGCCCATGGAACCTGTAGGCCTGTTGAAAACAGTAGCGGATAGTGTGATTCGCTGCAATATGAAATTAAGCCATATGTTCTACTTCTTTATTTCCTGCGAATAAATATATATTTATTTCATGTTAATCATATTAATTTACTGTTTACAGGCCTCAGGTTTCCCTCCCTTATTAGTAATAAATGTTTGTACAATACCAAACCTACCCACTATCCTGTTCTCACTGTTCTAGTCTACTATCATTTACTGGACACAGTATTAAGGTCCTAAGGGTCTTGTTGGATTCGGCCTATACTGCTAGATAGAAATACAACAGAAGTGATTGCGTCATTAATAGGCTGAACTGCCCATGGAGGACTTCTGGTGTCGTGTATTGTGGTTCGCACTATTGACCTGCCATTGAAACATCATTTTTAGATGATGCGTAGATGGCAGAGCGGATAGTGTGATTCGCTTGCATGGCTAGGCGGGGTTGTCGCACGGAAGGTCCAGTGTTCAAATCCTGGGTAAGCCACTCATGTCTGTTGTTTTTCTGTTGTCTGGTGTTCTACTTCTTTATTTCCTGCGAGTGCCTGATAACATACCTTTATATTTATTTCATATTAATTTCATATTAATTTACTGTTTACAGGCCTCAGGTTTCCCTCCCTTATTTGTAATAAATGTTTGTACAATACCAAACCTACCCACTATCCTGTTCTCACTGTTCTAGTCTACTATCATTTACTGGACACAGTATTAAGGTCCTAAGGGTCTTGTTGGATTCGGCCTATACTGCTTGATAGAAATACAACAGAAGTGATTGCGTCATTAATAGGCTGAACTGCCCATGGAGGACTTCTGGTGTCGTGTATTGTGGTTCGCACTATTGACCTGCCATTGAAACATCATTTTTAGATGATGCGTAGATGGCAGAGCGGATAGTGTGATTCGCTTGCATGGCTAGGCGGGGTTGTCGCACGGAAGGTCCAGTGTTCAAATCCTGGGTAAGCCACTCATGTCTGTTGTTTTTCTGTTGTCTGGTGTTCTACTTCTTTATTTCCTGCGAGTGCCTGATAACATACCTTTATATTTATTTCATATTAATTTCATATTAATTTACTGTTTACAGGCCTCAGGTTTCCCTCCCTTATTTGTAATAAATGTTTGTACAATACCAAACCTACCCACTATCCTGTTCTCACTGTTCTAGTCTACTATCATTTACTGGACACAGTATTAAGGTCCTAAGGGTCTTGTTGGATTCGGCCTATACTGCTTGATAGAAATACAACAGAAGTGATTGCGTCATTAATAGGCTGAACTGCCCATGGAGGACTTCTGGTGTCGTGTATTGTGGTTCGCACTATTGACCTGCCATTGAAACATCATTTTTTAGATGATGCGTAGATGGCAGAGCGGATAGTGTGATTCGCTTGCATGGCTAGGCGGGGTTGTCGCACGGAAGGTCCAGTGTTCAAATCCTGGGTAAGCCACTCATGTCTGTTGTTTTTCTGTTGTCTGGTGTTCTACTTCTTTATTTCCTGCGAGTGCCTGATAACATACCTTTATATTTATTTCATATTAATTTCATATTAATTTACTGTTTACAGGCCTCAGGTTTCCCTCCCTTATTTGTAATAAATGTTTGTACAATACCAAACCTACCCACTATCCTGTTCTCACTGTTCTAGTCTACTATCATTTACTGGACACAGTATTGTTGGATTCGGCCTATACTGCTTGATAGAAATACAACAGAAGTGATTGCGTCATTAATAGGCTGAACTGCCCATGGAGGACTTCTGGTGTCGTGTATTGTGGTTCGCACTATTGACCTGCCATTGAAACATCATTTTTAGATGATGCGTAGATGGCAGAGCGGATAGTGTGATTCGCTTGCATGGCTAGGCGGGGTTGTCGCACGGAAGGTCCAGTGTTCAAATCCTGGGTAAGCCACTCATGTCTGTTGTTTTTCTGTTGTCTGGTGTTCTACTTCTTTATTTCCTGCGAGTGCCTGATAACATACCTTTATATTTATTTCATATTAATTTCATATTAATTTACTGTTTACAGGCCTCAGGTTTCCCTCCCTTATTTGTAATAAATGTTTGTACAATACCAAACCTACCCACTATCCTGTTCTCACTGTTCTAGTCTACTATCATTTACTGGACACAGTATTAAGGTCCTAAGGGTCTTGTTGGATTCGGCCTATACTGCTTGATAGAAATACAACAGAAGTGATTGCGTCATTAATAGGCTGAACTGCCCATGGAGGACTTCTGGTGTCGTGTATTGTGTGGTTCGCACTATTGACCTGCCATTGAAACATCATTTTTAGATGATGCGTAGATGGCAGAGCGGATAGTGTGATTCGCTTGCATGGCTAGGCGGGGTTGTCGCACGGAAGATCCAGTGTTCAAATCCTGGGTAAGCCACTCATGTCTGTTGTTTTTCTGTTGTCTGGTGTTCTACTTCTTTATTTCCTGCGAGTGCCTGATAACATACCTTTATATTTATTTCATATTAATTTCATATTAATTGCGATAGTGAATCAGGCGTTAATGTAGCAAAAAAAAAACCTAGGGGGGGGGCGCAAAAGTGGACGGTTACTGCTGCACTATTTCCATATGTGATAAAGTCAAGAACAATGCTGAATGAGTCTGAGCATGTTATCTTTTTATCTCACCCGCTGCCTTTTATGAAGATGTATATTGTATGATTTAGCTCGTTCAAGTCCCCAGCTGATTTATTTCAGCGTATTAGTTCGATATATGTATATATACACTAGAGGTTCTAAATCAAACGTGTGCCTTTTGCTCCGTAATAATTAATTCAACTTTGAGTTTGTCAAAATCAACATATACAAATGTAATGATCAATTACTTTAACACATTAAATAAATGTTCGTTGGTGATTTTATAAAATAAGTTTCTTCACATAAATTATTTAGGCTTGATGAATATAGGCAAATAAAGTTTGGTTGTGTTTGGCCTGTTAAAATTGGGACATTCCTAAATGCTGAAGTGCCGATGCTGCTTTTCCGTAGATTCGTCTCTGTGGTGAGGTCATGTTTTCAGATCGGTCAGGAGGTAACGGCTCCTGATCAAGGCAAGAATTTTCACCACCAGTGGAATGTAGGTTTCAAGTGTCAATTACAAGCTTCGAGCCACAGAATGGTAATACAGTAAATGGTCTCTTCGGGTCGTACCACAAATAGTCGGGTCGCCTCGTGCTGGTACTACAAACTCAATAATTGAGAAATCTTACACTTTTTACTCAGGTAAATAGTCTTGGCAACTTGATATAGCTGCCTAGAACACACGTCAGAGTATTTAGTTCTATTAACAATCCCTCTGCGACTTTGTGAGTAAGTTGTGTTTAAGTCCGGTTTCTGTATGAATAACTTAGGGTTTCCTTGCTTTAATGTTCAGAAGTATTCCTTTAAGTCCGGTAGTATATAAAGCTAGAATCTTAACTTATATTGTTTCCTGGCTTCAGTCCGAGCTGTCTACTTGACGATTCTGGAAACGCAGTGACGTATGTCTCAAATGTTCTACATTATATTTCAGACTTCACCCACGCACTCTTGTCTGCTACTTGGTAACTTCCAATCAGAGCGATTGTATATTACAACTGGATTTGCCAAACCAATGACATTCAAAGTACATGTTATGATATTGTAGAGTTTATGGAATTTCTTGCGTGACTCATACGTTTGAGAATTTGAACAGTCATTGTCCATATATGGAATTGTGATGTCCATAAAGTGTTGTCAAAGTTTACTTACATCACACTTCCCGCTAAGTCTTCAAAATGTCTTCCAAGATTAAGATTATCTATAATCACCTATCCGAAGTAATTCGGAAGTCTGATTACTTAGTTTATCAGACGCTGCCGATCTCTTGTATCACAGGACTTGTCGCAAATCCGACTGCCTCTCTAGACACATAGTGGTTTATGCAATCAAACCCGTACTGTAAGTCCATTCTACTGTCGAGTCGGAAGTTATTATGCAATCTTAAGCAAACACTTCATGCTCGCATCTACCTGGAGTCATTGTGGTATTATCACGTTTAGTTATTCAATTAATCTCTCAGGGATTGGAGATTGTCTGGCCATGTAATGCATCGAAGCGTGAAACGTGAACAATGACAGCAGGAAAAAAAAGGTAACAATTCTGAGTAGAGAGTAGATATGAAATTATGTGCGTTAAAGATGCCGAAATAATAGATAAAAAGGGCGATGAGAGAAAATAACGAAAAATGCAAATGAATCGTAATGTCACAACCACAGAAGTCGGCGATTGACGGAGCTGTCAGCAAACATTTTTTAACATCTGGCCAGATAAGTGATTTTAATCAGGCCCGAGCAAAAGACTTCGCAATGCCTAAAACAAACCATCTTCACCAGTATTGTTTCTATGAAGAAAGAAACTCAATATTTCAATTTCCTAAACCCATTTATTTATGTACTCTTGTTCAGCAAAGTTGATTATTAAATTTGTTATATGTAAATACAAATTGATAGCTGATTTAATTATTACTGAGTGAATTGACCACATATGCAACAGTTATTGTAAATATAAATGCAACAGAGCAACGAAATTAATATTTTACTGAATTATTCAGTTGGGGGCTCAGAAACGAGTAAATATATCTTTATCCTCATAGAAGGGGTGGGGAGATAAAAATTTAATGACGGCCTAGATGATCGCAGCGTTGTGCTTGATTTCTGGAAAATCATATGAGGACTCCCTATATTAGAAGCATCATCTTTCTTTGCTAAGAGTAATCTTGAGCGAATGTAGATATGTTTGAAGACCTTCACTGTATACTCTAAATGTTGACCATTGTTGGACCATCACTACATAGTAAGGGAGGTAATTCCTTGACACGGCATAATAAACCAGTCAGGGAATGCATTGTCTCCAGATCCTTGACACGTACTCGAGCCTTCCCTTAATTTTTAGAGGGATTTTGACCTCAAAAGTTTAATTGACCCCCAGATTGATCCACTGGGGTTTATCAACCCGCCAGATGTCGATATCGACTCTTTGGGGACAACAGCTTGAGACTATTAAATTATAGAGTGACATCCCCTTGTAATGTAAGCAGTCCAAAAGGGGAGAGGAGGGTATTAAGAATCATTGTCTGAGACCATATAATTTACTAGACTAAAGAGAACCGTTATTATAATCGTGTTAATCACTACAGCCATCCTTAATGCAACTGATATCATTGTCAATCTTATTATCGTGAATACTTTCAAGACCCTTGCTAATATTTGCAAACAACCGCGTCTTTCTGAAACGTCTGTAACCAAAAATGAAAGAATCCCCCAAGCTTTTCGGAAAAATACGAAAAATGCGCACAATGCACAGTAAAAGCTAAATTGACCATCCATAAAAATGAACGAGCATGCCTTGTAATCTTTTTATCGTGCATTTTCAGGAACATACGGAAACGCCACGCATTGTACGTGAAACCTAAATTGGGTAATCATTAACAGAGCACGCAGGCGTTTCAATTTTGCTCATGGTGCATTGACCTTAAGCCATGATCAGTCTGACTTCAAGGATATAATGGTGTTGAAATAGAGTGGATAGGACTGACATAACCGCAGAAGAATTAATGTCGTCATCAGGACATGTATTAAGTAGAGCTCTACGTAATTACTTCTAGTCAGGTTTTGGCGGGTTACTGTGATATATACATCGCGTGTTTGGGGAAACTCTAAACTCACAATGAAGACCAAAGCTGCGGTATATAATGCCTGCGTAACCAGCACACTCCTATATGGCAGCGAGACCTGGACGACCTATGCTAAGCAAGAAAGAAGGCTCAATACCTTCCATTTGCGGTGTCTACGCCGCATCCTCGGCATCTCGTGGAAAGATAAAGTGACAAATATTGAGGTGTTGTCACGTGCTGGCCTTCAAAGTATGTATACGCTGCTTAGACAGCGCAGACTTCGCTGGCTTGGCCATGTTCGCCGCATGGAAGATGGTCGCATCCCAAAAGATATCTTCTACGGACAATTAGCAGATGGCAAGAGAACAGTTGGGCGACCACAGCTGAGGTTCAAAGATGTGTGCAAGAGAGATATGAGGGCACTGGACATGGATCCAGCAACATGGGAGGATGAAGCTGCCGATCGCACTAAGTGGCGATGCTATTTACGGCACCACCTCAGATTGGGCGAAGAGAGGCTCACACAAGAAGCAGAGGTGAGGAGAAAACGTCGAAAGGAGCACCAGGAAAATAAGCAATTGAGGGCTGTCACCTCAGGGGCGTATTCCCATAGTCAGTTATGACTGAAGGGGCTATTATTATTATTATTATTATTATATATATATATATATATATATATATATATATATATATATATATATATATATATATATATATATATATATATATATATATATATATATATATATATATATATATATATACACACACACACTTAATAGTGGCGTCACAAGAATATTCAACTTTCTTTTAGCCCTCATTCTCAAAACCCAGCACTTCCAAAAAACCTTTCAATGCTACCAGAACTACATCTTGTCTGCATCTCACGTTGATTTATCTTCCCCCTTAAGCTGACACATGCAACAGAATGTACTTGAAGCTACACACTTTCTCCAACATCTCTCTTGCAAACAAACTCTCATTTGGTGCTGTTATTCATCCCGGCAGCACACCATCACCTGAATCTTTCGTACAATTACACATACCTACACATACATGTAAATTGGGATCCCCCGACGAATTTGGCGACCAGGGAACGTGCCCCAACTGCTTCACCCTAATTACGTCACTGTATCAAACCGTAATAAATTAATCACTTTTTTGCATCTATCATCAATACTAAATAATATAAACACATTCTCGCATATATCAGCACACTGTTGGAGGTGGATACTTTCTTAAATATGTATGTAGCATAAAAACATCTTAGAGCGTTACAAAACATTATGAAAGAAGTATACCTGCTCCAACTGGTACACATCTTTGCATTTTAAATAAATGACAGTGTTAAATGTTTCTAAAATTCGGTGACGACTGGTTAAATTCTCACATACATATTATAATATACTAGTGCTGCACGGAGATAATGAAAATTATTCACATAAAAAACAACGTTTTCTACGTGAAACAAAGGGAAGACGAACATAAAGGTTGACATACGGATAAGATGTGCGCAGGGTCAAGGCTGCTGCTATGTTGGTAAATATTCGGTGTTAATTAGTTGTTTCAAAAGTGCTTTGCTGGAGGCGTATTAGGCAGGCAGGTTTGATGGGTATACATGCTTGATATATATGTAAGTATATATCTCACAACAGCAAAACTAACGATAGTGTGTATTCACCTATCTTGGGCAAGAACGATAACTCACCTCTTACTTCTCTTCACCGCAACAGCTGAAAAAATATAAAAACCTGCGGCTTCACGCATACATAAACTATTTGTTGGACATCCTAATCTTTCTTGCATATACTAACGTATACAGTTTTTCGAATCTATCAATACAGTCCATATTTACTTTCCATTAAGTGAGCAGCCAAACAAACACATTTCTATCCCACTGGTCAAAAACAATTCTCATATCCGAAGAGAGGGTAAACATCCAGCCAAAAATACTACAGACTCCATGCTGTTTTACTTGTCATTACCTGTGCAGATGTTCAAGTGAGCAATCGATAGTTATACGTGCTCCGTAAAAAACTGACGTTAAGCTTAAACTTCATGAACAACAAATAGGAAGTAAATTCAAAAGTTCGAAGTTTTAATACAACGAGATATAATACTCCAACATGGAGCGTCGCGTCTGTGTTCTACAAATGTTCGGCTTACTAATTTTAGCTTATCAAGGGTTTCTTACAAATGGTGAGTTATATTAGAATGTTGATTCTCCCCTTAGCGTCGTTTTTCAGTACGTTCGTTGATAAATGTCTCGTTTAGCACTTCCACAATGTCAGTTCATTAACGTATTTAATATTAATATGATGTTGCTAATAGAATGCACTGCCACACAAGTGTCATAGATGCTGTTGTTCATTAACTCTTGAAACCTGACATACAAATGTTTCTACAGCTTTGGCCGGTACTTTTAATTTTAGCTATGTAAATGTTTGTGATTGCTGTAATGTTTATCATAGTCTTCATTCACTCATTGTATAACTGAGAGGACAAATGTGTTACTGGATCCCTGAAAGGGAAGTTAAAATAAATATTAACCAACTACGTTATTCGTAAAATGCGACTAAGAAGATTGGGCATGGGACCTGCTAATCTATTCTGTAGAAAGTCAAATCCCACCTCCCACCATAACGCTAGACCTGTAACATATACAAACGTAGAATACACACACAAACAGGATACATGCGTACATGATACACAAGTGTGTAGTCACGGAAATACAATCATAATAGACATCAATATAACTGCACATCTGTCTTTTGTCTAGCAGGCAAGTGCATGCGTACCTCATCTCTATCTACACGTTTACCTCCTCACCATCCTACACGTTTACCTTCTCACCTGGCTACACCTTGGCAAGGTAAATGTTTAAATGGGGTAAACGAACTCGGTCGACAGAAGTAGGTTTGACGATTTGCCAGTAAGAGAAGATAAAAAAGAAATTAACATTACATGAGAAAAATTAGAAACATAAATACGAAAATTACATACAATTTCAGCTTTAATATTTTTTGGTTCAAGCACACTATCTAGAATATTCTTAAATTTCGCCACCAAATCAGATAACAGAAGTTTTAATTTTTTTCGGCAACTCGTATTGCGTCTGAGAGTACTCGACTCTTATCATATGTGGAGATATAACCACCTTCTTATACAGCGTCTGAAGATAATCGACTTTTATAATTAAACCGCGATATAAGCAGCCACTCACACAGCGTCTGAAGGTAATCGACTCTTATCATATCATCATTATAACCCATCAGTTCTCTTAAGAGCATATGCCTTCAACAAACACGTGCCAAGTGCTCTTGTCACGTGCCATTAGTTCAAGGTCATTCCATGTACTCCTCATTATTTGTATTTCTGTCTCAAGTTCTGTTCTTCAAGTGTTGTTAGGTCTTCCTCTGCTTCTATGATCCTCAGGATTCCTAAAAAAAGGGCTGCCTTGTAATGCAAGCGGTAGCATAGTGGTTAGTGCACTGGCTTCCTAGCTCAGTGGTCTATGGTTCGATCCCCAGATAAGGTGGGATTTTTTTAGGCCGCAAACGACTCCTGGGTCGACCCAATCCCAATTGGGTACCAGAGCAACTCTGGGAAGGTTAAGGCGGCTGGCGTGATGCTGACCACATCACCCCTAGTGTGCTGATGGTCAAGAAAATATGGGCCTAACACCATATTCCCAATATGCCTCAATGGGCGTGTAACGGGATCTTTTATCTTTTTTTTTGTAATGCTATCAGAAGATTTCCTCAGTGTATTTCCTATCTATCGCCAGTGTCTTCTTGTCATCTCTTATTCCACTGGCGCTAGTCTGGTTCACCCGTGTGTTACCGGGGCCCGAAAGGGGAGCAAAGAATAGTAACACTGTTCCCTTCCATGCATGTCGTAGAAAGCGACTAAGGAGGGTTTGGGCATGGGGCTGGTTACCCCATCCTGTAAAAAATTTAAACCACAAAAAACTTCAACAAATATGGACAAGTCAATTAAGGAAAATAAAACACAGCCATCCAAGACAGGGGAAGGTCCTATCGCAGGGAGGCGTATGATGCAACACAGAGAAAGCCGAAAGGAATCTGTGTTGCTGACTAACCTTCTTTCTTCTAGGAGAACTTCCAGATTTGGCACCTGGAATGTTCGGACATTAAACGAACAAGGGAAAGTGGCGCAAGTAGCAGCAGAAATGAGGGAATATAAAATCGAGGTTCTGGGACTGTGAGAAACAAAGTGGAAGGGGATAGACAAGAAGAAACTCATCACAGGTGAATTGGTGCTGTCCTCAGGACATGAAGACGTAAGTTCACACCACAGTGAAGGGGTAGCTCTTATGTTATCTAAAGAAGCACAGAAAGCACTCATTGAATGGGAAGCCTTTGGACCCAGAATAATAACAGCTACTTTTAAAACAGCTAAAAAGAAAATAAATGTAAATGTCATCCAATGTTATGCACCAACTAATGACAAAGAAGAGTCTGTGAAAGAAGCATTTTATACTAGACTACAGGAAATTATGGAAAAGATAAAAAGAAGAGACATCACAATTTTGATGGGTGACATGAATGCAAAGATAGGTACAGTCAACACCGGATTTGAAGAAGTCATGGGAAATTAGGGGCTAAGAATAATGAACGAAAATGGGGAACTATTCTCAAACTTCTGTGCTTCAAATCAACTGGCTATAGGAGGAAGCATGTTTCCACATAAGAGAATACACAAAGCAACATGGATATCACCAGACAATAGAACAGAAAATCAGATTGATCATATATGCATAAACAAGAAGTTTAGATCATCATTGCAGGATGTAAAGGTATATAGAGGAGCAGATGTGGCATCAGATCACCACCTTCTGATAGCCAAAGTAAAAATGAAACTCAAGAGATATGCAACAATGCAAAATTATAGACAACAATTTAATGTAGGACATCTAAGAAATCAAGAAACAAGAGACAAATTTGCGGTCACAATATCCAACAAATTCCAAGTGCTCCAACAGCTGGAAGATGTAGGTAATACAGAAGACTATTGGCAGCAAATCAAAACTATATGGAAAGAGACATGTGAAGAAATACTGGGGAAAAGGGAACGACAACAAAAAGCATGGATAACAACAGAAACCATGAATAAGATAAAAGACAGAAAAAACTAGAAAGCAGATTTAAACACAAGCAAAACCAGAAGTTCCAAAGCCAAGGCTCAAGAAGTGTACACAGAAGCAAACAAAGAAGTAAAAAGAAGTATCAAAAGAGACAAGAGGAAGTATATTGAGGAGTTGGCAAGAGAGGCAGAAGATGCTGCAGCCAAAGGAAATATGAGAGAACTGTATAACAGCACAAATAAGCTAACAGGGAAATACAAGCAAACAAGTTGCCTCATAACAGACAAGAATGGAAAACTGCTCAGCAATATACAAGAACAAATGAAGAGGTGGACAGAATATTTTGAGGACCTTCTCAATAGACCAGCTCCACAAAACCCCCCGGACATCCAGCCAGCAGAAGAAGAGCTACAAATTAACGGTGAAAGACCAACGAAGGAAAAAATAAAGAAAGCCATAAAGCTTCTAAGAGATGGAAAAGCGTCTGGACCTGATGGCCTTCCAGCAGAGGCCATCAAAGCAGATATCGACACGGCTACAGAGATGTTATATAAATTACTTGGTAAAGTCTGGGAAAAGGAAGAGATACCAGCAGAATGGAAGGAAGGATATCTGGTTAAGTTGCCTAAGAAGGGAAATTTACAAGAGTGCACAAATTATAGAGGAATAATGTTACTATCAGTGCCAGGAAAAGTATTAAACAGGATTATCCTTGAGAGATTAAAAGAGTCCATAGACAAGAAACTGATAGATGAACAAGCAGGTTTTCGACAAAACAGATCATGTACAGACCAGATAGCCACTTTGAAAATAATAGTTGAACAAAGTCTGGAATGGAATTCACCACTGTACATCGGATTTGTGGACTACGAAAAGGCATTTGACAGTGTAGACAGAGAATCACTTTGAAAATTGATGAGGCATTATGGAGTTCCTCTGAAGATCATTAATTTAATAAAGAAAACATATGAAGACAAGACATGCAGAGTTCTTCGTGAAGGACAGCTTACAGAACCGTTTGGGATAAGAACAGGAGTGCGACAGGAATGCCTCTTATCTCCATATCTTTTCTTACTAGCTGTGACAGAGGTTATGAAAATAGATTTCATATATCTACATTTTTCTTCCACCTGGCTTTCACCGGGCTTCCTTATTAGTTATGCACGTTTTGATAACGTAAAACCCTCGTACACTTAGATATCTGTCTCTTTCTTAATTTAGCCACGCCTATATTTTTCTTTCTTTCTCTACTGTCTTATAGGCACTAGGAACGTTTACAATCAGACCGTTGTAATAGTGACAGGTAGACGGAACGTGTAGAGAGGGGACGGGGTGGTAGATTTGTAGAGAACCAAGGGCGACTATTTAAAAAGTCGTACTTTTGGCAAAGGGGGAGATAAGCTAACGAAGTTAAGACGTATTTTCGGTAGACATTGGTCAGGGGGAATTAATCTGAGAAAAAGGGAAGATAATCACAGTTACCTCCCCCTACCTTCATTCGTTCGTTAACGTAAGTAGATACGGTGAGAGTCGCCAGATCAAAAGACCGTTCGCTCGTTGCCAGAGTCTGCAAGCGGTAAAAGGTGGCAATTTTAGCTTTGATTCGCAGATCAACCGGAGAAATCTCCGAAATCTGAGCGAAGGCGTCAAAACTAGCAAGTGCTAGTGAATTTCTACCAAGTTAAGATATATACCGCGTCCTTTAAAATCCATTATTCAGTACCCACAGGATTTTTCAGAACCAACTAGCTTCGATTGCTAGACCATTGTTAAAGTGGATTTCTTAGTATTTTCGATTGGAGAAGTTCTAAATTCCTGTGTTTGCGGTAAATATTATACTAGAAGTCTGAGGGATTTAATTGTTAAGTCCATAATTATATTTCACTAAGATTTTTTTTGTGTAGAGTGATTTACTGGTTAAGGTCCGTCAATTATATTTCACTAGGATTTTGTTGTGTGTTAATTGACTAGCAGAATTAAAATAATCTATAGCAAAATTGTTCCGGCTGTGGCGTTAATCTAACTAACTGATATTAACCAGTAAGAGATATTTTAATCGACTAGTAAATGCACTATTCATTATGAGTACTGACGAAATATATATTTATTTCTAATTCACGATGACTAATTTTGTAATTGACTAGAATTTATTTCACTGGGTTTTTAAACGATAAGATAAGCTCTAAGCTTGTAGTTCTAATTTAAGTTAAATAACCGACGTGGATAATAATATTGTATTTTACGCGGGTTAGGATAGGTTTGAGAATACTATATTGTGGTTAAGTATTTTGTATTTATTCTTCCTATATCTAGTACTGGGTCAAACCCAAAATCTACCAGCGGTCTAATCTGAGAATAACGGACCTAAGTCCAACAATACACAAAGAACATTCTTATATAACTACCGGGTTTTCAAGGTGAACCTGTCCGGCCTTTGTTTACACCCAGAAAGAGACAGAGTACCAACCCAAAGAATATTAAGAGTAAATTTTAACTGGACCTATAGCTCTCCAGATTTCTTGTTCTCAATTTTCGTATACATTCAGCCCGTTGTGGCGACATAATCAAACATTGACATTTCCCGACTATCGAGCATTTGTGGTGTGACAAGGAATTTTTATACTGAGAGAAGTTACATACCTGACATTCCTTTATGTATTGGAATCTCAAGCTACTGACACTGTGTGCACTGTTAAGTTTTACCTGGACTAATTAATATGACATAAACTGAAATCCAACTAACAGTAACGAAAACAACGTTCCCCGAAGAAGAGGATTTAAACAGTCTTTGAGGAGCTGGGGTTTATTTCGCCAAAATAACACTGGATTTGCTGTGTGACCCATAAAACTATGTTCCAGACGTTGTTAATCAACATTTAGGTAAGAACGAATGAACGTGGCCACGGTCGTCTGAGAAGAGAGAAAGAAGAAATGAATAATTCTCATACTGTATAATCCATGTACTCACTTTGTTGTGCCTTTCTTAGGTTTTTATTTTACTAATACTGTTCATTTCAGAATAGATTAACTTAGAACCTCTGTTCTTTACAGTATAGGCAAATTCTAGACCATAGCGCAAATCTCTTTGACCTTTTGGGGTTTAATAACTTCTTCTAACGGGATCTCGTCTCAACAGAGGGAGGGGAGATTACACTTATGAGTCTATTTCTTTATTAATTCTGTAACCTATGATTTGTATATTCTGATATTTTGTTACAATAACTGTTGTGAAGTTTCTTTATGGTAAATAAAAGTAACATAAAACTTAATTACTTGTGTCGGTCAGCTAGTCCCAATACCCATACTCCATTGGCTGGAGTAGCTTCTTAAATCCAGGGACAGACTCTACCCTTCACCAACTCACTAGTGAAAAATCTATCTGTTTACCTGATCTCGCACTGAGTCATCACCTTTATCAGTTCTATTCAGACGGGACCTAACATTGTTCTTAATCACCTATCGGAAATTTACGACACTAGCAATAGACTGGGTTTTGAGATCATCGACAACACACAACAGAAATGGAATCCAGTGGACTCTGACTAAGCAGTTGGATGATCTGGATTTTGCTGATGACTTGGCTCTTCTGTCCCATAACCGTAATCAGATGCAGGACAAATTTAAAACACTCGATGAGAGGTCTCAGCAATTGGGTGTGAAAATACACAGGGAAAAGACAAAGATAATGAGAATAAATGCAGGTAATGATAACAGGGTTGAACTTGAAGAAACACCAATACAAGATGTAGAATCGTACATATATCTTGGCAGCAATATAGACAAAGTTGGAGGGACAGACAGTGATATCAAAATAAGAATACAAAAAGCAAGAGGAGCTTTCATTGCATTGGGAAATATATGGAGATCAAGAGAAATCGGATCCAACACGAAAATAAGAATCTTCAACTCAAATGTGAAGTCAGTCCTATTGTATGGCTCTGAAGCATGGAGAACAACAAAGACAGCAACCAAAAAGCTACAGACTTTCATAAATGGGTACTTGCGTAGAATAGAGGGATTAAAATGGTATGACAAGGTTACCAACGTGGAACTGATGACAAGAACTAGGCAAGTGCCAGTGGAACAAGAGATGAGAAGAAGACGATGGCGATGGATAGAACACACGCTGAGGAAACCTGTTGATAGCATTACAAGACAGTCCTTGTTCTGGAACCCCCAGGGCACGAGAGGCAGAGGTAGACCAAGAAGCACATGGAGAAGAGAGCTGGAAATAGAGATGAAAATGATGAGAAAAACGTGGAAAGAACTTGAGATGATGCCACGTTACAGGAGGACTTGGCATGTGTTTGTTGAAGGCCTATGCTCCTTTGGGAGTGGAATGTTATGAATATGACTAGTCTGGTTGTTATCATCAGTTCCAGATTGATTCTTCTGACCATAAGCCGCAATCTTCTTGTCATCTCCTATTCCACTGGCACTAGTCTGGTTGTTATCATCAGTTCCAGATTGATTATTCCGCAATATCTGCCGTGTAATTCCCGGATGTGTATTAAGAAACAAAGGAAGAATATAACCAATGTACCATCATGCATATCGTAATATTTACTGATAGAAGATTTCCATTTGGCTGGCGACCTCGTCGTGTAAAACAAATTGCAACAGAACCACTGCTGAAATTGCATGCCACTACTTGGTGCAGGCTTTTTGCCAGGAGACTAGCTGCAGTGGTGGATCAGTGCTCTGTAAGGAGCACATAGGACAGTAATGATGATGATGATGCTACTGTGTAAAGTCAATAACAGATAACAACTAGGACGGTGAGCCACCATCTTCAATGATCATCGAAAATCGTACCTTCTGGATTTGACAGCCATGTCTCTGTTTATTCAATCTCTGGTGTCTTTAACCTAAATATAATATATGTCTCAGACCTAAGGGTTTTTTATATTTGGACATGCGCCCTAATATAACCGGCTAGGTTGAACGGGACGCGCCTCGCCAAAACGAGGCAAAATGTTATTTAAAAAAAAAAATCTGCTGCGTCTTCAATTTCTTCCCATGCATGTGGTTAGTTTATCGAGTCTCTCTCTCTCTCTCTCTCTCTCTCTCTCTCTCTCTCTGTCTCTCTCTCTCTCTCTCTCTCTCTCTCTCTCTCTCTCTGTCAGTGTGTCTATTTCTTCTTCTCTTTGATGTAAATTTATTAGTTATTGCTAAATTCTTCGTAATTTGTTTTTCTTCCCATTTTGCGTCCAAAGAAATTTGACTGCGCCTTATCTTGTTGATTCATTGATGACTTTCTTCTGATTTTCTGAGAATTTTCTCATATGATTTTCTGGTTGTCCAGGACATGTTTTAGCTGCATCATAAACTACTGCTACCTCCCATTTTATTTCCATTTATTTGTTTGTCGTTCATATCCATCAGGCATACTTGCAAGATAACATCTTTGTTTTGTTTTTATCGTTAGCCGCCACCTGTCAAAGCAGTCAGTGGCTATCACGCCTGGTGGCGTCTTGTAGGGCCCCATGATAAAATAGGATGTATATAACATCGTAAAGCTGTCTCCCTCACTAAAAATTACAGTTTTATTGTTTAGAAAGAATGCTATTCTTTTTGTGAAAATGTTGGGTTTTTTTATTTTTATTTGCAGTTCTTGCCTTGATTTTAATTACATAGGCATCTGCAACAAACTGATGCGATAGCGTCAATGTTTTCCTCTTCAAATATTTTACGTTCTTGTTTTTGTTTGTTTGTTTGTTTGTTTTATGGATATATAAAACGTCCGTGATGCTTTTGGCAATAACAAAATAACTGTATTGAGAAGAGGTTGGGGGTTTCTTACTTTCGTCTTGAAAAAGATTATAGCCACAGAGCAGATACTGCCATAGGGAGGTGATATGTTAGAGACTTCGTTGTACTAGGTCTCAGCTGTATGTGCTGAAGTCACCAGTTCCCTTCCTCGCCGCCTTTGCTTTTCCTAACTCAAGAGCAGAGTAAGGTCTCCATTTACAGATAGGTTGTCTGGAACGTGACTCTACCAGGTTTCGAACATGGAAACGTTGCCTCGAGATGTAAGCGCTCTAACCACTTTGCATTTGACGTTCATATCTGATGCTATTGAAGTGCCACGCTACCCTAAACACAATATACAATCTTTTCGTATATGACCCATTTGGAGCACAAGACACATAGTGCATTTTTCCTCATCTGTACTACATAAGTCATTCGAAACCTTCTTCGTTTTTATTTCCTCTTTCGTGTTCATTTTCCCGTTTCCTTCCTCGCTCTGCGTATCTGTCTGTATGTCTGTCTACTCCAAAGTTTACCTGTTGAACCGCCTTCCACAATACATAAAAAGCGTGCCTACGCAATACGCCTCCAACAAAGCACTTTTCAAACACCTAGTTAACACCGAATATTTACAACCGTAGCAGCATCCTTGTCCCCGTACTGTACATATCTCATCCATATGTCAACTGATATTTTCCTTTTCACATTGTTTCACGTAGAAATCGTTATCGACTATTACTATTATATGTAAATATGTATGTGTCACGGGGTGTGTTAAACTCTTTCTTTGTGTGTAGTTGTTAACTCATACTGGCTACTAGTTGTTGAATCATGCTTTATTTGTTAAATGATGTGAATGTCCACCAGTGGATAAATGTAGATGTTGGGACTGGTGTAGTAAAGTGTAACGATTGTCAACTCATCAAACCCAGCACAGTTTTGGTCATACAGGTCATCTTGTCCTGGAACGTGATGAGGCTCCGACAAGAATGTGAGTGTAAACAATGAGTGTGTATCTGAATGTCAGTACGCGAATGGTAGAATGATTCGATAGAGTTGACAGGTTGGTAGTACATCACTCATACTCACACTGTTCGAATTCAAGAAGTACTGGAACTACGGTGGTCTTTTTATAACATTTAATGGGACGCACACTTGGACAGTACGTGTATGGTTACAGGAACAAATGTCGACATAGACAGTATAATGTTGATCACAGGAATATCATCTTAAGTTAGCATTCATGCTTGGCAAATATCATAATGGAGCATTCGTAAATAAGCATTCAGCGTTCCATCATGTAAATCATCTGGCTTTACTGACTGGGCACGTCAGACCATAACCAATACATAGGAAGGCTCCTAGACCTAACCTCGTCTAGCGAATATTCCTTCACGTAAAGTTCAATATATATATATTTCATAATATAGGAATCCCAGACATGGGTTCTCACATGTAGCAGTGATCTCTTGGTTCATCGAGCGATAGTACAGGCATCCCTTTTTCTCACTCGATAAATACAAAGTATATGAATTTCAACATGGCTGTTCTCTCTCTCGTGAGCTTCACTCACTATAGAATATAGACCAAAATTAGTCATTCATTAAATGTCCTCATTTCTTCATAGGTTCTCTCATAGAGGTAATTGAATAATATCATACAATCCAGTGCTGATACATAGGAATGTCTTCTTCCTTTGAATGGATATTCTTTTTAAAAGTACCACTGTGCATCTGCTTATCAACAACGATGGCGAAGCCCAAGTTCATAATAAATTGTGGTTTTACCTTTTTATGCGAAATATAACTTTGCCATTCCTTGGCAAAAGAGAATAAACACTGGGGTAAAGTACATACAACATGTCTAAATGATTATCACTTTTCCCCATCCATATATAGATCACTATTTCGGCAAAAAGCCTGCTACAACAAAACTCGGCATCCTCACAGGATGACAGCCATGGATCACACCCTTTGCTAGCGATACTTCCGCTGCATAGCCTTTGACCTTTTCTAGCGACAACCAAATTAGTTCGACTTAGAAATGCAAAGATATCCATATATAAGACAGACTCGTCCTACTCATACAAACACTACGTATAAATTCAGGCCATAGATATACTGAAGCAAGAACAATCTATTCCTACCCAGCCACAGAATAAATCGCAGTAGGCCTAGAGTCGTCTGCGGAGTCCGATCGAAGATGACAGAACTATTTTCAAGGGAAGCAACCCAAAAATGACTTCTCCTTAAGCACTTAAAAAGGAAATACTTTGCTTACCAAAATATTTGCGAACATAAGAATATAAATGTATTATATTGCAAGATAGTAAAAATTGCCCTTTACAGTCTTACCACACCTCCCGGGAAAAAAAAAAATTTTTTTTTTTTTTAAATACATCTAGGAGCACCGTAGAATAGGCTCACAACGCAAGAATACTGCGCAGATGAAAATATCAGGAATAACTATAATTCCTAATATGACTGGTGAGAATATATATCTCAAAATCTGAGAGAAATTGTTTCCCTACGAATAAATGTTTCCAGGAAGGTGTGATGTACGTATAATACAATTCTGGTAATTATACAATGCATACCAAAAATTCACACTACAATCTTAAATTTATGATTTATGAAGAAACAATCATCAAAGAACAGCGGTGAATTAACATCAATAAACCGCTAAGTAGCGATACCATCATTCTATTATTAAATTACAAATGTGTACCTTAGTAAAGAAACAAAAAAAATAACTGTTGTAAAGTTATACATATTAAAAAGATCCAATATTTAACAGTTAAGTGGCATCATGTGGGCATCTGGACAGAATGTCCGCCATCACATTTTCTGAACCACGGATAGCTCGTACCGAAAAATGAAAAGGTTGAAGAGCGATTGCGTATCGAGTTGATCTCGAGCTCTTCAAGTTCTTACTTTGGATAGCCGTAAGAGCTTTTTGGTCAGTTTCCACTACGAAATGCGCGCCCAGAAGGAATCTTTGGAGTTTGAGAATTGACCAAACCATTGCCAATAATTCACGGTCTAAAACCGAGTAATTCCTTTCTGCAGCATTAAGTTTTCTGGATATGTACATTACAGGATGCAGAGTTCCAGAGTACTCTTGCATTAGTGCCGCTCCAATCCCAGTGGATGAAGCGTCACTACGAAGAACAAATGTCTTATCTGTTGTAGGTAACACTAAAATAGGTGGTGATGAAAACATAGTTTTGATCTTCTCTAGTGAAGATTGGCATTCATGAGACCAGTGAACCATGTTAGGCGACCCTTTCTTTAATAGTGTAGAGAGAGGTGCCATGATAGAGGACAGATTCGGAATGAAACGTCCATAAAATTGTATGAGACCTAAAAGACTTCGCACTTGCTTTTTAGTCCTAGGGATAGAGATGTTAAGTATCTTAGTGATATTATGGTCTTCTGTCTTCAAGAAACCGTGACCTACTCGATGGCCTAAGAAAGCAATTTCGCTAAAGCCAATACAAGCTTTAGATGGTTTTGCTGTCAGGTTATACTCACGCAGAGTTGATAATAATTCAACTAATCCTGAATAGTGATCTTCCCAAGTATCGCTGAAAAGACAGATGTCGTCTAGATAAGCAATGACATCTGACCGATACGATAGGATTCGACGCATCATGCGTACAAATGTAGCTGGTGCGTTCATAAGGCCGAAAGGCATAAAATTCCATTGGAAAAGGCCTCTGGGAGTAGAGAAAGCGGTAAGAGGTTTGGCGCGTTCGGATAATGGAACTTGCCAATATCCTTTAGACAAATCAAGTTTAGTGAAAAAATGCGATTTAGAAAGACGAGTAAGTAACTCTTCTAGTAAAGGCATAGGTTCAGCATCGAACTTCGTAACTTGATTCAATTTGCGATAGTCAACGCAAAGACGTATGTTATTGTCTTTTTTTCGAACAATAACCATCGGCGAAGAATATGCAGAAGTGGATGGTTCGATTATTTGTAAATCTATCATTTCATCCAACTCCTTTTCAACCTGTGTTTGGAAATGTATAGGGATAGGATAAGGCCTAACCCTAATTGGAGTATGTTCAGTTAGAACAATGTCATGCTCAATGACATGAGTTTGTCCAGGGATGTCAGTGAGGACATCCTGAAATGTTTGTAACATAGACGAAACTTGTCGCCGTTCTCCTAGAGACAAATCAGGAGAAACAGTAACGTCTTTCCATGATTCACTAGAATGAAGTGGGATCATTGGAAGCGGGAGATTAACATCCGAAAAACTTGTTTCCTCATCCTGTATTACAGACAGTGATGAGTAATGACCATGTTTGACATGAGAATCGTCCGTTGCCTGGAAAATAGGCTGTAGATAGTCAGGACGTTCATGGAACTCCGTAAGCATATTGATGTGGAAGGTTTTATGCTTCCCGTTAATATCGACGATGTAGTCAACATCTGAAATTTTCGATATTATATCGTACGGACCTTTCCAACTAATAAGGAGTCTATTTTCACGACAAGGTAGCAAAACAAATGCTTTGTCACCAGGACAAAGTTGTCGTAAAGTTCTCTTCTTATTAGCAAATTGTCTTGCCTTCTGCTTAGCAAACTCAGAAGAGGACGTTGCCAATTTGCATGCTTCGATAATCTTTTGTCTCAGCGCGATGACATACTCGTAAGAAGATTTTGTGTCATCGTCAATATTGTCAGCTGTTATAAGATCATGCAGCAAAGACATTGGGCCGCGCGGTCGCGCGCCAAAGACAAGTTCAAAGGGCGAAAACCCTGTATGTTCATTGGGGACCTCTCTGTACGCGAAGAGGGCCGCGGGTAAAACCCTATCCCAATCCTGAGGATGATCCTCAGTTATCTTCCCTAATAAGTTCTTAAGTGTTCTATTTAGTCGCTCGACCATCCCATTGGACATAGGATGATAGATGCTACTCAAAGATCTCTCTATCTGTAGAGTAGACATTACTTGAGACATGGTATCCGATATCAGTTGGGTGCCATGATCTGATAATATTTCTCCGGGGAATCCCAGCCGAGAAAATATAAGCCAAAGAGCATCTGCAATGTCAGTGGTAGTAATGCTCTTTAGAGGGATAGCCTCTGGCCAACGTGTGCACATGTCTACACACGTTAAGATAAACTGATGTCCTCTAGCAGATTTGATCTTGAATGGACCAATGATGTCTATCGCCATTTTCTGGAATGGACGAATAGGAATATCTGCAGCCTGAATAGGCGCAGCATGACGAGGACCTTTGGATTTGACTTCTTGACATACTTTACAGGATCGACAATAGATCCGTATGTCCTTGTTCACAAAAGGCCAAAAGAAAGCCGCAAGAACTCTTGACTTAGTACGGGAAAAACCCATGTGACCAGCACACTGAGAGTCGTGTGCATGTTGTAAGATCTTAACTCTCAAATTCTTGGGTACAAGAATCTGAGAATGACTTGACTTAGTGGAGTCTTGCACCATACGTACAAGTACGCCATTCTTCATTGTAATCCAAGATTTACAATTTGAATCTTTATTCGGATCACCTTTTGTTACAAGAGTGAAGAATTTCTTAAGAGTCGGATCTTCTTCTTGTTGTTTTATAAACGAGTCACGAGAAATTACCAAGGGATCATCTTGGTTATGCACTTCATTATCTTCAACAGATGAAGTTTCAGGCATATTGAGAGCTTGAGCTCTAGTGACTACTGCATTAGCAGATTGCATATTTTGATTTTCCCAAACGGAAATTTGCTCCGGAGTGCATTCTTGGACTCCGTGAATGCGACCGATGATAAGATCAGCGATCGGATCCGGCAAAAGACATGCGTGTACATCTCCTGTGAAGAAAGGAGTAGCAATGCTAATGATAGCGGTAGAGTATTTCTCTATGGTGCCGCCAAATGTTACGCATTTGACTACTTTGCCTGTAGAATGAGAAGGATCTATGAGTGACTGCCTAACCCCAATAGTTGTGCATCCAGAATCAAAAAGTACTGAGACTGGATTGTCATTTACTAAACCTTTGTGTAAGACAAGAGAACCTCTCCCATCATGCGCGATTGACGCAGGAAGAGCGGGAAGAGGATGGCCACAGCTTAAAGTAGACACTGTGGTTGGCTCAAATAATGTTTTGCATCGGGGGCACTGAGATGCTCTCCCAAAATCAAAAGCGGCACATGCCATATTATTAGAGTCATCATTATCTTTATTTTGTTTATAGGCTTCGTGTGATTCTTGTTGTGCAGAGTTCGCCTGGTAATGAGCTTTATGTTTTTTGAATTGTGCTCTACCTCTGTTATTATTGCCTCTGTACTTATCATTGTTTCCACCATTATAACCCCTACTCGGGTTTGAATCATAGCTCCTTTGGTTACTATCATCATATTCATTATAATGAGTATCTCGGTAATTATGATCCTGTTGTCTCCATGAAGGAAAACTTGGATAGTTTCTAGAATGACTTCCTTTGCGAAAGTTCCTGTAATTATGACCACCCCTGAATCGAGGGCTGTCAGCTCTTCTCCAGGTATTCGAAGAAGAACCCTGAAATGATTGGTTACCTTGGTTCTGATAACTGTAATAGTTACCTTTTTTATTAAACCTATTTTGAGGTCCTTGGAATTTGTGAGAGTGATTAGGGTTGTATGGTGTTGCAGAAGCAACTGGCATACCTTCTTTAACCTTACTGTTGCTAATAGCTACGTCCGGATGTGCAGTGACGTATTGGGTACAATACTGTTCCATTTCTTTTAGAGACTTAGGTTTACGCTCATGTAAGAATTCGAGGAAAGGTTTATTTATACTTGACATAATCTTGTCTCTGAGTATCAAGTCCATAAGGGCTTCATAAGTCTTTTCTGTTTTGGATAGCTCAATCCAACGATCAAATGTAAGTCGTGTCCTTGCAATGAATTCTGAGAATTCTACACCTGCCTCAGGCACCATTGTCTTAAACAACTTCCGATAACCCTCTTCAGACAACTGATACTTCTTTAACAAGGCTGCCCTAATAACATCATAGTTATCTTTGTCAGCCTCTTCAACCAAACTTAAACTAGTCAGAGAATCACCTTTCAGATTTTCTGATAACTGGTTAGCATATTGTGATTTGTCCACATTATGTGCTCGACACGAGCGTTCAAATCTGTTTAGCCAGAATGTTATGTCATCACTGGAAGGGTTGAACGCTGGTACCTTGACCTTGTAAGTAAAGGGTTTACCATTACCACTAGATGCTTGATTAACATTACTTATGTTTGTTAACTTTAACTTTTCTAACTCAAATGCTAAAAGTTCTTTTTGGTGTTCATGTTCTCTTATTGCTTTTTTTTCTTGAGCTTCAGCTTGTAATTTTCTCTCTTCTGTAGCAGCTTGTAATTTTTTCTCTTCAGCAGCAGCTTCATCTTTTCTTTTCTCTTTTTCCATTTCCATCTGGAATCTTTTTTCATCAGTCTGTATCTGCAATTTCTTTTGTTCATCCTCTCTTTGTAATTTTCTTTCCTCAGCTTCTAATTTCTTTTCTTCAATCAATGCTTTTCTTTCTTCAGCAGCCAATGCTTTGTCATATTGAGCAACTGCCCATTCTTCTAACTGCTGACCAGTCTTATCAAGAGCCCTGCCTTGTGTGATAAAATAATCCAAGGTAGACATCTTGTCTAATAAGATCAGTAATTTGCAAAAGTAAATAAATTTACTTTCTTAGTCTTAATCAAAGACTTTGTATGATAACTTTGTAACCTGTGAAAAATAGTACTTAACTATCCCAATCACTGTGGGAAACAAGCCTTACAAAGGTCTTGTATAAATCCTTATATAATAACAGCTATAAGTTGCTGGTTCACTCTATAATATAAGTGCAGTGCACCAGAAATAGTGTTTTATATCATCAACTGTGTACCTTTAGTAATAGCAATTAACTATCAGTTGATTCTTGTACATCAATTTATATGATCAACTATATTTTAAATAGTGTATGTCGATCAGGCACAAAACAAAACAGTTATACAGAAAAACATGAAAACATTTGCGGAAATGAAATAAATAAAATTGGAAAAACAATAAAAGATAAACCGCAAGAGGATAACAAATACAAATAACGCCACAGTATATAAATATAAATTGAGAATAGAACTGAAAGATAGAATAGGGTAGACCAACAAATTACAAACAAATCAAAACAAACTAAAGAACAGAGGAATATTACAAAAACAACAATGAGTACAGACTTCACAGCTAACACTAATAGCAACAGCTGTCGCAGCAAATTTCCAATGAAGAAAATTGCACCTATAGAAACGCACACATCAGACCCTCTATTACGTGGGATACTCTGCTGTGTGACACCGCCCAACCGAAACAACAACCCGCTGGATACAAACAAATATCACATATAAATAGTTAAACATAAATACATAAATGCATAAATAGTATGGCAATATGATGTAAATAGAGTGTTGCAGAAAGAATGTGTTGGAATGAAGGCTCAGTTACACTGCCTAATAGTACAGTACTGTGGTACTTTATTAAACAAATACTTCTGGTCTAATTATTTTAAATTCAACACAGAAATAGAAGCTCCATCGTTGATTTGAATGATAACAATCAATGTAGGACTTCTCAGTTCAATAACATTTTCTTTCGCAAACACTGTCAAATATTCTCCAGTCCTGATGTGTAATGTTCTATGTTTCAACCAAGCTCGCTGTGTAACACTGTCAGTTGTATGGCAAATGTCCAATGAACCAAATGTCAACAAACCCTGACCTAGTTACTGCATACTCTCGACAGGACAGGTCACGCTGACATCACTGTAGAGTTGTACTGCTGATGTATTTGTGTGTCGTAACAGACCCCAAGGAACGTCTGGTCTCAGTAGTTTACTTCTCAATATGGTCACTGTGCAGGTTGACCCAGGAAGCTGGCACACCAGTTGTTAAACTCTTTCTTTGTGTGTAGTTGTTAACTCATACTGGCTACTAGTTGTTGAATCATGCTTTATTTGATAAATGATGTGAATGTCCACCAGTGGATAAATGTAGATGTTGGGACTGGTGTAGTAAAGTGTAACGATTGTCAACTCATCAAACCCAGCACAGTTTTGGTCATACAGGTCATCTTGTCCTGGAACGTGATGAGGCTCCGACAAGAATGTGAGTGTAAACAATGAGTGTGTATCTGAATGTCAGTACGCGAATGGTAGAATGATTCGATAGAGTTGACAGGTTGGTAGTACATCACTCATACTCACACTGTTCGAATTCAAGAAGTACTGGAACTACGGTGGTCTTTTTATAACATTTAATGGGACGCACACTTGGACAGTACGTGTATGGTTACAGGAACAAATGTCGACATAGACAGTATAATGTTGATCACAGGAATATCATCTTAAGTTAGCATTCATGCTTGGCAAATATCATAATGGAGCATTCGTAAATAAGCATTCAGCGTTCCATCATGTAAATCATCTGGCTTTACTGACTGGGCACGTCAGACCATAACCAATACATAGGAAGGCTCCTAGACCTAACCTCGTCTAGCGAATATTCCTTCACGTAAAGTTCAATATATATATATTTCATAATATAGGAATCCCAGACATGGGTTCTCACATGTAGCAGTGATCTCTTGGTTCATCGAGCGATAGTACAGGCATCCCTTTTTCTCACTCGATAAATACAAAGTATATGAATTTCAACATGGCTGTTCTCTCTCTCGTGAGCTTCACTCACTATAGAATATAGACCAAAATTAGTCATTCATTAAATGTCCTCATTTCTTCATAGGTTCTCTCATAGAGGTAATTGAATAATATCATACAATCCAGTGCTGATACATAGGAATGTCTTCTTCCTTTGAATGGATATTCTTTTTAAAAGTACCACTGTGCATCTGCTTATCAACAACGATGGCGAAGCCCAAGTTCATAATAAATTGTGGTTTTACCTTTTTATGCGAAATATAACTTTGCCATTCCTTGGCAAAAGGAGAATAAACACTGGGGTAAAGTACATACAACATGTCTAAATGATTATCACTTTTCCCCATCCATATATAGATCACTATTTCGGCAAAAAGCCTGCTACAACAAAACTCGGCATCCTCACAGGATGACAGCCATGGATCACACCCCTTGCTAGCGATACTTCCGCTGCATAGCCTTTGACCTTTTCTAGCGACAACCAAATTAGTTCGACTTAGAAATGCAAAGATATCCATATATAAGACAGACTCGTCCTACTCATACAAACACTACGTATAAATTCAGGCCATAGATATACTGAAGCAAGAACAATCTATTCCTACCCAGCCACAGAATAAATCGCAGTAGGCCTAGAGTCGTCTGCGGAGTCCGATCGAAGATGACAGAACTATTTTCAAGGGAAGCAACCCAAAAATGACTTCTCCTTAAGCACTTAAAAAGGAAATACTTTGCTTACCAAAATATTTGCGAACATAAGAATATAAATGTATTATATTGCAAGATAGTAAAAATTGCCCTTTACAGTTGACAAGTGAGTCGAAGGTTAGTTCTAAGACGAGCAGGTTGGGTGTTGTAGTGGTTCCTGCGATGATGTTCGATTAATGTCTGAGTAAGATATAATTGATAATTGTTCGACTGTGGGAAATGTCACGAGGAGTTGTTGTTGTTGTTGTTGTTGTTGTTGTTGTTGTTGCTGTTTAACTAGTTCTGCTGAGTTTCTCGCTCTTTAGCAACCAATACCAAGTTGAAGACACCTTGGTATTATCTACACTGTAGATCTAGGCTGTTCCTGTAGCTTTTCTGCCATTCCGAAACGTGCTGAGTTGAAGTCATGAGCTCCAGTTTCTCCAGCTTGGCTTGCATTTAAAGGATCGTCACATCTGGTCCCAAGCTAGGAGTAAGAAGAGCGTGATATACTGTGCATTCCCCGCCATCCAAGGGGGCTCTTCAACTATGCAGAGCTAAAATACTATGCTCTGGTTCTGGGCTCTCCCAAGGAATTGCCACCTCCTGCACAGAGCCACTTCTCAGCTTCCCCTGCCTATCACTGGGTCCATAGTGAGATCCTTCTGCATGCAGTCAACCAAGTCAAAGTCAAAGAATTACACCTGGGGCTTGTTACAGTCCCAACTAAGATGGTTTGGCGATGTCTGCAGAATGGGAGAAGATCGGCTACCACGACAAGCATGGGAAACAAAGAGCCAGGGATCCAGACCTCCAGGACGACCCAGAGTCCGCTGGGAGGACAACATTAGACAATCTTTGAAGGACCGAGGACTAGAATGGAACCAGGCCAGGAAGAAGACAGCCGATATGATAGTCTGGCGCTCTCTCTTCCAAACCTCTACACCTCACGGTAGAAGAGGAACGACTAAGTAAGTAAGCTTGTGACTTCTCCAAACTTAGTGTGCAATGCTATGTTCTCAACGTGTTTCACCACAGGGGGAATCCTTGGAAGTGTATGGATGAATCAAGAGTCAGTGAGGATGTAATTAGACTCACCGACATAGTTTCACTTCCACGTACGTATATTGTAGCATTGTGCATAGCTGGTGGTCATATAAGGACGACTCCAGATACGCCTCCATGCATGTCTCGAGGAGTTATCCTTATTGCACAACACGTCATTTGTGAGGTGGCGATAGTGGATTTGTTATGCTGAATCACTGACCATGTATTATGTACACAAAATATGATGTCGGAGAATGGCACACGGAGTTTGTTTTGTTTGTTTCATTGTTTCAACTATATGTGACATGTGCAGCCGTTGTGTCGTCACGTTGATTAGTGTACTCGTCCCTTAGTCAACGTAGCTAAAAGCACGCTCCATTCAAGAAAGAAGGAGCTGTGACAGTGGGTTAAAATGTAACCATAAGTCACTGTATTTTATAAGTATGTAACGCTGTCATTTATTTAGAATGCGAAGATGCGTTCATGAATGAGCAGATATTCTTCTTTAAAAATATTTTGTAACGCTCTAAGATTATTTCATGCAATAGAAATGTATAAGAAAGTATTTTTCCTCCAAGTGCGAGAATGTGTGTATAACTTTTTGTGCTGATGATACATGCAAAAAAATGTAGATTCATTGTTTACGGTTTAACCATGTGAGTGAGTTTCAGGATTCAGGATGAAAGACAAAGTGCAGGATGTCATACGGTCAATTCTCAAACATTACAAAATAAAATTGGTTTGTTCGTTCGTTCTTTCATCATCATCAAGTACTATGTCTGGTGACGTAGGTAATCATGTGTCTCCACAACTTCCTATCTACAGTACTTACTTACTTACTTAGTCGTTCCCATTCTACCGTGAGGTGTAGAGGTTTGGAAGAGAGAGCGCCAGACTATCCTATCGGCTGTCTTCCTCCTGGTCTGGTTCCATTCTAGTCCTCGGTCCTTCAAAGATTGTCTAATCCCAAAGATTGTCTAATTGTCCTCCCAGCGGACTCTGGGTCGTCCTGGGGGTCTGTATCCCTGGCTCTTTGTTTCCCATGCTTGTCGTGGTAGCTGATATTCTCCCATTCTGCAGAAATGGCCTAACCATCTTAGTTGGCACTGTTCTACTTGGGTCTGCAGGGGGTGGGATTTTAGGCCTTGACGTATTGTCTGGTTGCGGACCATGTCTCTTCTTGTTACTTCAACCACCTTCCTCAGATACCTCATTTCTGAGGTTTGGATCTGGCTTTTGTGGGTTGTAGTCATTGCCCATGACTCGCATCCATATGTCAAGACTGGGACATAGGTGGAGCGGTATACAGCCATCTTCGTTTTCTTACCAACCTCTCTCTCTTGCTGGGGAATCCTCGATTTATGGCCTGAAAAAGTCTCACAGCTGCTGCTTTTCGAGTGGCCAACTCTTCTTTGATGCCTCCCTTTCGGTCTATAATAGCTCCGAGATATTAAAAGTTGTCGACCTGCTCCAGGACCTGTTCTCCCAGCTAAATCTGATATCTACAGTACTACTGATCAAATTCTGTTGTTGACTTCTTTCCATGCCGTGATGTCAAACTGTCCAGAATCTTTTCTCTTTGTTGTCCTCTATCTCGTTTTACTTCTATTTTTATTGTTGTCACGATATACTCCAGCTTACTTCCTCTCATAACATGCCCAAAAGAAAGTGGATCTTCATTCTAACCTGAGAAATAAGCTTCCTTTGTCATGGCCTCTTTCAGAACATCCTAATAACTCATTTTAGCTGTCCATGGTATTTTTAACTTTCTTCTGTAACACTACATCTCTGTGGCTTTGCCTACATTTTTACTAATTGTCCATGACTCACTTCCGAATGTCATAATTGGTTCCATATAATACTGAAGAACTCTCTTTCTTACTTCCATTGACAAAGAGTTGTTGCACTAAATTCATGTTCTAGAATGCTGCTTGTGCCTGGTTTAGTCTACTTGTCACTTCTGAGATGCATCTTCCATCTCATGTCGATCTATTAACGTTTAACGTGCCCAGGTATTTCAATTATATCAGTTCGTTCTTTAGCCTTTAAAATTGCATCTCTTGGCCATTGCAAAGTGTCTGCAGTTTTTTTTTTTTTTTGCATTCTGTAAGTTAAAGGTCAGGAAAAGACATTGGTATTCAACACGACACACATTGAGGAAACCAGTTGATGGCATTACAAGGAAGAATGATAGAAATAGAGGGTAACATAAAAACACATGGAGAAGAGAACTAGAGACAGATGAAGTGTAAAGATCATGAACATAAGGCACAGGACATAATGGTTTATCGTGAACTTGTTAAAGGCATATGCTACAGAGGCAGCAAAAGCGTGACAAAAACTGAATTTGTAATCTAGCCATTTTCATATATATACGAGATATATATTTAATTTCGGCAAAGATTTTACTGCTCCGCGAAGAAAAGTATGTCTATCTTTGAATCAGTTAATGTGTAACCAGCGACAGAAGAACAAATCTCAAAGAAGAGAGTTGAGAGTAATGGATTGCGTTTAAGGGAGGAGGTTAATGTTTAAGATGATTACACTCAAGAGCTGAAAGTTTAGTATTAGATTAAGTGGAATTGACTCACGAATAAGATGATTACACTCGTCAGTTCACTCCCTACAACATAATAAGGGTCGTCTTCATGATGATAAGAAATTAAATTACTAGGCCTTCAGAAGTGACCTAATTTATTATCAATATTTCTAGCTACACACAAGTTCAGATCAAAAGATCAACGAGCAGTATAAACATAAATTATATTATGACGTGTATACTGTTACTGTAGCAGTAAATGTATTTCGGGAAAAACCCAAAATAAACGTAAGAAAAATATATTTTTATGCATGCCACTACTTAAAAAGAGACAAGAACAGGTTATGAATAGAAATGGAATAGATACACAGCGATGTCTTCTTCCCTTAATCCTAATAAAACTAAATGATTTGTGCATAGACTAAAGTGCATCGCTAGAACGGACTAGTGACAAACAAAGCAGAAATAGGTGTCTAAAAGTTTAACGGTAAATTATCCAGACTTTAATAAACACTTCAAGATAAATAGCAAGAAACATGAAAAGTTATCAAGAAGACAAGAGTAATCTCTAAGCCAAATGCAGCAAATATATCACACACAAAAACATTTAAAATCCCAAATTAATAGACACATAAATGAAAGATTGTAGAAAAAAACTAATTCATGCAAAGTCCTCCTATCCAGTGCTTTCCGCTCAAGGTGTTTCCATATGTACTTTGTCCCTTTCACGTTGTCACTAGTTTTCTTTTACCTGTGTTTTTTTTAGTTTCTCTCTATCTCTAAGAGATAGTCTCTTACCCTGGAGACTTCAGAACATGCACTGCTTTATATAACTGTCAGATTGTTTCAGCAGATCACACACTGAGGCAGTCACTATACCTCATGCATCTACTTCTACAGCTATAACCTTTCATGTGGACCCCTCATGTATCAAATCCGTGACCACTTCATTAAAGTTAGCCATTTTGAATGCGTGCTGCTCATCTAGCCTAGACTCAAATGTCTCGTCTTCTTCTTCTTCGTTCTCTTTCAAATAACCACATCTACCTCTTTTATAAAGCTGGTTTTTCGTCTCAAGCTTATCTTTGTCACCATACAGTTTCTCCGTCTACTGGGTTGGAGAAGGCTATGCTGCCAACATGAAGTCGACAGTTTGGGAATGTGTGTTGTACTGTTTGTTAGTCCTTCTCACATGGACATATATCTGTCTATTCAATTTTCAGTTTGTTGCATAGATGGTATTCGAGTCTGCAATGGCCAGTTCTTAGTCTGAAAATGTTTATACATTAGGAAGAAAAATGATACTGACAGCTCATCTAATAAAATCTGGAGCGACGACGAAGAATACATAATTACATCTCGTTTTCTTCGAGACTTCGTTAAGCCATTCTTCCCACATGGTCAGATATTCAGCTCCGTGTTGTTTAAATTGTTTTTATACCAAAAGCCCTTTTTTCCACGTAGTTAGGTTTGCCAGAATGTTTAGTTCTGTTTACGAAATCGTGTTCATACAAAGGTGCTTTTTCAAGAAAGACATTTGTTTGACAGCAAATGTGTTGTGATTCCCTACTAGTTTACACTATTATCAATGTACAAATATATACCGTCTCTTAGTTGGAATTTATGTCGCTGGGTTCATGTTAATTAGTCTTTTCACTGTCTTCTAGCAAGGTCTACTTCCCGCGGTAATAACCTTTCTTGCGTTCTTACTGATGAGACATCTTGTACCGTGTTTAAACATTTCCTGATGTTTTCTTTTTTCGCATTGAGCTTCGTCATCAAGATTCACAGTTTATTTTCGGTTTTCTGCTCGTAGATAATGGCACAGGCATTTAAAGTGATTTTTCCAAACCATTCTGTCTTTGATAATTTGCACCACTTCGTTTTTGTCGTCTCTTTCTTATTTCCGCTTTTATTTTGCTTCTCGGGGTTTTGGAGTCTTTTCCATGTCTTCTCTGGCTTTCTTAATTGTTTTCCCTACAGTTCTCTTCTCCATGTATTTTAATCTCATTGTCACACATCCCTTCCTCGCGTATTTTGGTATCATTTACGTGTCTTTTAATTTGTCATTTCTCCCAATTCTTTTCTCTGTGCGTTTTTGTGTTTCTTCCTCTTTCTTTCTAGTTTTTTGTTTACAGATTCCAACAAGGCATGAGAGGGGAAAAAAGAATTATTAACAGACCTTACCGGACAAGTCATAAAAAAGGAATAAAATGGGAAATATGTGCGGCTTGTTACCCGATTTAATGAAAATTTAGCCAGCCATAAAAATAGCAAGCAAGGTTTACATATGGAAATATATCACAGTTATTAACCCTGTATTTGTTCGTGGTTTGTTTTTTGTTTTTTCTGTGGCCTGATATAATTCCTAGAAACACCACAGTCAGAAGGTTGCTAAGAAAGTGATCCAAATCTCATGAAGCACATTACTTGATAGCTAGACATACCGTACATTATTTTGTACATAGAAAACAGATGTTCCGATAGATCATGTCCCTATCTCGCTACGTGTTTAATCGTTTGGAATCTGTCAGTTCTTCCTCCCTATACGATCAGCATCTCTGTTTTCAATAAACATACGTAATTATTATCCGATGTAGACGTACGTTCTTTTATTTTCGAATATTTTCAAAATCTTTTGATATTATGGGATGTCTATGTATCACATATGAAACAAGAGAATAGACACACTTCGTTCGTCTGTCCTGTTCGTGTTTACCTGGTCTTGATATCGTGTAATAATCACAATCCTTAAAAAATGTTAATCTTAATGCGATGCTACACTGTAATTCTGTCCTTCAACAGGCCCGATTCGGTTCTTCTATTTTGAGTTTTCACCATTCTTCTTCACTTTGTAACTATATTAGTTTGCCACGTTTCTTCTCATTTGAATATGTATCGAGTTTGGTATTTTTGTGTAGGAATTTAAATGGGTTCCTTTATGTCGGTAGGGTTAATTTACACTCGGCCAGTTCTTCTCTTATAGATTTTTCGCGATCACGTAGATTTTCGTTGTTTACTAAAATCGCCATTTCATGCGCGCAAGTCAGAAACGTCATGTAACGTGACGCAATTTTTGGACACGCGGTCTTCGCGTTGTTTTCAAATCTGATTGGCGTAGGTCGCTAGTTATTTTATTTTTCTAAGCGTTTCCATTGGCCCGAGTACGTAGTTTATCAGATACAAATATCAGATATAAATAGCCAGTTAGACCTGGGATCTTTCTCTATATGAAGAAATAATTGCCTGCCGTGAAACTTCGTATTATCGTCTCCACTGCGGGGAAAAACAGCGGTAATTGGTATGTAACTAAATTTTTATCGTTTTACTTATTAGAGGGTTCTTTGAGAAATCTCGGCCCGTAAGTAAAGTTCTTCGGGGACATTAACTTTTAAGTTTTAAATGGTAGCGCCATCCATCATTATCTTTGAAGAACGATGTAAATGTAAAAGTGTGCATAAGTCTTTCTAGGATTTTGGCAGTAGATAGGAGCGTGTGAAGTTATGAGATACATGTGTGCTCATAGTTGTAGAATGTTGTGTAAAACCACAATTTATTCCTGGGTATTTACAAATGTAATTTTATTGGGAACTCCATTGTGTGTACGTTAATTTTATTGTGCCTTAAATGTGAGAAATGCAGTCGGAGGGTAAAGATGTATGTTATAAGTGAATTATACTGCTTAGAGGAGTAAACTATTCCTATAGCACGAGGTTTAATTTAAATTTTGGAGTAAGCCAGGAAACCTCAATGTGTAATGGGAAAAGGAGGCCACGGAATTTCGGACAAAGGAGTTCCCTAGTTGAAATGTTTGGACACGTGGTTAGCCATGCGTAACAGCCACGTAACCCGTCAGACAGTGTCTGGGGCTTTGTTTACTTACCTGGAAGATTTAAGTTGAGGGAAGGGAGGAGTAGAAGGAGAGGGAGATAGAGAGCCACGTGGATAGTATTATTGTATGTATCGTTGTTCAAAACGAGAGAAGGGGAGTAGAAGGAGTGAGATTGAAGTGACACGTGGATAAATATTATTTTATAGATTGTTAAGCATAGAGGTGAAGGAGTGAATGAGGTAGTTGTAAAGATTATGGGAGCTATATGTGTAAGAGATGCGTTATGTTGGAGTTGGTGTACATTAGACGCATTTTCTTTTAATTTCAGCGGGTCACGGCAAAAACAGTGGGAGAGCATAATTTGCCAATACAAATTATCCACAGCAAAAGGACATATCTCAGGGGTCAGAGGACTCGAGTTATCGTCAGAAGCAAAAGAAAAATAACCTACGGTCTCTTGCAGTGAAGTGCCCATGCTTAGCGGGAACGGGTTTATTTATCATAACGCACAGAGCTCATCGCTATTATAGTCTCCAGCAACGGAAAATCGCCCGGGAGACTGATTAAATCGTATACAGCCAGAAATCACGGCTGCGTTTTCCTCTAACTCCGGAGTGGGTTATAAGGGGAAAGTTATAGAAGCTATTCAGCAGCAGAGAAGTTTCTACAGTTAATCAAGTTCTTCAGGCTTGATACCCAAAATCATCATCATCGCAGTAGTCAGGAGCAGGTGAAAGGGTTACAATACCTGGGTCCTGAAAGTAACGAGAGAAGAGCGTAACGGAGACGCCGCATCATCAGTCGTCGAGTGTTAGAGAGACACTGATACCAAGAGAGAGAGAGAGAGAGAGATAGAAGGAGGGAGAAAATAGACAGGACCAGTAGGGTCTGTTCATTATCCATTTGACGGATAGACACGGAGCCATCGTTGTAAGCCAAGTCTATTATTTTAGCATTTCCAGTGGTATTAGTTAGAGGCGCATATCGCTAAAGTTACCAAGTTGGTCAGCAGGGTGACAGAAAGAGTGAATGTGATTTGGGGTCTTCCTAGTGTCTATCTAATTTAATTGTTACTTTGTTTTCCAGGCCGTGCTACAGTGCACGCTATTTATTTGATTGATGTATGATGAAATTTACTGATTTTTTTGTGTAAATATATATATATATATATATATATATATATATATATATATATATATATATATATATATATATATATATACCGTATACTGGATCAGCTTCTACACTTTACTATACTTACTCTATGTTGTCTGTATAGTGGTGTCTGTGGTCGTTTTCTACACCTTATCTCCTTGTGTTTAAAGGTAGTTAGAGGGGGGTGATTCTATAGCTTTTCTGAAGTCACGAAACGGCAAGGGGAGAGTCAAATCCTGGTTCTAGCCCTTGAGCCAATAGTCTCATCTGTCCACAGGCATGTCATTTTTCATCTAAATTCTATCTTCTCAGACTTTCTCATACTAGGGTCTTGTTTTCATTCAGGCAAACTCTATAAACTTAAATCCACTTCGTGACACTTATATATACTGAAGCACATTAAAAACGCACCACCTGTATAATCCTGGAACAGAGTGTGAAATGTAAATATAAGTGTTTACAAGTTTACATATTTGGAATCTTTATTCATTTTCCTATGAATCCATGCTGGTCATTAATTTGTACATTTGATTGTTATGAAATTAATTGCATTCTGTGCAGGCAAGGGAGAAAACCAAAAATACAAAAAAAAATGCACGTGCGTTATCCTGCTGTAGAAGCTGCAAGTCTTGATAAATTGTGAGCGCAGGAGCAACCAGTACATCCAGAACCTCATCTCGATATGTCACAGAATTAACATTTCCACGGAAGACGTGAAGAGGCAAGCGATGGTGAAAACTGAATCATCCCCAAATGTGAATACTGCATCCTCCAAATCGGTTGACACAGCAATCTGCAAAGCGCTCTCCACACCGTCGCCAAATCCGCATACGTCCATCAGCAAAGGATATGTTGAATCTGCTCTCGTCTGTGAATAGGACAGCATTCCACTGCAGTCTAGTTCATCTGACATGTTGCTCTGCCCATTGCAGGCGCTGCTGACGATGTCTGTGAGTCAAGTTTGGCCCATCATAAGGTCGTCTTGCAGTAAGGCCTGTATCTCTGAGTCTTCGTATGACTGTCATTCAAGAGACTTGCCCATGTCTACCCACTATTGCTCTTGCTGTTTGACTTGCCGGGAGAGTACGATTCCTTAGGTAACTCAGCACAATAGGACGATCTTGCGCAGGGGTAGTAACTCGTGGTTGGCCACTCCGAAGTCTATCCCGGGCACTGCCAGTGGTTTCGTAACGTTCATTGAGACGTACAATAGTGCTGTGGTGGCAATTCATCCTTCTGGCAATGGCCCGCGAGCTCATTCCGGTCTCCAACATACCAATGGCTCGTTGGCGGTCGTTTTCAGATAGTCGTGGCATTTCAAGCACATGTACTGGGTGTTTTGTCTCAACGGCCTTCTTATACCGAGTATACTGCCACAACGTGTACACATTTTCAGGGTCATAGCTGTTAGGAATCGTGTTGCACGTGTAACTTTCATCGTTTTCATGTAGTCTGTACACAAACCCGTGGGTTGAATCATGCACTTTCCATTCCAGCAGCCATTCGCTCTCTACCTCTTGGCAAACACGGGGAAAATCCATTCCCACACTTTTTTTTCCAGCTTCTCGGCATCATTATATATAATAGTGGTGCGTTTTTAATGTGCTTCAGTATATATATTGCTTAAGTCCCTTAGACAGGAACGTTCATTGAACTTGAATAACTCAAAGGCTGAACAAGCTGTTCACAACATTCCATTTGGATAAGGTTTTATTTAGCGGTAACATTAAGGAAACCTATCAATCTGCAACAAAACAGATGGCCCTCGAAATAAAAGAAAATTGTGCGAAAAGAGTGGGAATTGCTAAGTAACAATTTGCTTATGCTTTTCGATCAAGGCTACAGATAAGACCACATTGACTGGCCGACAAATAAACATGGTTAACGTAACGTAAGAATCATCATTCTAATTTTTTTCTGAATCGTAGAAACTTCAGACATAATCTAACCGACCAACAGCTTTCATAATCTCTTATAATGACAACTTCAAATACAAACTACAGGGTGTAACGCTATGCTCTCAAAATTTCAGTCAATCTCGGCTCTCACAACTTTATAAATAGTGTTTGTAATGTAATAGTAAGTGTGATTGCCTATCAAGCAATCGTTCCGTGTAAGATTCACCATATATATATACAGGGTGGTCATAAAGTCTTTCCCTGATTTCAAAAATTTATTTTTTTTAAAGTATTCTGTGCAGAGACACTTGGTTTTTGGGAAATTATTCCAGAACTAAAACAGTTTTTTATGCTATTTGTAGATTTCAACATTTGCGATTTTCAACACTAATATTCGAGGGATTGTAAGTTCTCTTGAGGCACGATAGGTTGATTTCTGAGGACTGCGTTGAAACGCCGTGCGCACTGCGTCCACAGTTTCTTCACTCACACGAGGCCTACCTGCTCTGGGCATGTCACCGACGCTGCCAGTGTCCATAAACTTTATATACCAAGCTTTGATGCTTTTAACATCTGGAGGATCTCGTAAAACTTTGAAATCAGGGAAAGACTTTATGACCACCCTGTATATTCCTTGCTCGGTGGACGGTAAAATATGAGCGGAGATGGGTGTCAAATGTTTAGATCCTGTAATGAATATACGGATCTATATACTTACGTTTATAAATTTTAATTTGGCGCATGCTATTATTCTATGAAAGTTTGTATCTCGCTTTCGAGTTCTTCATTCTATTTATTTATTTTTGTTTTAAATTCATTTTACACATAGAAGTGACAGAGTGATTAGAGCGCTGCTTCTTCGCCGCAGAAGTGCCGGGTTCGATTCACGGTATTGACGCGCTCCAGTCTACCCAGCTGTAAATGGGTACCTGGTTTGCTATTGGGTTTTGGAAGGAAAAAGCAGCGAGGAAAGAAACTGGTCACCCCACCTCTCTATGCTGGACCTAGTCTAACGAAGTGCCTAACACTTCACTCCCCTACGGTTGTATCTGCAATATGGCTACCTACCTACCTACTCTGAGAATTGAGGACGTTAAAACTATTGCTACAGAAGACGGAGACTGAGATTAACTAGTGACAGAGTGGGCGAATGCACACTAGCAAGCCTTTATTGTTAGATTAGTTGACAAAATTATGTAGGCAGTGTCTGTCAGATATTACTGTATTTTTTTAAAAAATAAAAGCATCGAAAATAGTTATCGAATGAAAACGTCTTGAAACCTATTCAAATTGACGTCTGATAGTGTACGAAGAAGATGAAGAAGAATGAAAACGTCTTGACACTTATGCAACTTGACGTCCGAAAGTGAACAAAGAAGAATAAATGAAAACGTCTTGACACTTATGCAACTTGACGTCCGAAAGTGAACAAAGAAGAATGAATGAAAACGCCTTCAAACTTATTTAAGCTGACGTCCGAAAGTGTTTGAAGAAGAATAAATGAAAACGTCTTGAAACCTATTCAGGTTGACGCCCGAAAGTGTTTGAAGAAGAATGAATGAAAACGTCTTGAAACCTATTGTGGTAAAGTGGGATGTTATAAATATTTATAGGGGACTTAGTGTACTGACTGAGATCAGCTGTGAAGGTATCTATATCTAATAAGAGTAGTGTATTATAGAAAACCTTACTTACTGCCACATATGTATACCTCAGTCAGAATTATTCTGGAGTAGTGTGATGACTTACAGAATTTATTAATGTGATTCTTGTAGTGACATATATTATAAATGGTATCCTATGTGTGTCAGTTGTGTAGTGGTAATATGAGGTAATACTGGTTTTGTTTTGTTCAAGCTCTGTTGGTATTTGTCATCATGACTTCAATAGTTTGTTTCTATGGGAACTAGTATTGGAGATGTTCTCAGTTCCTGGTATTAAAACAATTTAATTCCCCTCTTAATTTTAGTTTATATTGTCATTGTAAGATGGGGTACATAATGTTGAGCTCCATGGCCACACTCTCTTATCTTGCGTGATGACTGCAGTAAAGGACTCCTCTGCTCGATAACTGTACTGAGTTCTGGAGCCACCCCACTGGTTGTTATATTGACCAAGGAGTATGCTGTCCACTTCTGGCTTCAGCAAAGCTCTGACCAGGTGATGCTCAATAACTTTAAGACCACGGTCCCTGAAACAAGAAGGTTGTACCTTCTACGTCAGAACTAATTTACACTCTAGTTCTACACTGAGCACAATACATCACAAACATTGAGTTCAGAGCGTTAGGCCAACTGTCAGCTTCATCTGAAATACCTTATACCAGTATTTCCCTCCCTAATGGTTACTACGCCTCTGCAATTCCAGCATTATTTCTTTCTAGTTAATAATCTAGGTGTCAGTGTACTGTTTGGCCATTCCATGCAGTTTTACTTTCCTCCGACACCTTCTGTTCAGGCTGGAGCCTATAGGCTTTACATCATGTTCGCTACTGAACCACAAAATATATACAGACATAAATTATCAATTTACATTCAATTTTCATTAAAAGATATTGAATATTTCAAGCTTACCACAATTCATGGAAATAATAATAAACAGTTTCGTTGACTGGCAATGAATATAGCACAACTCCGATCTGCCGATGTCCCAGGCTTTATTTTGTAAAAAATATACACTGGTGCTCAACGCACTGCTTCTTAGTAGGTTTATTACAAGATGTGGCAATGAACAGACGCTCTGAATGGAGTATATTCGCAGCTCTACCCAATCACACCACGTCTACACATCTTTTCAAAAAAGTACCCCTTTCTCACGTTTCCCCTGACAACACAAGATAGTATTTATAGTCCGACCAATCGTGTTTAGTCTTTCATTTGTTGCGCTCCAATCACATAGGAGTTAACATGGTAGGCTATTTCCGTAACGTAATGTTTTTTCAAACACGTTATAAAAAAATTTTATGAGCAGAAATGATTTCATGCTGTCAGGCACCCCCACTATTTTATTTTGGCCATAACTTGGTAATTCCTAGACTATTTGCGTAACGTTTTACATATTCTTTGTCAGCAAACCCTAAGGAACCCAAATATATATATTTAATAGAGCTAATATGCTGCGTTCAAAATATTCAATTTCTTCTACCTCCTGTTTCGAAGATGTGCTGTCTGGGTACTGTAATGTTTTCAAACGTAAACCGGTATAATGTCATAATTCCTAATAAGCGTTTTTCAGTATTTTAAAACCTAACTCTGGGAAGGGTAGTGAATTTTATCACTGTCGATTTGAAATAAAGTTAGTGCATGTGGCCTTACACGCGTGATGGCAGCAATTGTGTATCGCGCGACGCGTGTTTAGTGTTGCACGTGTTCGGCTTTCTGCCTCTCCCTTCTCTCTATCCTTTAGTCCATCTGTCTTTAGTTACGCCGTGTATGGAATGAATGAAATATTAAATCTAGGTCATTGATCAGCTTGCGTACCTCAAGGTTTTTCCAAGAAATACAGTACACGTTTCATTGAAGAAAGCGGGTAATAATACAGTAGGCTTTTACTATCAACGTGAAAGCGTTACAATTTGCAGACGAAGTAGAAAACAAGGGGGATTTCGAGTACAGTCATTGTGACAGCACTGTTCTTTACCATTCTTCTTTCCTTTTATTAAATTTATTTGTTAGGCTTTGCATTTACGTTTTAATTTATATATGGGGATTAGAATAATTCACGACACCTATTCAGGTTGACGTCCGATAGTGTACGAGGGAGAAAAATGAAAATGTCTTCTAAATTATTCAGGTCGACGTCCGAAAGCGTGCGAAGAAGAAGAATGAAAACGAGATGATAATCTTCATAGCTTGTGCAGACAATTATGGAAAACTTCTGCAAGTCAACAGATCTTTTATCAAAAATGTTGTACTCAAAGAAATGTTTTAATAATGTGTTTACAATAATTGTTATTTTTTAATGACCCGAATCCGTGCCATTGACATCTGAGATAAGCTCAAATAGACCCGAGGGAATGATTTTAGTGTTTACTTCCATATTAATCTTTATTTTTCTTCTGGAACATATTTGGCGAAACGTTCACCAGGAGTCATCTAGTAGTATATAGAATCTAGAAATTTTGGCAAATTGTAAGATTAAGTTATATGAATCAACAGCATTTACGTATAATAGCAGAAAATGAGCCGTTTGTGAAATTGGGCGCTCCTGTAGTATACAGGCAGATTCTGACGAAAGGTTACTGGGGTACAAACCGACAGCACACTTTTTTTAAACGCAATTCGACTACTTCTCCCTTTCTTTTATAAACAACTTTCTTGTGCCTGACGAAGAACCTGTGGCCTTAACGATGGCTGAAATTGTCTTTTGTTCCAGTAGGACTTAACTATTTATTATTGTTCGCCTAACTGTTTAACGCCACTTCGCACGGTAAATAAAGGACAACATTAAGTCAGTTAGGCGAGTGTAAGTAAAGGACAACATTGAGTCATTAGGCGAGTGTAAGCAAATGACAACATTGAGTCGGTTAGGCCAGTGTAAGTAGAGGACAACATTGAGTCAGTTAGGCGAGTGTAAGTAGAGGACAACATTGAGTCAGTTAGGCGAGTATAAATAAAGGACTACACTGAGTCAGTTAGGCGAGTGTAAATAAATGTAAGGAGGAAGTGCTTTGTTGGGTTTTTTTCACTGTATACAACCCATTAACTACTGACATTCACAGACCACCAACCCCGCTGTTAAGGCGTTACAATAAAACATAATTAGAGGGAGAAAAATATTTTTTAAAATGGAACATACTCTCCAATTCCTTTCTGTTCCATTTCACCTTCATTAGATCTTTGTAGTCGAACTTGTTTATAATTGTGTGGGCAAAATGGAACATACTCTCCCATTCCTTTCTGTTCCATTTCACCTTCATTAGATCTTTGTAGTCGAACTTGTTTATAATTGTGTGGGTAAAATGGAACATACTCTCCAATTCCTTTCTGTTCCATTTAACCTTCATTAGATCTTTGTAGTCGAACTTGTTTATAATTGTGTGGGCAAAATGGAACATACTCTCCCATTCCTTTCAACTTCCTAAAACTATAATGTGATCATTTATTACTAGTAGCAATATATATCGTATTTTACAAATCCGTTTAATTATGTAGTTTTATGAACTCTTTTCATTCTCTACTTTTATGTATAATTCTTAGATAGAGAAAGATATTCATAAGTAATGATTTTGTGAGGAAATCTGCAAATACGTAGTGGAAATAATGTAGAAATGTTTCCACAAAGTTGGTATGTGCGCGTTCTTTTAATGGGAGTTCAATTTAAATTTCCGTATTTTCCCGAGAATGAACTGTTTCCATATTTTGGAATCTACTTTAGACTCACTGGGCTGTCAAAAGAACTACCTTGATAAAATTATGTCTGTTTTCAGATTTCAAAATATTTGGATTTTGGAATACGTGCGTTTAATGTGTAATTTAAAACGGTGGAAAATTAAATTAATACTGAATGACATTTTACTGAATATTAACTTCACTTCAGAATTTAAGTGAATTTGTGTCAGCTATCTCCTGAGTTTTCACAGGAAAGGCGGAAAAAAAATTACATTTGATCTTAGGGCAAAGCGCTCGTCGTAAAAAGCAAGTAAGCAGAATGGCAGAAGACGAGCTACCGCGACAAACACTGGAAACCAAGCGTCATAGGTCAAGATCTCCAGGACGACCCAGAGTTAGCTGGGAGGACAACATCAGACACCATCTGAATGACCGAGGACTGATACTGGAACCACGCTAAATGGAAGACAGCCGATAGGATAGCATGGCGCTGTCTCTGGCTAACTATCTCCAGCCCAAGGTAGAAGAGGAACGATTAAGCAAGTAGGTAAGATACAGCGCGTGCAGATACTGACGGCCAAAGGGTTAGTCCAAAATTTCTCTTGGTTTACAAATCATTCTCTCTTTCTCCTCTGACACCTAGAGATCAATCACATCTTCCCTTGATCTCTACCGGTATAACGGTATCTACATTATGCCGATCCCTGCTCTAAACATGTCTTTGAATTCCCTTTTAGCGTTTGACTTTCACAAGATTTAAAATGTAATTTGTATCTGTCTAGTTCTCCACACTTATATAACTTAGTTTTATTGCTCTTAGTTACACTTATTTCCCTGAAATCACAAAATTAATTTGTATTATTTGTTATCTTGAGCTGTCCAGGTACGACAACCGAGTCTGTAACATCTAGATGTTGCGGATCCTTAGCCCAGGTATCTCAAGAACTGTGGTTTAATGATGTGAACAGATTGTCTTTTTCCGACATCACGCTGAACTACCAAAGTCAAGTACCAGACAACACCAAAACTGACCATGCTAGCCACAAGTATTCTTCCATGCTTTTAACCTTCATGGCATTTTTCATGATCTTCTTTCCTCTCTGCTCTTGACTAAAGTTTATAAGTGTCCTCCTTTTCCGCTACATTTTAAAACTATATTCACCAACTCAACTTTAAAACTGTATTCACCAACTCAACTTTAAAACTGTATTCACCAACTCAACTTTAAAACCGCAAGTAATATGTAGGCGGCAAGCAAAGCTCATTCTGCCTTTTTCAGACCGAGAACAGGTCATTGTGGACTTAAATACCTTGTATCTTTTGACAGCATACACAAAGACAGCCTATAAAAATACTGAGGGCTTATGGAATTCCCAGCTGCATTGTTTCCATTACAAAAGAAGCCTCTATACTAACTTTACATGCAGTGTTGGGCAAAGCAACATAACTTTTGAGGTGAAGACAGGAGTACGACAGGGTTGTCGCTTATCAACCACTTTATTTTAAACAGTCATAGACTGGGAGATGCGCCAGACAACAGACAGAGGGCAGTCCAAGATGAATAAGATGGACAACATTTTCTACACTGGAAGATCTGGAATATGCAGACGACACTGCACTACTCGCACATTCACATCAACACATCCGAGAAAAAACACATAGACTGAATACGTATAACCAGCAGATGGGTCTGAGCATCAATTCAAAAAATACAGAGGTCATGACACTCAATGTGAGCAATCCTGAGCCCATCACAATAAGGAACCAGAAGCTGGAACAGACAGACACATTTACTAACTTAATAGGATGCATAGTAACACCAGACAGCAAAACCAGCAATACATCAACACCAGAATGAATAAAGCAAGAACAGCCTTTGCTGTCTAAACAACACCTGGAAGTCCTCTCACTACACCACAAACACAAAATTAAGATTATATTAGAGCTGTGTACTTTCTGTGCTTCTCTATAGTGCGGAATTCTGGGAAGTAACAGAGAAGGAAATGTCGAAATTGTCCTCTTTCCACACAATCTACCTAAGAAAATTCTCCTAAATTTTTGGCTGAATACCATCCCCCACCAAGAACTGCTTACTCTGAGCAACCAAGAGGACATTGGGTTGCCCACGTCTTCAGAAGAGACCCCGATGCCATAAGAAGAGCAGCAAATGCTATGGACTCCTGAAGGAACTCGAAAGAGAGGCCGACCAAATACAACTTGGCGGAAAACTGTGGAGGCCGAGATGCAAAGAATGAATCATAGATGGAGCACTGCAAGAAGGATGACCACTGACCGAGTAAAGTGGAAGCACTTTGTTGCTGCCCAACAAGACGCCACCAGGCGTGATGGCCACTGACTGCTTGAACAGTCGGCGGCTAGGGATCAAAGAAGAAAAAAATAGCTGACGTGGATAACAAAAGTAAAGGTTGCAATATTTTCATCCGGAGTGCTGGCACCAACAGATGGACAGACCCAACACAAATACAAACGTTATCTTGTGAAACATTATCGTTCAGGTAAGCAAGCATTCTTAGCTGTGACCGACCTGCCACAGTGGCATCTGTTCAACGTCTTTCCATATCTTCCTTATTCATTTCAATGTCTGCCTCTAGTCCCCTTATACCTCTCTTACGCTGAAAATTCCAGAATAAGGACTGCCTTGTAATGCTATCAACAGGTTTCCTCAATATATGTCCTATCTATCGCCAGGGTCTTCTTCTAGGAGGAAGCAGGTAAAGGATCCTGTTTACACGCCCGTGGAGGCATTTTGGGAATATGGTGTTGGGCCCATATTTTCTCCACTATGCTACCGCGGTAGCCTAGTGGTTAGTGCACTGGCTTCCTAGCTCAGTGGTCCATAGTTCGATCCCCAGATGAGGAGGGATTTTTTTAGGCCGCACACGGCTCCTGGGTCGACCCAGCCCCATTAGGGTACCAGAGCAACTCTGGGAAGGTTAAGGCGACCGGCGTAATGCTGACCACATCACCCCTAGTGTGCCGACGGTCGCGAAAATATGGGTCTTCTAATCTCTTGAAAACACTGGCATTTGTCTGGCTCTTGTCCTCAATTCCACATTAGTAATCTTATCATACTTCAACATAAGATACGCAAGCACCAATTTATGAAAATCTGTAGATTTTTCTTTTGTTTCTCCTTATTTCAGAGCAATAAAATAGAATTGACTTCATTTTTGAGTTGCATATTCTTAATTTTGTGTTTGGTTGGACTTACTGCTTTTGATCGCCATATATTTCCCTATGTATTGAAGGCTAAAATACATCTACAGTGTTATTGAAAAGTTACTTTTATTTTTAAATTTTTATATTATCACTTGTATTCAATGGATAAGTGTGCAATAAATGTCAGAACAAAGAATTATAACCGTCTTTTATATAAATAAAAAATAATATGGTATGAAATCAGTTTTACAAGTAAACGGTACACATGAAACAAGGGACGTTTCGGGTTTTACCTTTCGTCAACCACAGTTAAGAACAGGTGACAATGGACAAGAACTACATATAGGTGCTACAAAAATCAACGATGATGAGGAAATCGCCAAATGGGCGATACAAGCAGATGAAATGACGGTGATGAGCGAAACGATAACAGTAATTCTTCTTCTTCTTCCGTCCTTAGCCACCGACCGTCAAAGCAGTCAGTGGCCATTACGCCTAGTGGCGTCTTAGGGCAACAGCAGATAGGTTTTCTTTGCCATTGTTTCCCATCACGCCTAGTGGCGTCTTTAGGGCAACGGCAAATCAACCCATTTGCTGTTGTTTCCGTAATCGAAGTGACTGGCAAACGGGTGATCAGCCCGTTGTGGATAACAGTAATAGCGCAAGAAAATCGTAAAACCAGAAAGACATGTCGAAACAGGAAAGTAAATAATCGACGAAGCGAAGACAGAAATGAACAACACTATTAAAACATAACCGTCTTTTGTACAACAGTTGTTTTTTTTTTTTTTTTTTTTTTTATTTAATTTCTAGAAACAAAATAGAACCCCATAAAATCTAAAAGTGCCAATAAACTGGTTTGGTTTGGTTTGGTTTGGTTTGGTTTTAAGGACTATCTTCATTGCACACGGACAACACCATCAGCGCTCCGATCTCCCCCCTTAGATCACACAAGGAGGATCTCAGCACAGTGCATGAACTCCTTAGCATCGGCCAGAATCCCAATGTGTTTCTATAATCACACATTCTATAAATATTTTTATGGTGGGTAGGTGTCTAATTTTTTAAAATTTGGCCAGGACAGGAAGCTTATGGGTTACTCTTTACGATTTCCAGCTGCCGTGGGATTTTTAACGTCCACAACTTGAACACGTGACCTCCTATTCTTTCGCTGAACACATTTTTCCATAAATTATATTCCCTTAACTGGGAATCGAACTTGGTACCTGATAAAGTTGATAACGTTGGATTTTTATTCCCGTAAATGATATCCACCAAAAGATAGATATAAGTGGATGGAAGCAGACATCATCATCATCATCAGTTGATAAGATCTCTATGGTGTTGTGTGCTCCACTGTAGTGTATGGAATGTCAACTTGACCTACGCAGTGGTGTGTAGACATGGATTGAGTGTATAATGTGCGAATGTTAATAAGGGTTCGTGGTGTTGACAAATGTTCTTTTCTCACACTCATGTATGACTGGAAGTCATCGACACCAACGACTGTGTACCTTTTCTAAAGTTTAATTGGACGTACACACTCGACAGCACAGATAGTGACAAATCACAGGTTGGCATAATACATCATAGTACAGTGGATAAATGGTCTTGCAATGTTACATGGGCACTCATGTAGAATAAGTGTATAATGGACTGTCAGTAGCCAAGCACTCAGTATCGCCCATCCATATATCATCTGACTTCACTGACTGAGCACGTCAGCTTATAAACAATATTTCAGATGGCTTCTAAACCTAATCTCGTCTAGCGACGATTCTTCAACATAATGTTCAGCACATATTTTTCCATATAATAATATTGAACCGCTAATAACGGGTTCTCATGTGTAGCAGTGATCTCTGGACTAAACAAGCGATAATACGGGCATCCCTTTTCTCTTCTTGAAAGTCACTACATGTTTTGGTTCCAAGATGGCTTCACTCGTGAGCTGTCACTCACGTTTGGATACAGATAATGAATCTGTCCTAAAGTTAGTCATTCATAAAACATTTCATTGCTCTGTAGATTTGATCATGAACAATTGACTGCAATCTACAGGATATAGTGCTGCTAGGAATCGAAGTCGTTTTCATCGAGTCAAATATATTCTCTTAGACATTCAAATCGTAACTATCGAAAATGGTGGCTTCGATCGAGAGTTCATAAGAGTATCTTTGATTACCTTGGTAGAGGAAATATGAAACTGCCATTCCTTGGCAATACGACTAAACCCTGGGGTAAAGCATACACGATAGGTTTAGACGACTATCACCTTCCCCACAAATACTGAGATCACTTTTTCCCCGGCGACAGGCCGACATGGAAAACACACAGTCCCTATCAGGACGAAGCCAAATCACACCACACTCTAGCGACACATCCGCCGAATAGCCTTCGACCTCTCTAGAGACAACAGAACATATAGTTCGACTTAGATATGTAAAGATATACAGATATAAGACAGACTCGTCCTACTCAGACAAACAATACACATAAATTCAGGCCATAGATATTCTGAAGCAAGAACAATCTATTATTACCCAAACAACGAATAAATCGCAGTAAAATGGATTTATCCGCGGAGTTTGATCGAAAGAGCCGACACAACTTTCAAGGGAAGTAACTCAATAATGACTTTCCCTTAAGCACTAAAAAAATTACCTATGTATAATATTGTAAGATATCAAAGACTGCACGTAACAGTCTTACCACACCTCCCGGGAAAAAAAAAAATGGAACATTTTTTTTTTTTTTGAAATACATCTAGGAGCAACGTACAATAGGCTCACAACGCATGAATAATGCGCAGATGAAAATATCAGGAATACCTATAACGCCTAATATGAGGCTAAGTCGACTTATGGAGCGACTGGTGAGAATGTGTCTCATAAACTGAGAGAAATTATTTCTCTACAAGTATATTTTTCCAGGAAGGTGTCATCAAAGTATAATACAATTCTGGCAATTACACAATGCCTAAAAAATTCATATCATCATTTCGCATTAGATATCTTAAATTTATGATTTATGAAGAAAAAAATCATCAAAGCACAGCGGTGAATAAACATCAATGAACCGCTATGTAGTGATACAATCATTATATTATTAAATTACAAATGTGTATCTATCATGATATAGAAAAGGAACTACTATAGAACTAGACATATCAAGAAGTCTAAGCCCTAATAGTTATGTGGAATTATGTGGGCATCTTGACAGAATGTCTGCCATCACATTATCTGATCCACGAATAGCTCGCACAGAGAAATGAAAAGGTTGAAGAGCAATTGCATATCGAGTAGACCTCGAGCTCTTCAAATTCTTACTCTGTATAGCAGTAAGAGCTTTTTGGTCGGTTTCTACTATGAAATGTGCGCCTAGAAGGAATCTCTGTAGTTTGAGGATCGACCAAACCATAGCTAATAGCTCACGGTCTAAAACCGAATAATTCCTTTCTGCCGCATTAAGTTTTCTGGAAATATACATTACAGGATGCAGAGTTCCAGAGTACTCTTGCATTAGTGCCGCTCCAATCCCAGTGGATGAAGCGTCACTACGAAGAACGAATGTCTTATCTTTAGTGGGTAGCACTAAAATAGGTGGTGTTGAAAACAGTGTTTTAATCTTATCCAGAGAGCATTGGCATTCCTGAGACCAGTGGACCACATTAGGCGAACCTTTCTTTAGAAGTGTTGAGAGAGGTGCCATGATAGAGGATAGATTCTGAATGAATCTGCCATAAAATTGAATAAGACCTAACAGACTTCTCACCTGTTTTTTAGTCTTAGGGATTGAGATGTTAAGTATCTTACTAGTATTATGGTCCTCTGTCTTTAGGAAACCATGACCAACTCGGTGGCCTAGGAAAGAAATTTCGCTAAAACCAATATAGGCTTTAGAGGGTTTCGCTGTCAGGTTGTGCTCACGCAAAGTAGACAGCAATTCATCTAACCCCGAATAGTGATCTTCCCAAGTATCGCTGAAAAGACAGATGTCGTCTAGATATGCAATGACATCTGACCGATAAGATAGGATTCGGCGCATCATGCGTACGAATGTAGCTGGTGCGTTCATAAGACCGAAAGGCATAAAATTCCATTGGAACAAACCTCTAGGTGTTGAAAAAGCCGTGAGAGGTTTGGCGCGTTCAGATAAAGGAACTTGCCAATATCCTTTAGACAAATCAAGTTTAGTGAAAAAATGAGATTTGGAGAGTCGAGTAAGTAGCTCTTCCAGTAAAGGCATAGGTTCGGCATCGAACTTAGTTACTTGATTCAATTTTCGATAGTCAACGCAAAGACGTATGTTATTGTCTTTTTTACGCACAATAACCATCGGCGAAGAATATGCAGAGGTGGATGGTTCGATTATTTTCAAATCTATCATCTCATCCAACTCTTTCTCGACCTGTGCTTGAAAATGTATAGGTATAGGATAAGGTCTAATCCTAATAGGAGTATGGTCAGTTAGAACAATGTCATGTTGAATGACATTCGTTTGTCCAGGGATGTCAGTGAGTACATCCTGAAATGTTTGCAACATAGTTGAAACTTGTCGCTGTTCTCCTAGAGACAAATCAGGAGAGACAGTAACGTTCTTCCATGATTCACTGGAATGAAGTGGGATCATTGGAAGAGGAAGATTTACATCTGAAAAACTTGTTTCCTCATCCTGTATCACGGACAGTGATGAGTAATGACCATGTGGTACTGGAGAATTGTCCGTTGCTTGGAAAATGGGTTGCAAATAATCCGGACGTTCATGGAATTCAGTAAGCATATTGATGTGGAAGGTTTTATGCTTCCCATCAATATCGACAATATAGTCGACATCGGAAATTTTCGATATTATATCGTACGGACCTTTCCAAGAAATAAGTAATCTGTTTTCCCTACAAGGTAGTAATACAAATGCTTTGTCACCAGGACAAAGTTGTCGTAAGCATCTCTTCTTATTGGCAAATTGCCTTGCCTTCTGTTTCGCAAATTCAGAAGAAGAAGTTGCTAATTTGCATGCTTCGATAATCTTTTGTCTCAACGCGATGACATATTCGTAGGATGACTTTGTGTCATCGTCAATATTGTCAGATGTTATGAGATCGTGAAGCAACGACATAGGGCCACGCGGACGCGCGCCAAAGACGAGTTCAAAGGGAGAAAATCCCGTATGTTCATTGGGTACCTCTCTGTAAGCGAAGAGGGCCGCAGGTAAAACTCTGTCCCAGTCCTGAGGATGATCCTCAGTTATCTTCCCCAGTAAGTTTTTAAGTGTTCTATTAAGGCGTTCGACCATACCATTAGACATTGGATGGTATATACTACTTAAAGATCTATCTATCTGCAGAGTAGACATTACTTGAGACATGGTATCTGATATTAGTTGGGTGCCATGGTCTGACAATATCTCTCCGGGGAACCCCAGACGAGAAAATATAAGCCAAAGAGCATCTGCAATATCAGCAGTAGTAATGCTCTTCAGAGGAATAGCCTCTGGCCAACGTGTGCACATATCAACACACGTCAAGATAAACTGATGTCCTCTGGCAGACTTGATCTTAAATGGACCAATTATGTCTATGGCCATTTTTTGGAACGGCCGAATAGGAATGTCCGCCGCCTGAATGGGTGCAGCATGCCGTGGACCTTTGGATTTAACTTCCTGACATACTTTACAAGATCGACAATAAATCCGTATGTCCTTGTTTACCAATGGCCAAAAGAAAGCCGCAAGGACTCTTGACTTAGTACGGGAAAAACCCATGTGTCCAGCACACTGAGAGTCGTGAGCGTGCTGCAAAATTTTTACTCTCAAATTCTTGGGAACCAGGATTTGAGAATGACTTGACGTAATGGAGTCTTGAACCATACGTACAAGTACGCCATTCTTCTTTGTAATCCACGATTTACGACTTGTGTCTTTATTCGGATCACCTTTAGTTGCAAGAATGAAGAATTTCTTCAGAGTGGGATCATCTTCTTGCTGTTTTATAAACGAGTCACGAGAAATTACCAAGGGATTATCTTGGTTATGCACTTCATTATTTTCAATAGATGAAGTTTGAGGCATATTAAGAGCCTGAGCTCTAGTGACTACAGCGTTAGCAATCTGCATGTTTTGCCTTTCCCACGTGGAAATTTGTTGCGGAGTGCATTCTTTGACTCCATGAATGCGACCGATGATGAGGTCAGCGATCGGATTCGGAAGAAGACATGCGTGTACATCTCCTGTAAAGAAAGGAGTAGCAATCCTAATGATAGCAGTAGAGTATTTCTCTAATGTGCCGCCAAATGTTACACATTTGACTACTTGTCCAGTGGCACGGGAAGGATCTACGAGTGACTGCCTAACACCAATTGTGGTGCATCCAGAATCAAATAGCACAGAGACTGGATTGTTATTCACTAAACCCTTATGTAAGACAAGAAAACCTCTTCCATCATGCGCGACTGATGCCGGAAGAGCAGGAAGAGGATGGCCACAGCTTAAAGTAGACACTGTGGTTGGCTCAAATAGCGTTTTGCATTGGGGGCACTGAGATGCTCTCCCAAAATCAAAAGCGGCACATGCCATATTACTAGCATCATTATTATCTTTACTCTGTTTATAGGCTTCATTGGACTCTTGTTGTGCAGAGTTTGCCTGAAAATGTGGTTTATGTCTTTTGTATTGAGATCTACCTCGGTTATTATCACCTCTGTAGTTATTGTTACCTCTATTGTAACCCCTATTTGGGTTTGAGTCATAGTTCCCTTGGTTACCATTATCATATTCATTATAATGAGTATCTCTGTAATTATGATCTTGTTGACTCCAAGACGGATAACCCTGATAGTTTCTATAATTACTTCCTCTACGGAAATTCCTATAATTATGACCACCCCTGTGTCGAGAGCTATCAGCTCGTCTCCAGTTCTTTGAAGAAGAACCCTGAAATGATTGGTTACCTTGGTTTTGATAACTATTATGGTTACCTTTTTTATCAAATCTGTTTTGAGGTCCCTGAAATCTGTGTGAATAATTGGGATTGTATGGTGTTGCTGAAGCAACTGGCATACTCTCCTTAATCTTAGTGTTGCCAAAAGTCACGTCGGGGTGTGCAGTGACATATTGGGAACAATATTCTTCCATTTCTTTTAGAGATTTGGGTTTACGCTCATGTATAAATTCAAGGAAAGGTTTGTTCACACATGACATAATCTTATCTCTGAGCAACAAATCCATAAGTCCTTCATACGTTTTTTCTGTTTTGGAAAGCTCAATCCAACGATCAACTGTGAGACGTGCCTTTGCAGTGAATTCTGAGAATTCTACACCCGTCTCAGGCACCATCGTTTTAAATAAAAGGCGATAGCCTTCCTCACTTAGCTGATATTTTTTTATCAAAGCCGCCCTAATGACATCATAATTATCCTTATCTGCTTCTCCTACAAGGCATAATCTAGTCAAAGATTCACCTTTCAAGTTTTCTGATAATTGATTAGCGTATTGTGATTTATCCACATTATGTGTACGACAAGAACGTTCAAATCTATCCAGCCAGAATGTAATATCGTCACTGGACTGATTGAACGGTGGAACCTTAACCTTGTAAGTAGAAGGTTTACCATTACCACTAGATGCCTGATTAACATTACTCATACTTGTCAATCTCAATTTCTCTAACTCAAATTCATGTTCTCTTATTGCTTTTTTCTTCAGCATCTAATCTTTTTTGTTCAGCCTCCCTGTCTAATCTTTTTTGTTCAGCTTCCCTGTCTAATCTTTTTTGTTCAGCTTCACTGTCTAATCTTTTTTGTTCCGCAGCAGCTTCTCTTTCTAATTTTTTTTGTTCAGCTTCACTGTCTAATCTTTTTTGTTCCGCAGCAGCTTCTCTTTCTAATTTTTTTTGTTCAGCTGCAGCTTCTCTTTCTAATTTTTTTTGTTCAGCTTCAAATCTCCTTTCCTCCACCTGCATCTGCAATTTCTTTTGTTCAGCAGCAGCCTCAGCTTCTCTTTCTAATCTTTTCTCTTCCGCCATAGCTTTTCTTTCTTCTGCAGCTAATCTTTTCTCTTCTGCAGCTAATGCTTTGTCATATTGAGCAACTGCCCATTGTTCTAATTGTTGACCAGTCTTATCAAGGGCTTTCCCTTGTGTAATGAAGTATTCTAATGTAGCCATGATGTCTAACAATAATACTAATCACCTGAATCAATAATAATACCACAAGTTCTCAATGACTTGATTAATCAGTATACTATCCCAATATCTGTGGGTCACAAGCCTTTAATAAGGTCTTGTATAATAGTAATAATAATCAGGTACTGGTTTATACCATAATCCAAGTGCAGTGCACAGGCAATTGTGTCTTATGAAATATACCTATATAAAACATATGTCAACCAACAGAATACATAAAGTACAAATAGGACTGACAATACAAGAACGTTTGCAGAAATCAAAATAAATCAAATAGGGAAATCAATGAAAATAATCACTGAATCTGCAAAGAATAACAACACAAATGACGTCACAATATATGAATATAAATTGAGAATAGAACTGAAAGATAGAAAAGGTTAGACCAACAAATTACAAACAAATCAAAACAAAACTAAAGAACAAAGAAATATTACAAAAATAACAATAATTACAGACTTCACAGCTAACACAAAAGCAACAGTTGTCGCAGCAAATTTTCAATCAAGAAAATTGCACCTATAGAAAACGCCCACAACGGACCCTCTATGACGTGGGATATTCTGTTGTGAGGACGCCGCCCAACCTTAAACACAACCCGCTGACATAGAAACTAACATACTATACAAACAAATAACATGTAAACATAAATATATATAAATTATGTGTATGATAGTATGTGTTGCAAAATAGGCTCAGTTTTACAGTAATGGCAAAGTTATTTTTATGAAAAAAAACAAACTGCCACTTTATTCAATTAAACATTCTGGCCTTAAATATTAAAGTTCATATATGGAAAACAAGAAGATCCATCGATGAAAATAGGACTTCTTAGTTCACAAATACTGTCTTCCTGTTAACATTGACAAGAATTGATCCAACTGTTCTGTGAAACTCTATAATGTCTAATGTAAAAACTGTCAACAACGCTGACCTACATACTGCATTCACCTGACAGGTCACGTGACGAAGTGTTGACAAAGAGCAAACCAATACTGCAAGTGTGTCGTATCAGCCACAGGAAACGGTCTGGTATCGGTAATCTGTTGACTTCTGAACTTCTGCGAGGTCAAACCCAGAAAGCTGGTCCACCAGTTGATAAGGTTGATAACGTTGGATTTTTATTCCCGTTAATGATATCCACCAAAAGATAGATATAAGTGGATGGAAGCAGACATCATCATCATCATCAGTTGATAAGATCTCTATGGTGTTGTTTGCTCCACTGTAGTGTATGGAATGTCAACTTGACCTACGCAGTGGTGTGTAGACATGGATTGAGTGTATAATGTGCGAATGATGATAAAGGTTCGTGGTGTTGACAAAAAATGTTCTTTTCTCACACTCATGTATGGCTGGAAGTCATCGACACCAACGACTGTGTACCTTTTCTAAAGTTTAATTGGACGTACACACTCGACAGCACAGATAGTGACAAATCACAGGTTGCCATAATACATCATAGTACAGTGGATAAATGGTCTTGCAATGTTACATGGGCACTCATGTAGAATAAGTGTATAATGGACTGTCAGTAGCCAAGCACTCAGTATCGCCCATACATATATCATCTGACTTCACTGACTGAGCACGTCAGCTTATAAACAATATTTCAGATGGCTTCTAAACCTAATCTCGTCTAGCGACGATTCTTCAACATAATGTTCAGCACATATTTTTCCATATAATAATATTGAACCGCTAATAACGGGTTCTCATGTGTAGCAGTGATCTCTGGACTAAACAAGCGATAATACGGGCATCCCTTTTCTCTTCTTGAAAGTCACTACATGTTTTGGTTCCAAGATGGCTTCACTCGTGAGCTGTCACTCACGTTTGGATACAGATAATGAATCTGTCCTAAAGTTAGTCATTCATAAAACATTTCATTGCTCTGTAGATTTGATCATGAACAATTGACTGCAATCTACAGGATATAGTGCTGCTAGGAATCGAAGTCGTTTTCATCGAGTCAAATATATTCTCTTAGACATTCAAATCGTAACTATCGAAAATGGTGGCTTCGATCGAGAGTTCATAAGAGTATCTTTGATTACCTTGGTATAGGAAATATGAAACTGCCATTCCTTGGCAATACGACTAAACACTGGGGTAAAGCATACACGATAGGTTTAGACGACTATCACCTTCCCCACAAATACTGAGATCACTTTTTCCCCGGCGACAGGCCGACATGGAAAACACACAGTCCCTATCAGGACGAAGCCAAATCACACCACACTCTAGCGACACATCCGCCGAATAGCCTTCGACCTCTCTAGAGACAACAGAACATATAGTTCGACTTAGATATGTAAAGATATACAGATATAAGACAGAAGGGAAGTAACTCAATAATGACTTTTCCTTAAGCACTAAAAAATTTACCTATGAACATTATTCATGTCTCTCCCAGGTTTTTCACTTCGCGTCAATGAGGCTAAATTGTCAGGCTCGACATTCCAGTCCTTCTTATCCCTTCTTGACAACTACGATCCAGACAAAGGCGACGAAGAATCGCTGACCACCGAGGAGCTGAATGAAAACGATGCTTTCTTGGAGGCTATTCTTGGTACTCCTGTTATGAACATTTTACTCGACCACCTAATATGTACAGGTAAACAATCTTCTTCTTCCCCTCCCTCACCCCCCTTTTCACAAGGAGGCATAATAAATACCCCTCCCACCGAAAACACCCTTCACTACTACAAACGAACAAAAGTATGCAAGTCTTCCTGTTCCGCGCCATCCGCTTTAGGTCCTTACCGTGCGTTATTGGTCGCAATCATGCTCACTCTCCCGTTCTATTTTCCATCCTGTTCTATTGATCTTCATCTACCTCTGATACCTGGGGATGACAAGAAACAAGGGCTTCATTGTA
>JAMPIV010016414.1:0-260000 GCA_024509875.1 Oreohelix idahoensis
ACACTTTGTAGTTGATTGTGTAGTTGCTTTGCCATCAGTACAAACGATATCAACGCATAAGCAAGGTTGTTGGTATCTGTCTGTCATTTTGGAATCTATGGAAAGCAGCATCTTTTCTGCCGAGCACGTCAACATCTGAGATATACTTGAATAAAGTAATCAATCATTAAGATGGTTTGTCGGTTCCATCCACACCATTGGATCTGCATTAACGCACGGATCGTCCTGTTTGGTTCAACCAGGGCAGCGCCAAGGCAGATTCGTTGCACAGAATTTGACAACATATGTGTGGGGCCCAGTTACCGGTCCAGAAATTGACAACATATGTTGTGGGTGCCCAGTAGTAGATCTTGTGTCACCGATCTCACAAAAATAAAGGACTGTAGTTTGCTTTCTTTATCATCGGTTGTAATTCGGTTGTAATGGGTCGCTTTTGTCGTGATAGCAAAGTTATTTGTCCGCAAATATAGCAAAAAACAATCCGCACTGTTCACTCATTCACGATACATCTTGAACGACACGTCTGCACTCACAGAATCCAGAACGCAAATGATGACAAGGCGGGGGGGGAAATGTAATATTGTTTGGTTTTTGCAATGACTGCTACAGATTTCGTCATCCAATTGGTGCTCAACGCTATCCGTCTCGTGGGGAATTACGCGCCAGGGCCAGGGCTATAGAAAAGAGAAGGACTGAGTCATTCGCGTCGGGGAAGGTGAAGCCACCAGCCTACTGAAACCCCCTCTTTTCCCCCCCCCCCCCCCCCCCTCTCGATCATGAAAACTAGTGCTAGTTCGCGATTTTTAAGTTCAAATTCGTGATCAGCATGTCCAAATTAGATACTTAATATGAAACAAATATAAAGGTATGTTATCAGGCACTCGCAGGAATAAAGAAGTAGAACACCAGACAACAGAAAAACAACAGACATGAGTGGCTTACCCAGGATTTGAACACTGGACCTTCCGTGCGACAACCCCGCCTAGCCATGCAAGCGAATCACACTATCCGCCCTGCCATCTACGCATCATCAAAAAATGATGTTTCAATGGCAGGTCAACAGTGCGAACCACAATACATGACACCAGAAGTCCACATGAGGGCAGTTTCAGGGCTATTAATGGGACAGCAATCATTGCTGTGGTATTTTCAATCATCAGCAAGTACTAGGGGCGAAGTAACTACAAAGAGACTTAGGGGGGAAACTGTCAATACTGTGTCCAATGTAAATGATAGTCGGGAATTCTGAAGAACATGTTGAGAAACAGGGATAGTGGGTAGGGTTTGGTATTGTTATAAACATTTATTACACATAATTGAGGGAAAACCGAGGCCTGTAAACAGTAAATTAATATGAAACAAATATAAAGGTTTGTTAAATAGTTAAAATTAGTTAAAACATAGCTACTTTTGTCTCGGTTACTTTTGGCTGTTGTCAGTGTTTATTTTATGTGAGTTAATTTGACTACAACACATGTGGTCTGAAATAAGTGAGCTCAAAAAAACAAGAGGAAGTCATATTTGATGCTTTAAAACTGTATTCCGGACTGTTATGCTCGTGAAAGGAAATTTGCATTGGGGCGTCTTTCCAATTTTTGGGATTCAATCTTTAATTTATCTAAAGCAAATTAAGAAACAATTTGAATGACGTGAGTTCTCAGTCATGCTTGCGATAATCAAAACAAACAAAATATTGACCAACTTTGCCAGGATAAATCCAACAGCAAGTCTCATTTACAAATTTTCTAAACTTCTTCATGTGTATATTTTATTTTTTTATTGTGGTTAACCATCTTTATATGAAAATTTCATTACTGAAAAATTTGTGATTACTTATTGTTGCATTAAAATAGAAATTTTGGAAATATTGTGTTTTTTATTTACAATTATTATTTTATTTATATATATATATACTATATATATTATATATATATATTATAGATATCTATTATATATATATATTATATATATATATATATATATATTTAGTATATATATATATATATTATATATATTTATATATTTATATAATTCTTAATTACCATTATTATTATTGAATGAGAGATACCATGCGAATTTTTTTTTCATGTTGCTTCAATTTGTATTTAAATGAGACAAAATAACATATTTGGCTCATTGTCGTTGAAAGGTTCCCGACTCCTGCCATAGTGCCTTTTGATTATGGACCACATTGCAGCTGGGGAATTCCATAAACCAGCAGTATTTTCCATAAACTGTCCCTGAGTATGGTGTCAAAAGGCATTTTCAAATTCAGCAAAGTTTAGTGTATAGCTATCTCTGCCATATTGAGAACTGCTGTATAATGTTCATGTGGGTGAATATATTGAACTGCGCAATTTTCTTTTGAGCCATGCTTAATCTTTCCTCAGTTCATGGTATACTGCTTTTTGAAAATTGGCTCGGAGAATTATCCTGGCCTAGTGTTTTGAAATGGGAACTGAGAGGAGAGTAATTCCTCTCAGTTGTTGCAGTCTGTAAAGACGCCATTCTTGAACAAACTGACAATTATTCCTTTATTCCACTCCGTGGGTGTTGTCACTGTTTTTGAGACTTGTGCAATGTCGGTTCTAATAGTTCTGCTGCTAGTTCATGGTCTGTCTTTAAATATCTCAGCATTTAAAATGTCGTGACCAGGAGCTTTTCCATACTGTTAACCGTTTGATAGCTGTGATTATTTCTTCCCTATTTGTTCACCAAAGTTCCGGGACTCATTATTTTAAAAATTGAATAAGTAGACTTACATACTAGAATGTTCTATCTCCGTCAAAGTAGTTCCCTTGTGAGTGTACACACTTATTCCAACGTTCCTGCCACTGAAGGAAGCACCTATGGTAGTCACTTTGCGGAATAGCCCTCATTTGTCTCGTCGCGTTGGCTTGAATCTGCTCAATGTCATAAAATCTACGACCTTTCATTGTTTTCTTAAGTCGCGGGAACAAGAAAAAGTCACACGGAGCAAGATTGGGTGAGTATGGAGGATGCGGGAGCAATGGAATGTTGTGTTTCGTCAAAAATGCGTTTGTGGTGACAGACCTGTGCGCAGGTGCATTGTCATGATGAACAAGCCAATAGCCTGTGCGCCACTTCTCAGGGCGATGTCTGCGCACAGCGTCGCGGAGGCGGTGCAGGACTGTGTCGTAGAATTCAGCATTGACACTCTGTCCTATAGGGACGTAATCATGATGCACCAGGCCATCAATGTCGAAAAACGCCATTAACATGGTCTTGACATTGGACTTGACCTGACGTGCCTTCTTCGGCCGAGGAGATGATTGCGTTTGCCACTGGGAGGACATTTGCTTTGTTTCCGGGTCATATCCATACACCCAGCTTTCATCACCAGTTATTATGGAGGACATGAAATTTGTGTCGTTTTTTGCTATCTCAAGGAAGTCAGTGCAAATGGACAACCGATCGTCCTTCTGGTCCTCAGTCAGATGGCGTGGCACGAGTTTCCCTGACACCCGTCTCATGTGCAAATCTTCAGTTACGATTTTATGGCACGTACCAATTGATATTCAAATATCATTAGCAACCTCTCTGATAGTCAGATGTCGGTCAGAGCGTATCATTTCTTGCACACGTGCTACGAACTCGTCGGTGTGGGAGATGGAGGGTCTCCCTTGACGGGGGCCATCTTCAAAGGATCGGAATCCACTTTTGAAACGGGAATACCACTCAAATGTTTTAGATCTACTTAAACTGGACTCTCCGAAAGCTGTTTGCAACATTTCGAGAGTTTCGGAACCAGTTTTTCCTAGACGAAAGCAGAAATCAATGCGCACACGTTGTTGAATTTTGCCGTCCATTTTTGAAAAGCGACGAGCACCACTAGGTCACATCCGCTTATATGCTACCACACAGCGCATGCGCGAAATTACAAACTTCAGGTTTGGTACATATAGTGGCACGTAGTTGACACGTGCACTATGTTAATATCACCTAGCTCCGTATAACGCTTTTCCGGAGTAATGTCTGTATTAACGTCTACATAATTTGTAGCTTCAATAACATTCAGCTGCATCTCTTGCGGTTCCTAATTCAGTGTTTCTCCGAAGTGCTCTGCCCATCGTATTTCCTGCCCCTGTGCTGTGGTGATGAAATTTCATTGCTTATCAATTACTAACGTAATATTGTTTGCACCCTGTTTTCCGGTTATGGTTTTAGTTATTTTATATACTTTTTTATAAGGCTGACATTACGTACCCAAAATTGCATAAGCATTTTGCTGGAAAACTGAATAATGGAGGGAAAGATACTTAAAATATATGTTTACCACAGAGATGCTACAAACACATTACTAGGAAGGTGAGATACAAGTGGCATTAATTTGTTTTAATAAATCTGTTTTCTTTGACATATAATCATATATAACCATGTTTTTGTTGTTGTAAAAATGTGTGTCTGTTTTCGAGATGTCATCTAGTATACTGAAGCACATTAAAAACGCACCACTATTATATATACTGATGCCGAGAATTTGGAAAAAAAGTGTGGGAATGGATTTTCCCCGTGTTTGTCATGAGATAGAGAGCGAATGGCTGCTGGAATGGAAAGTACATGATTCAATCCACGGGTTTGTGTACAGACTACATGAAAACAATGAAAGTTACGCGTGCAACACGATTCACAACAGCTATGACCATGAAAATTTGTACGCGTTGTGGCAGTATACTAGGTATAAAAAGGCCGTTGAGATAAAACACCCAGTACATGTGCTTGAAATGCCACGACTATCTGAAAACGACCGCCAACGAGCAATTGGTATGTTGGAGACCGGGATGAGCTCGCGGGTCATTGCCAGAAGGATGAATTGCCACCACAGCACTATTGTACGTCTCAATAAAAGTTACGGAACCACTGGCAGTGCCCGGGATAGACTTCGGATTGGCCAACCACGAGTTACTACCCCTGCGCTAGATCGTCATATTGTGCTGAATCACCTAAGGAATCGTTCTCTCCCGGCAAGTGAAACAGCAAGAGCAATAGTGGGTAGACGTGGGCAAGTCTCTCGAATGACAGTCATACGATGACTCAGAGATACAGGCCTTACTGCAAGACGACCTTATGTTGGGCCAAACTTGACTCACAGACATCGTCAGCAGCGCCTGCAATGGGCAGAGCAACATGTCAGATGGACTAGACTGCAGTGGAATGCTGTCCTATTCACAGACGAGAGCAGATTCAACATATCCTTTGCTGATGGATGTATGCGGATTTGGCGACGGTGTGGAGAGTGCTTTGTAGATTGTTGTGTTCGTCAGCACAACCGATTTGGAGGTGGCAGTATTCACATTTGGGGAGGATTCAGTTTTCACTATCGCTTGCCTCTTCACGTCTTCCGTGGAAATGTTAATGCTGTGACATATCGAGATGAGGTTATGGATGCATTGGTTGCTACTGCGTTCACAAATTATCCAGACTTGCAGCTTCTCCAGCAGGATAACGCAAGTGCGCGCACCGCATGCATTACGCAGCAATATCTACAGCAGCAGAACATTGTGACAATTGATTGGCCTGCCCTATCACCAGACATGTCCCCTATAGAACATCTGTGGGACGAGCTTGGACGCAGAGTCTACAGGCTTAGTTCTCCAGCTAATCTGCAACAGCTTAAAGTTGCTCTTACACATGAATGGGACTTGACTCCCGGAATTTCCTTCAGAGACTTGTGCGTTCCATGCGGAGCCGCTGCCAAGCTTGTTTGCAAGCACACGGTGGATATACCAGATACTGAGGATAGTGTGAATGAATTTATTTATTGTTTGCATTTTTGGTTTTCTCCCTTGCCTGCACAGAATGCAGTGAATTTCATAACAATCAAATGTACAAATTAATGACCAGCATGGATTCATAGGAAAATGAATAAAGATTCCAAATATGTCAACTTGTAAACACTTATATTTGCATTTCACACTCTGTTCCTGGATTATACATAGAGGTGCTGCGTTTTTAGATGTGTTACAGTATATTACGGTCCTGAAGATCTTCCAGTGGGCCATCCTTGGTTTAGATTAAGTTCAATTTAGTTTAGTAGTTGTGCTGTTGTGTTAGTACCTGTTGTGTTGTTGTGTTAGTACCTGTTGTGTTGTTGTGTTAGTACCTGTTGTGTTGTCTTTGTTTATGACAATGTCAGCTACCAGAAGGGATTGTTTAATTGTGTTAGTACCTGTTGTGTTGTCTTCGTTTATGACATCGTCAGCTACCAGAAGGGATTGTTTAATTGTGTTAGTACCTGTTGTGTTGTCTTCGTTTATGACAATGTCAGCTACCAGAAGGGATTGTTTAATTGTGTTAGTACTTGTTGTGTTGTCTTCGTTTATGACAATGTCAGCTACCAGAAGATATTGTTTAATTGTGTTAGTACCTGTTGTGTTGTCTTCGTTTATGACAATGTCAGCTACCAGAAGGGATTGTTTAATTGTGTTAGTACCTGTTGTGTTGTCTTCGTTTATGACAATGTCAGCTACCAGAAGGGATTGTTTAATTGTGTTAGTACCTGTTGTGTTGTCTTCGTTTATGACTTCGTCAGCTACCAGAAGGAATTGTTTAATTGTGTTAGTACCTGTTGTGTTGTCTTCGTTTATGACAATGTCAGCTACCAGAAGGGATTGTTTAATTGTGCTAGTACCTGTTGTGTTGTCTTCGTTTATGACAATGTCAGCTACCAGAAGGATTGTTTAGTTGTGTTAGTACCTGTTGTGTTGTCTTCGGTTATGACAATGTCAGCTACCAGAAGGGATTGTTTTAATTGTGTTAGTACCTGTTGTGTTGTCTTCGTTTATGACAATGTCAGCTACCAGAAGGGATTGTTTAATTGTGTTAGTACCTGTTGTGTTGTCTTCGTTTATGACAATGTCAGCTACCAGAAGGGATTGTTTAATTGTGTTAGTACCTGTTGTGTTGTCTTCGTTTATGACAATGTCAGCTACCAGAAGGGATTGTTTAATTGTGTTAGTACCTTTTGTGTTGTCTTCGTTTATGACAATGTCAGCTACCAGAAGGGATTGTTTAATTGTGTTAGTACCTGTTGTGTTGTCTTCGTTTATGACAATGTCAGCTACCAGAAGGATTGTTTAATTGTGTTAGTACCTGTTGTGTTGTCAAATTCGTTTATAGTCAGCTACCAGAAGGGATTGTTGTGTTGTACCTGTTGTGTTGTCTTCGTTTATGACAATGTCAGCTACCAGAAGGGATTGTTTAATTGTGTTAGTACCTGTTGTGTTGTCTTCGTTTATGACAATGTCAGCTACCAGAAGGGATTGTTTAATTGTGTTAGTACCTGTTGTGTTGTCTTCGTTTATGACAATGTCAGCTACCAGAAGGGATTGTTTAATTGTGTTAGTACCTGTTGTGTTGTCTTCGTTTATGACAATGTCAGCTCCCAGAAGGGATTGTTTAATTGTGTTAGTACCTGTTGTGTTGTCTTCGTTTATGACAATGTCAGCTACCAGAAGGGATTGTTTAATTGTGTTAGTACCTGTTGTGTTGTCTTCGTTTATGACAATGTCAGCTACCAGAAGGGATTGTTTAATTGTGTTTAGTAGCTGTTGTGTTGTCTTCGTTTATGACAATGTCAGCTACCAGAAGGGATTGTTTAATTGTGTTAGTACCTGTTGTGTTGTCTTCGTTTATGACAATGTCAGCTACCAGATAGGATTGTTTAATTGTGTTAGTACTGTTGTGTTGTTAATGACAGATGTCAGCTACCAGAAGGGATTGTTTAATTGTGTTAGTACTTGTTGTGTTGTTAATGACAGATGTCAGCTACCAGACAGGATTGTTTAATTTGTGTTTAGTACCTGTTGTGTTGTCTTCGTTTATGACAATGTCAGCATACCAGAAGGGATTGTTTAATTGTGTTAGTACCTGTTGTGTTGTCTTCGTTTATGACAATGTCCCAGCTACCAGAAGGGATTGTTTAATTGTGTTAGTACCTGTTGTGTTGTCTTCGTTTATGACAATGTCAGCTACCAGAAGGGATTGTTTAATTGTGTTAGTACCTGTTGTGTTGTCTTCGTTTATGGACAATGTCAGCTACCAGAAAGGTGATGTGTTTACCTGTTTTTTTTGTCTTGTGTTATGACAATTAGTACCAGTGCATTAGAAGAGTTTGTTGTAATGTGAGTTGTTTGTGTTGTCGTAGTTTATGACAATGTCAGCTACCAGAAGGGATTGTTTAATTGTGTTAGTACCTGCTGTGTTGTCTTCGTTTATGACAATGTCAGCTACCAGAAGGGAACCTGTTGTTTTTAATTGTGTTAGTACCTGTTGTGTTGTCTTCGTTTATGACAATGTCAGCTACCAGAAGGGATTGTTTAATTGTGTTTAGTACCTGTTGTGTTGTCTGCTGTTATGACCATGCTAGCTACCAGAAGGGATTGTTTTATTGTGTTAGTACCTGTGGCGTTGTCGTCGTGTATGACATTGTCAGCTACCAGATAGGATTGTTTAGTTGTGTTAGTACTTGTTGTGTTGTTAATGACAGATGTCAGCTACCAGATAGGATTGTTTAATTGTGTTAGTACCTGTTGTGTTGTCTTCGTTTATGACAATGTCAGCTACCAGAAGGGATTGTTTAATTGTGTTAGTACCTGTTGTGTTGTCTTCGTTTATGACAATGTCAGCTACCAGAAGGGATTGTTTAATTGTGTTAGTACCTGTTGTGTTGTCTTCGTTTATGACAATGTCAGCTACCAGAAGGGATTGTTTAATTGTGTTAGTACCTGTTGTGTTGTCTTCGTTTATGACATGTCAGCTACCAGAAGGGATTGTTTAATTGTGTTAGTACCTGTTGTGTTGTCTTCGTTTATGACAATGTCAGCTACCAGAAGGGATTGTTTAATTGTGTTAGTACCTGTTGTGTTGTCTTCGTTTATGACAATGTCAGCTACCAGACGGGATTTGGATGTGTTAGTACCTGTTGTGTCCTGTTGTGTTAGTACCTGTTGTCTTGGTTTATGACAATGTCAGCTACCAGAAGGGATTGTTTAATTGTGTTAGTACCTGTTGTGTTGTCTTCGTTTATGACAATGTCAGCTACCAGAAGGGATTGTTTAATTGTGTTAGTACCTGTTGTGTTGTCTTCGTTTATGACAATGTCAGCTACCAGAAGGGATTGTTTAATTGTGTTAGTGACTGTTGTGTTGTCTTCGTTTATGACAATGTCAGCTACCAGAAGGGATTGTTTAATTGTGTTAGTACCTGTTGTGTTGTCTTCGTTTATGACAATGTCAGCTACCAGAAGGGATTGTTTAATTGTGTTAGTACCTGTTGTGTTGTCTTCGTTTATGACAATGTCAGCTACCAGAAGGGATTGTTTAATTGTGTTAGTACCTGTTGTGTTGTCTTCGTTTATGACAATGTCAGCTACCAGAAGGGATTGTTTAATTGTGTTAGTACCTGTTGTGTTGTCTTCGTTTATGACAATGTCAGCTACCAGAAGGGATTGTTTAATTGTGTTAGTACCTGTTGTGTTGTCTTCGTTTATGACAATGTCAGCTACCAGAAGGGATTGTTTAATTGTCTTCGTTTATGACAATGTCAGCTACCAGAAGGGATTGTTTAATTGTGTTAGTACCTGTTGTGTTGTCTTCGTTTATGACAATGTCAGCTACCAGAAGGGATTGTTTAATTGTGTTAGTACCTGTTGTGTTGTCTTCGTTTATGACAATGTCAGCTACCAGAAGGGATTGTTTAATTGTGTTAGTACCTGTTGTGTTGTCTTCGTTTATGACAATGTCAGCTACCAGAAGGGATTGTTTAATTGTGTTAGTACTTGTTGTGTTGTCTTCGTTTATGACAATGTCAGCTACCAGAAGGGATTGTTTAATGGTGTTTGTACCTGTTGTGTTGTCTTCGATTATGACAATGTCAGCTACCAGAAGGGATTGTTTAGTTGTGTTAGTACTTGTTGTGTTGTCTTCGTTTATGACAATGCCAGCTACCAGAAGGGATTGTTTAATTGTGTTAGTACCTGTTGTGTTGTCTTCGTTTATGACATGTCAGCTACCAGAAGGGATTGTTTAATTGTGTTAGTACCTGTTGTGTTGTCTTCGTTTATGACAATGTCAGCTACCAGAAGGGATTGTTTAATTGTGTTAGTACCTGTTGTGTTGTCTTCGTTTATGACAATGTCAGCTACCAGAAGGGATTGTTTAATTGTGTTAGTACCTGTTGTGTTGTCTTCGTTTATGACAATGTCAGCTACCAGAAGGGATTGTTTAATTGTGTTAGTACTTGTTGTGTTGTCTTCGTTTATGACAATGTCAGCTACCAGAAGGGATTGTTTAATTGTGTTAGTACCTGTTGTGTTGTCTTCGTTTATGACAATGTCAGCTACCAGAAGGGATTGTTTAATTGTGTTAGTACCTGTTGTGTTGTCTTCGTTTATGACAATGTCAGCTACCAGAAGGGATTGTTTAATTGTGTTAGTACCTGTTGTGTTGTCTTCGATTATAACAATGTCAGCTACCAGATAGGATTGTTTAGTTGTGTTAGTACCTGTTGTGTTGTCTTCGGTTATGACAATGTCAGCTACCAGAAGGGATTGTTTAATTGTGTTAGTACCTGTTGTGTTGTCTTGGTTTATGACAATGTCAGCTACCAGAAGGGATTGTTTAGTTGGGTTAGTACCTGTTGTGTTGTCTTCGGTTATGACAATGTCAGCTACCAGAAGGGATTTCTTCGTTTATGACAATGTCAGCTACCAGAAGGGATTGTTTAATTGTGTTAGTACCTGTTGTGTTGTCTTGGTTTATGACAATGTCAGCTACCAGAAGGGATTGTTTAATTGTGTTAGTACCTGTTGTGTTGTCTTCGATTATAACAATGCCAGCTACCAGAAGGGATTGTTTAATTGTGTTAGTACCTGTTGTGTTGTCTTCGATTATAACAATGTCAGCTACCAGAAGGGATTGTTTAATTGTCGTTAGTAACCTGTTGTGTTTGTCTTCGTTTATTGACAATGTCAGCTACCAGAAGGGATTGTTTAATTGTGTTGGTACCTGTTGTGTTGTCTTCGTTTATGACAATGTCAGCTACCAGAGGGGATTGTTTAATTGTCTTAGTACCTGTTGTGTTGTCTTCGTTTATGACAATGTCAGCTACCAGAAGGGATTGTTTAATTGTGTTAGTACCTGTTGTGTTGTCTTCGTTTATGGACAATGTCAGTACCAGAAGGGATTGTTTAATTGTGTTAGTACTGTTGTGTTGTCTTCGTTTATGACAATGTCAGCTACCAGAAGGGATTGTTTAACTTTGTGTTAGTACCTGTTGTGTTGTCTTCGTTTATGACAATGTCAGCTACCAGAAGGGATTGAACTATTCATATGCTTCTGTCACGTAAGCAACAAAAACATTTTTTACCACTACTATTACTACTACTACTTATACTACTACTACTACTAACTACTACATACTACTACTACTACTACTACTACTACTACTACTACTACTACTACATACTACCAACTACCTCGGTCATGCTGCGTGAGCAACAGCTTGACCTCTTTACCCAAGCGCCCAACCTTGTGTCGGCCGAGACATTGTCTTGGGGAGCGTTTCCTGTGGTCAGTAATGACTGAAAAAGGAAACTCAGTCACTCACTAATACTACTAAACTAATTACTACTACCAATACTACATACCAATACTACTACCAATTACTACTACCAATTACTACTAGTAATTACTACTACTAATACTACTATACTACTACTAATACTACTACCAATACTACTACTAATACTAGTACTACCAATACAACTACCAATACTACTACCAACACTACTACTAATACTACTACCAATACTACGAGTACTACTAATACTACTACTAATACTACTACCAATACTCCTACTAATACTACTCTTCCTACTACTATTACAACTGCTGCTACTGACGTGGTGATGATGATCTGAAAATGATTATAATAATAACAACAACACTTATAATTACAATAATATGAAGTAACACAACTTCTACATTAGCCGACAGTTCAATGCCCTGGTTATGAACACAAAATGCCGATTAGAAGTTCTCATGTCACTGTTTGACCCGGTACATCTTACTACTCTTGGGGGATTGTAGCAAAGTTAGATTTTGCTGGGGAGGTTATGATGGTATCCTAAAAGAATGAAATCCGTGTCTGCAATAACCGTGTGAGGTCAAGCACATGTAGGCCCCTAACTCTATAAATGATGATGATGAATTATGTGCAGGGAACCTAAAGCTACCTCCCTAGATCTCACACGGTCACTATTTTGGCTCTAGTGTCTGGTGTATGATGTACCTAGTGTCTATGGGAGAAATGAAATGATGGTACACAACACAAAAACACTTTAAGTTTCTATGAGGAAGTGAATAAAACCAGTGGTTAAGTTTTTTCTTTAAATTTCATATTTTTTTGTACAATTTATTTTGCCTGTCCAGTCATATCTTTTGGACAGGTCTTTGAAAATGAGGACAAGATAGTTTACAGAAAAGATCAACTAAAATTGTGTGGACAATCTGCCCAATAACTATAAGTTAATATCTGTCTTTCCTGTTGGAATGTTCACAGCTTACACTTTATTTATCTAAGAGGGAGAGTCACTGTGTATGAGGGGCTGTATTATCATCATACCCCATAAACTTCCTGAGTATGATTTGAAATACCAGTGTTTATTAAAACGAAACTGTCAGATATACCCAGGGCCTTAACATATCACCTGTGGTTTCTTGTTGAATGATAAGAAAGTGTGTAGTTGCAGAAATATCGATATCACATTACACGCCCAAGCTCCTGCTGTTATCGCTTGACAGCATACATGAATTGTCGGAGACTTCTTGGCGTTATCGTCACTCCTCAGGTTTCCTGTTACCAGTTGGCAACAGGAAATAAAACCTCTGCAACAAAAGGACACCCTGGCCTTTTATATCTGATCACTTTTGATATTATTATTTATTTCCCTACGGTGATATGGGGTCAGTCTCGCGTGCATTACAGGTGCACTCGCCCCTAATTTTACATGACTCCCACCTTGCTGTGACCACACCTCAGGTCCCTATGGCAGATACGCCACTGTACATTTACATAGTTTTCCTCAATAAAATAATGTGGGGTAACCACATTTCCTTTTATATGATTTTTCTCTTCTTTTCCTTTTTTAAAATATAAATGCTTCAGGCATGTTTAACAGTGTTCATGGAACACAGAGGCTTACTAACATATTTCTAATGCAATAATATTCAAACATAATCATGACAACATACAACAGTTAGATACATTTCAATGTGAGGACTCAACAATGTCTGCTCCCGACATGTCCTTCACTTTCCCCCAATAGCAGTATCTAACTTTGGCAGTGGGATTAAACATATTAAATTCATAAAGCATTCTTACCACAAATATCAAGAAATATAAACAAATGACGCTGACTTGCAAAGAAGTGGCCTCAGTTTCTTCTGCTCCGTCCAGACTGTGAAATACTTATTTAGTTATTTAATTTACTTTTTAAATTTATCACAGCTGTTCTCAGCGTATCTGAATAAAAGTTTTGTTCAACTGGCAATGAATAATGAAAGCCTTTTGCTAATATTTACTAGCACTGGCCAATCGAAAGCTTGCGACTACCAGAATTCAAATGCAGTTTTTGAAAAACAAAAATAATTCCAAACATACTCTGCGTCTGGTAGTCGATTGGCCAGTCTGCTTTAGTTATGCCAATACAAAACGATGTTAGTTTTTGGTAACAATTTTCCTACCGCTCCCCTCTCCTCCTATACTCTTGTTACCCAAGCGAATTTGAATTTACCTCACTGCCTCCCTTCTAAGCCGGTGTCCCCACTAACGTTATGAAAAAAACAAGCAGGAACAACAGTCTGTCTGGTCGCGCGTCCGAAGACATTTAGTATTTTCTCAATAACTTGGCTAATACTGAGACTATCATATTATTTAAAACACATTCTTGCTCAGTGGACTCTAAGCTATACTACCATATGATTTTTATGGTCAGATTCATTATGGTTTAGATTTTCAATTTTGTCACCGGCAATCGTCAAATAAAATTTTTTTTACACAAGACGGCCATCTTCCCCTCTCGCTAGCATGTATTTTTCAAATAACTACAGTAGAACTCCATTTATCCGAACCCCATGGGACCGAGCATCGTTCGGATAATCAAATGTTCGGATAATTGGATTACATAATGTATCGAGTACATGTACACATATTTCTAAAAATAATTAACCATCACAAGGAAAATACACTATAAAACATATTTACTTGTACTGTAATAATAATACCCACACTGTATTAGATCACTGTATCACCAAAATCTTTTATTACACTGCAGTGCATGTACTACTTGTATTAATTATTTTTGTTAAGAAAGAGAAATGTTTTCAAAATAACATTACAAACGATTCAAAACCAGGCGCAACTTACGTATACATGTACTTGCACAGATGTAGCCCACTATTTAAAATAATGAGGAATCCTCTTTTGCATCAAACTGGATAGTCTCCTTTTGGCTGCTAAGTCCCGCATTCTCTTCAACAGCAGAAGCTGTGTAGGACAGCTGTCATCTTCTTGCTCGTACCAAGCCATCGCTGTTTCTAGTGCTATAAAGGCCTCTTCAGGACTTGGTCGACGTTTTGGTTTTTCTTCATAATCTACAAGTACATCGTGTACTTCTGAGGAGTCTTCATCATCGGTCACTACATGTATTTGGTTTTCTTCTTGCACAAAAGACAAAATTTCTTCGTCATTCAAAAACTGAAAACCAGAATCATTATCATCTTCTAGCCACATGTGTGCATCATCTTTGTCACAGTCCGAAAATCCGGGCATTGCTTGAAACAGTTCCACAACTTCATTTATACAATCATCATTTGTGTCCACTGCAGTAGTTTCATTTCCTCCTTTTTTCCCAAGCAATCTACTCCAAGCCTTGTTGAGATTATCTTGTGACAGTGTGGTCCAAGCATCAGCTAACATATAGCAGCAGTCTTTGAGATTAAGCTTTTTTGGAAAACGCCACCACACTTTCTTCATCTTCAGCCAACAATAAACGACGCAGGACTTCCTTCTTGTACATCTTTTTAAGCTTTGCTATAACACCCTGATCCATTGGTTGAATCAGTGCTGTTACATTGGGAGGCAGAAAAATTACTTTAAAATTTGCATCAACTGCATTCAATGTATCCGTCTCTGGATGAGATGGTGCATTGTCCAGTAGAAGAATTACTTTTCCAGTTTTCTTTTCTTGTTCTCTCAACCTCTTCACATTTGGGATGAACTGATTTGTATACCAATCAAGAAATATTTCACTATTCATCCAAGCACTCTTCTGTGCTTTGTAACACAATGGGAGACATGTCACATTCTTTAAACAACGTGGTTTTTTGGCTTTGCCGAGCATTAGCACCGGTAAACGATGACTTCCACTGGCATTCGCGGCTACCAAAATTGTTACTCTCTCTTTGCACTTTTTAAACCCAGGGGCAGCTGCTTCGCGCTGAGATGCAAGTGATTTTTGAGGCAATGATTTCCAGTATAAGCCAGTCTCATCGGCATTATACACATCATCGAGTGAATAACCTTCTTCTTCCAAAAAAAGCCAAGAAAGTTTCTTTAAAATTTTTAGCGGCAGTTGCATAAAAAAAAAAAAAAAACGCTAGATAAAGATTCCCCTTGAATCTCAATTCTCGTATGCCATGACGAGATTTAAAGTTTCTTAACCATCCCTGGCTAGCCTTAAAGTCAGGAGGACCGTCAAGTTGATTGTTGAACTGAAGTGCCTTTTCACACAACAGAGAACCAGAGATAGGTTCCCCTTTGCTTCTTCTTTGCACAAACCATATATACAAAGCCTCTTCCAAGTTCACATCTTTCGCATTTCTCATGGTTTTACGTTTCTTCGACCCATTTTCACTATCAAATTTCGATGCAAAACTCATAATTTTATCCTTGTTACTTTTGATGTCAGAGACGGTAGCTTTCCCAACATTGAAAATCCTCGCAAGTGAAGACACAGTTTCACCTTGTCCTAGTCTCTTGATAATTTCTGTTTTCGTTTCAATTGACAAAACATTGCGGTTCCTTTTATATGCTTTAGGCCTACTGGGAGGTGCCATATCGCACAGAGAAATACTTGTACACCAAAATTATTCTGCTGTAGTAGCAGACACAATTATTTTAAGTTGAACTGTCTGTTTAGCCAGTGTTCTACCTAGAACACGCACGTACTTTGGATTGGTAAACCAGATATTAACTGACTTTATGATCTAACTGACTTCCTGTACGTAAGCGACCGACCATTAGCCATCCCATTCTCTACAAATTGTTCGCACACATTTGAAGTTTGCCGCATCAAAAGATTCAGAATTTTAGTCTAACGTGACTGTGGCATCTGATTTTTTTTTTTTCTGGAAAAAGTGTTCGGATAATTGGATGTTCGGATAATTGGGGTTCGGATAAATGGAGTTCTACTGTACTTGTTTTAGTGACGTCAGAAATACTACCGCTAGGAGAAAAAAAATTGTCTGCGTGTTTGCCTCTGTTGGCTTTGCCGCAGCGTATATACATGCATGGCAGAAAGTGTCAAGCGAAGCGGGGCTTTGCGTGGCGGGGTAAGAATAGGCGTTAAATATTGGGAGTGTCTCATGTTACACTACCAAATTTGTAAGGATTATTACTTATTACCAGCGTTAAAGTTAATTATTACTTTAATTCAGATAGTTATTTTGCGGCACACTTCCGCAAAATCGTTAATTATAAGTATAGGCTGCAAAATGTATGCAGCAAATCTGGCAAAATGTTAAATATTAGTAGTACGTTTTCGAAACCGAAACTAAAACTCGTGTTAGATTTTTACCGTGGGATCGTTCTATAGGCTTTAGCACTGCACAAAATTCAGCGCTATGCTGGCGTGTGAGAGTATCACCGTCAGACACAATAGGGTGGGTTTATTTATTATCATTTTATGACTAAAATCTTACTGAAATGAGCGATTATTCTCGCAGATTTTACTACAGGAATCATACGACCTGCATGGTAATATCCAGAAACTTTTGTTCAAAGCTCTAAAAATGTAAAGGTTCTCCCACAGCACATACTACCATAGGGGAGTGAAGTGTTAAAGACTTCACTGTTCTTGGTCCAGCTTTATGAGATGGGATGACCAGTTCCCTTCCTCGTTGCCTTTTCCTTCCATAACTCAAGAGTAGAGTGAAGTAATCATTTACAGCTATGTAGACTGCAGCGTGGCGCTACCAGGTTTCGAACCCTGAACCCCGTAACTTTGCCGCAAGAGGCCAGCGTATCTGGCGCACAAAAAGTTCAAGCAGGTGGTAAAACTCGAACCTTAGAACGATAAGAATCAAACATAGCCCGACGAACGTAGTCATTTTTTTTTCAAAAGAAGAAGTTGATGGATAGAGTAACAGAGAAAAGGAATGAGAAATACCAATAATCGAAGGATACTCATGTGCGCGTGCGAGTCTCGCTCTGCGTGAGAGTGTTGGAGTGAGTGTGATCGTGTGTCTATGTGTTTATATGAGTAGCTATGAATAAAACATTCGTTTAGCGCAAAAAATAGATAACAACCAGACCAACCACAATTTTGTCTAGATTGATGGAAGATACGATCTTTTAGCACAACAGAAAATGTGTATTACAGGTGTTCCTCGCTGATATCCGGTGTGTCTGTTATTAGGTACTGGAACGTCTTCTAATTATTTCTGCCTTGAAGAACGTACATTGCTTGAAGTTGACAAATACTTCCTTTTAAAAATATATTGTCTATTGAAATGAATGGCTGTTTAATATGCTGAGATAATCGGATGAATGTTTAGATAGAGAGACACACAGATCCTCTATTCCACAGGTTCTTAATCTTTTTTACGATTACAGACCCCCCAATGGATTGCCAAATGTGTCCCTGTCACGGGATTTTCTCCCCTTGCTCTGCAGTGATGGCCCAACCATGGTTAAAACTAGAGTATCTAATGAGGGTCTTCAAAGGTATCTACCTTCGCTCAAGATTACTCCTGGCAGAGTTGTAGATAGAAGAATGATGATGCTTCTATCTCGAGGGAGTGTTCGTAAGATAATTCATAAACCAACAACGATGCTGAATTGGACTGAGCAGTTGTAAACTTTGTATCTGACCGCCGCCTTTTATGAAGAATTATTATGTATGTTAGCCCGTTCAAGCCCTCAACTGGTTTAACTCAGTAAAATATTTCTTAAATAGCTCTGTTACAGGTATTTAAATTGACTGAGACATACTGGTGCAGTTCACTCAAAATGACTAAATCAACTATAAATTTGTATATTTACAGATACAATTTAATGGTCAATTATCGTTAACAATTGTAAAACAAATAAGGGTGGGGTGAATTTAGATAAAGTCTTTTTAAAATTTCTTCACAGGTGATGGTCTGATATGAAAAATGTTTTCTGGTTTGAAAAATAGAGTGTTCACTTGGCAGGTTTTAATGTGTACTTAGCTGCCAGTAACATGTCGGTTGATTTCTGCTCCAGCCAATTATTGTTCTTTGCAGGTTGTGGACTGGTTCACTCTCGACACTGGTCACGTCTGATGGCTGCAACACGTCCCTCGTAGCATCGTGGGGTAATGGGGAAGATGGCCCAGCGTCTGTTAAGACCCGACTGCAGTAGGTGTCTAGTTTTGACTGCAGGCCACTTATACCACTTTTGTTCCACAGATAGCACCACCAGTTGGTACCACCGACCCAAAATCTCTTGTGGGAATACCGACTTCTGGCTCAGAAAAATAGTTAAGGCAACTTGTTTAAGATGCTTCTTACACGTGGTCTGGGGTATTACTTTGCAAATAGAATCCCACTTTGACTTAGTGTTCAGGTTCCTAAAATTCCGGGCTTTCCGTATTAATGAAATTAGAGTTTTTCTGGGATACAAGTTCAAAAGATGCTCAAAAACGTTGTCCGGTCCTTTAAAGTGGAATCCTGATTCTATTCTTTACTCTGGCTTGGCTGGCTGTCTTGTTGACGAGTTGAAATTCACAGTGCGGTAAACTCACAAGGCGCTAAATTATAAGGCAACATTCGGCCCACATCCAAATTGCTTCTATATGTCAAAGCTCCAATCAGAAAGGTTGTATTTTCACATTTCAAAGGCCAAGCCAATAACATGTAAGAGCGTATATTTCCCTTTCTCTCACGAAAAAAGCCTACATAACAAACGCGAAAATAAATGTGTTGTTTACAATCGCCATATACGATATGCCAGCAATTTTTGACTTATATGAGACTAGGTAAACAAGTGTAATTATGTAAGAAATATTTATGATTAAAAAAAAAGGATTTTCAAATCAATGGAGACAAACGTATAATTAGTGTGATCTGTGACACTGCAGGTCACTGGCCAATTGCTCATAGTTAATAGTGAATGATGATGTTCCTGCTGAACTGTCAGCAATACTTAGATTGTTAGGGAAGCAGTTCATGAATATAACATAACTTCCTGTATCCATCGGCAATAAATAAATAAAAATTATTTAGAATACCAACCGCGAATACTTAACAGGTTTAAAAGAGGGTACGCTATAATTTTTTACCATGCAAGCAAAACATAGTTATTCTTTCATCCGCAAATCTTCCACCGGTGTTGCAGACAGGATGCACTTAATGGTAGGGAACACTGTACAGTGGGAGCCGCGGTAGAGCAGTGGTTAGCGCACTGGCTTCCTAGCTCGGTGGTCCATGGTTCAATCCCCAGTTCAGGTGGGATTTTTAGACCGCAAACGGCTCCAGGGTCGACCTAGCCCCATGAAATGGGTACCAGAGCAACTCTTGGAAGGTTAAGGCGGCCGGTGTGATGTTGACCACATCACCCCTAGTGTGCCGATGGTCAAGAAAATATGGGCCTAACACCATATTCCCAATATGCCTCAATGGGCGTGTAACGGGATCCTTTACCTTTTACTGTACAGTGCCTCCTACCTGACGGTACCGTACACAGTACAGTGAACCTTACCTGCTAGGTAGGAAGCACTGAACTTGGGTAGGAATGACTTAACATTTTAAAGGTAAAAAAAAAAATCGAAAACCTGTACATAAATATAATTAATGCTGTATTGTATGTATTGAGAAATGGATGTGACACTAAATCAAGGCAATAATACATGATAACTGCGTTTTTTAAAACTTGGCGGTGTATAAATAAAGAGTATTAATAAAGTAAAACTGGATAGATGACATTCCTTTGAAACATAGATCTAACCAACGAAAATCAGCATACGTCTAATCTGTTAAAAATATGTATATCGCTTATTTAGTAACTGCTATTACCAAAAGATATGACAAGGTTACCAACGTGGAACTGATGACAAGAACTAGACAAGTGCCAGTGGAACAAGAGATGAGAAGAAGACGATGGCGATGGATAGGACACACACTGAGGAAACCTGTTGATAGCATTACAAGGCAGTCCTTGTTCTGGAACCCCCAGGGCAAGAGAAGCAGAGGTAGATCAAGAAGCACATGGAGAAGAGAGCTGGAAACAGAGGTGAACATGATAAGGAGAACGTGGAAAGAACTTGAGATGATGGCACGTGACAGGAGGACTTGGCATGTGTTTGTTGAAGGCCTATGTTCCTTTGGGAGTGGAGGGTTATGAATGAATGAATTACCAAAAGAGCATTAAAAGCTATTTTTTTACCTTAATATAAAAAGTCTAATAATTTATAACGTCATCTGCTCCCATTGTGAAATAAACCTTCTCTTTGGCCAGAACGTACCTTATCGCAGTGCGGGCAACGACAGAAACATTTTTCGTCCGTAATAATTGTAATTGTAATCGAGTTCAAGTTGTTGTAGATAAGTAGCTGTTTTGAATTACGATACAAGAGCACATTTAAAAATAATAATAATCTTTACGAAAGCTTTTAAAAAAATCATATTTCGTTTAATGTTGATAGTTTTCACAAGTGATGTTTAGTGATCTTCATATTTATTTTTTCATGAAGTTTCCGCTATAAAAAATGTGTTCAATTTACTTAATGCTAATATACAATACAAAACAATATTAATTTCTAAAATAAAATAAATAATAGCTTTGTTAACATTTCAAAATAGATATATTTCTCACTTTATTAGACATCAATGACAGTTATACGTGCCAGTAAAATCAAGGCAATAATACATGATAAATGCGTTTTTTCTGCTTGGTAAGGCATATGTTTGTTGAAGTTTTTGTGGTAAAAAGTTTTTTACGGGATGGGGTAACCAGCGCCATGCCCAACCCTCCTTAGTCGCTTTTTACGATTGCCTGGTAGGGTACATTGTTACTATTCTTTGCTCCCCTTTCGGGCCCCGGTTACACAGGGGTGAAGGCATATGCTTGGTATAAATAAATAGTATTAATAAAGTTATTGCCTGCAACAGTACTAGGTTTTCTTCGTCGTGCGTGCAGGGTTGGTCCAAAAATGATAAAAGTAGTCCCTTTCTCCAATAAGCATTGTTGAAGTGACAGACTTATTTCCTAATAGGCTGTCCATCACATGGGCATCGATTTTTGTTGCATTTATTCTCAGAACAATCCACTTTTCACCTTTCAGAAAATTTATGGTGGCAATAAAAATGTCATCTTTCTTCCATACCCGAATAATTTAACGGGTTTGTCTTTCCTCCTGGTGCCTATGAGTCGGGCGAATCTTATCTCAGCTTGCTTTATGACCGTTAACGGGAAGCGTTCATGGTAATGGTCAGTTATGATGCAACAACTTTAGCGAAGAAGTCTCCAATCGTTTCTGTTATCACGTATAACCTAATTAATATGCAGAGTAGGAAAGCAATAGGTAGTACTACTGCAGCTATTATTGAACACTAAAAGAAAGTTGAATGTAAAATTTGATGTAAGTGCCAACACATTTCAAATTGTGAGAAGAACTCTATTCGTGATCAGAAGCAACTGAAACTTTCCTACATTATGTAAAAATAAGCTTACTATAAAATGAAAGTGGTTAACTTCTAAAACAGTTTTCCATAAAGAATTATACATATTGATAAGTAAACGTGTTTTTTTAATTAAAAAAATAAATTTCTGCACTCAGTATTGTATACATTGCATGCATGTTTAAAATCACTGACCAATTCAATTCAGTGCATGTCATAGCGCTTTCATTTCTTCCCATGTTCATGCATAACACTGCATGTTATTATTTTAAATAAATTATTTAATGTAAAACTAGTAACGATAGTCATGTCTCAAATGTACTCCCTAAAATTAGCTCGTAAAACTGTGGTTCTTGAACACGTGTACTAAGATTTAACTTCAGCCACTCTTGACATTTCGTCTCAGTATGATGCCTATTAATAATTAAATGAAGCTTATTTCATGTCTTTTCCTTAAAAGATTTGTATACCCATTGTGATATAACAACGAAAATCTTTCCTACATATTTTTTTTAGTTTAACAATTATAGTTAATAAAAATTAAGTACAATTATAAGCAATATTATTTATTTATTAATTTATTTATTTATTGAGCGTCCAATTGAAAGAGCGCTGGTCTCTCGCGGCAAAGATGCCGGGTTCGATTCACGGTATTGACACGCTCCAACATTGAAATAATAATTTCCCACCATTTGACATACTGACTAATATTTTACACTATTGATTGCTTACATAATCACACCTACACTACTTCCATAAAATATTGGTAACTAACCCAAAACGCTGAAAAATATGAACATAATATCAATTTTACAGTGTTGCAACAACCATGCTTTGAGAATTTGTTTTCCGTGGCAACTTAAAATCTCGAACCAGATCAGAAAGTGTTTCAGTACATTTTTCATTCGTTTTATTACTAAACATAGATCAACGCTCTGAGCGGCTCGCAGTCCAAATGATAGGATTTCATAAGCCGATCCCACCGGCTTGCGGTAGATAATGTGTTAATGGATTATAATAACTACAACGCAGTGCGATATACCTATTTATTTTATTTCAGACAAGAATTACTGTACAGTGCTTCGTGCCTGAGTTAAGTGCCTGTTACCTAGGCAAGAATCACTTGTCCAGTGTTCCCTACCTGACGGTAGCATGCACTGTATAGTGCGTGTTGCCGGTTCAGTACTTCCTGCCTCCTACGCCGGCACACAAGTAAACCTTGGCGGCCCCGATAGTGCCCGCAGGCACCCCTGATCTAAATTATGCCATCAGTAGATTTCAAGACATTTTATTGCGTCATCCGTAAATTTTAGTATCTTTATTTTATCTTTTGAGTCTAAGGCTTTTGACTGTGTCTAAGGTCTTAAATGATGTCACTTACATGGTCTAAGAAGGAAATAAGGCCCTCTGCTTTCAGTACTGTAATGTTAACCTACGTTTCTCAAGTACTGTGAACCTTCTTATGAACAGACTAATAAGGGTGGTCCGATAATGCCGATTGTCCTGTATTTCCGAATTATGTATAAATACCATAAAATGTCACCAAAACTGTAATACAGTACAGTATACGGATAGCTATACACTATTACCCCGAGCGAGTATCAGAAAAGATCATTCGCGCGTTCGTGTCCGCCACCTAGCCACGGCTTCGCTAATTAACGGTCAAGACCGCTAATTTGACACATTCCTATTGCGGACCAAACTTTCAACACCAGCAGATTTCGTCCGTTATTTCAGAAATCCATACATAAGAGGTTCGTTCATAAGAGGTTTTACAATACTGCTATCTCGACAAGAGTAACTACGGACAGATTAATACAGCAATACGACGCGATGATGGAGACACACTCAAACAGTGGAGGATTTAGGGGCAGGGAACCTGGGCTTTTGCCTACAGCCTCGCGCTTTAAGGAGCCACGTGATTTTAGGTGTCTCGCAAACAAATATTTGCTTGTCGATTCAACATGAATTTATTTAAAACGGGCCTTATGGTTTATGGATTTATGGTTTTAAAGACCATCTTCACTGCACGCGGACAACTCCATCAGTGCTCATATCTCCTCCCTTAGATCACAGAAGGAGGATCTCAGCACAGTGCACGAACTCAATAGCACCGGCGAGAATCCCAATGTGTGTATACAGAAATAAAAAATTCTATAAATATTTTTGTGGCGGGTAATTTCTTTCCTAATTTTGTAAATTTTACCAGGGCAGCGGCCATATGACCTACTCTTTAGGATTTCCAAACCCGGTACCTTTAAAATTAGAGGCGGACACCATACTCCTTAGCCACTCCAACCCCCTTGTCTTGCAAGTTCACGCTTGCCTAGGTCCTCGCACAACCTAAAACCGCCACTGCACACACACACACACACACACACACACACACACACATACACACTCACGCATGTACATTTATATGAAGAGATATAAAAATAGGTGGCCGCAATGACACAATATTATATATTTATAGATTATGATGGATTATGGTAAAATAGCAACAACAACGGACATGAGTTAATAGATGAGTGGGCATATACATGACTGCTACATACATAAATTAATAAATGAGTGGGCATATAGATAACAACCACGTACATAGATTAATAGATGAGTGGGTATATACGTAGATAACAATAATATACATAGATTAAGAAATGAGTGGGCTTATAGATAACAACCACGTACATAGATTAATAGATCAGTGGGTATATAGTTGGCAACAACTATATATATATATATATATATATATATATATATATATATATATATATATAAAGATATATATGTATATATATATTTAGGAAAATATATATATATATATATATATATATATATATATATATATATATATATATATATATATATATGGATAGACACCCCAACAAAAATACAAATAAATTGTGATGTGTACACTGATAGGTCTCTAGCCCGTGATGAGAAATCAGGATGAGGCTTCTCTGCTAGAGTAAAGCGGGGCTTACATGATAACAACCTTCAGCATGAGAATGGAGGTAGAGACAGCTACTGCAGCCTTAAGGTAAAAAAAAGGTAAAGGATCCTGTCACACGCACATAGTGGCAAATTGGGAATATGGTGTTAGGCCCATCTTTTCTTGACCATCGGCACGCTAGGGGTGATGTGTTCAGCATTACGCCGCAGCCTTGAGGTGACTGCTGAAACTTCATTAACAAAGGCAGTTATTGCATTTACTCACAATTCATGCTTCAGAAGGTCAAAAGTGGATGGCTCCGGCTTGAATGGAAAACCTCCATAGAAGCCTCGAATCTTCAGTAACTGGTGTGGATCTACTGTCCTGGTATGCAGGGGTACGCGGTAATGATAGAGCTGACAGACTAACTTCAAGAGCACCCATGGAAGGTGCATTGGATATGGATAAGGGGGAGATTCTGAGGGCAATTAATGATCGCATGCAAATGATGAATCATCAAAGCTAAGATTGCTGAAATTTGACATCAAACGTAAGACCTGTAGAGATGGACAGAGGCATCCCAAAAATATGTAGCACACAGGGCGGATCTTACCTTTGACACCCTCCCCCTTTAAAGAAACTCCCTTGCACGTACATTTTTAACAGTAAGAACTATCATCATAATGTCCGACGGCACCCCTTTCCTGACTGTCACCCGGGACGGCCCGCCCCCCTCGCACGCCGCTTAGTACGCCACTGGAGATGGACATGAGAGGATGCATCCAGCGTGTATACAACCAGTGCGCAACAGGAACGATTAGCAATTATACCCTTCGAAATTTACTGAGGGAGACTGAGCACATATGGGTTTGCCCGGAGTGCAACAACGACGTCGATTCTGATCACCAATAACAATAAATGAATAGATAATGATAATACAGATGGCAAACAAAAATATAGAATTTAAATATTAATGGATGATATAACATATAGAAAAATGGCAACAATATAAGTGTATAGATCAAAAACGAACAAAATTTAACAGATCGATGGAAAACATAAATAATTGTAGATTGACAAATGGATAAACTTGTAAATGGATAATACACACACATTCACAAACATTTAGACGTTAATACATGTATATACGGCAATGTGTACATACATGAAGGAAAACGAAAGAGAGGCCGACCAAAAACAACCTGGCGGAGGACTGTGGAGGTTGAGATGCAAAGAATGAACCAGAGTTGGGGCACTGTACGAAGGATGGCCGCCGACCGAGCAAAGTGGAATCAATTTGTTGTTGCCCTACAAGACGCCACTAGGCGTGATGGCCACTGACTGCTTTGACGGTCGGCAGCTAAGGATCAAAGAAGAAGAAGAAGTACATACCTAAGAATCATCCTATATATAAAATACCAGCTTTTTCTCTCAGTGCGTAACGCTAAGGGGTGCAACTTTGGTTGAAAGTTAGACATTAATTGTATTGTTTCCCTTATATGTACTCTCCCGAAAATAGTAACACTTACCAAAGAAAAATGCGCAATTGACGGTGTGCACAAAAATATATTTATAGAATGTGTGATCCCGTATACACACATCGGGATCCTCGCTGCTGCTACGTAGTTCGTGTAATGTGGTGATGCACAGTGGTTTTTTTTAATGCTTTTGAATAAGTAAAATTGCCGTTAGGTAATGGTGCTTTTGAATTTAATTCCCGTCTTATGACGGGCTTTTACACTAGTGATATAAGGGATAGTAAATTACTATTTTAATCAATACCTTAATGCGAAAAATAGCCATAGCATGACGTAAAATACCACCATATGTGTGAAATACATAGCCCAGTATTGTTGTTTTGATTTTTTATTTTCATTCCACCTCATTTGCGATGTATAATAGGTTGAAATATTCAGAAACTGTATCCGTATCATCGACTATTACATCTCGCGAGCAAGGTCGATCGAATTTTGCACTGCTGTCCATCTGTTCATACACATATCTACTAGGTCGTTGATATTTTAAAAAGAAAAAAAAACATGCTTTGGCTGCGCATGATTGTCGTGATGTTACGTGTCAGGAAGTTATGATACATGATTTTAAAGTTACGAGTAAGTTACCCACCAAAGCATAAAAAAAGGTAAAGGATCCCGTTACACGCCCATTGAGGCATATTGGGAATGCGGTGTTAGGCCCGTATTTTCTTGACCATCGGCACACTAGGGGTGATGTCAGCATCACGCCGGCCGCCTTAGGGCTCTTACAGACGAGCGTTTTCTTGCTGCGCGTTTCTCGCGCGTGACGAATAAAAGAGTAGGGATTTAGAGAAAGCAGACAGTCTCGCTCGGCTGCGCAGCCGAGCGAGACTGTCTGTAAATCCCTACTCTTTCATTCGTCACGTGCGAGAAACGCGCAGCAAGAAAACTCTCGTCTGTAAGAGCCCTTAACCTCCCCAGAAGTTGTTCTGGTACCCAATTCATGAGGCTGGGTCGGAGACGGTCTAAAAAATCCTACCTCAACTGAGGATCGAACCATGGAACACTGAGCTAGGAAGCCAGTGCACTAACCAAAGCATGGCGGGGAAATAATTATGAGGTGTGTTGCTTGTTCTGCTGCACGTCGTCATGACGGCACAATTCTCCTATGGTCCACTGGATATGAAGCTTTGGAGCAACGACTCAAAAATGGGATGCAGGAAGGTGAAAAAAACCAATGTACTAAAATTTGACAAATTAATTAACAGCTACTTTATCGCAACATGTTTTGTACATGTACAGATATACACATTTTTAAAATCTTTCATTGGTACGTATTTTTTAAAAAATATAAAAATAAGCTTTCAAATACTTAGTCTCCGAATCAATATTTAAAGGAGTATCGACTTTAGCGCTAAATCGGCTGAGGTACTACAAGTGTAACGAAATCCATTCTCCTTTCCTGACCCAAGAGTAGAGTCAGGTATCCATTTACAGCTGATAGACTGTAGCGTGAGACCACTGTGTTTCCAACACGCTACTTTTTGCCGCGAGAGGCCTGCGCTCTAATCACAGACGCTCTTATAAATGGATGCATGCTGAAATAGAAGAACTGTAGTTGTATGACAAGACCACTAATGTGGAACTGATGACACGAACCAGACAAGTGACAGAAGAACCAGACATGAGAAGATTTCGCTGATGATGGATAGTACACGTGACTGCGCACGCCTGCTGATAGATTTACCAGGCAGTCCTTGTTCTGGAATCCCCAAGATAAGAGAGGCAGAGGAAGACGAGGGAATACATGGAGAAGAGAACTGGAGACTGACATGAAGGGGATAAAGATGGTAGGGAAAGACCTTGAGCTGATGGCACGTGACAGGAAGACTTGACATGAAACATATACTACATAGGTAAGGCCGTAGATACCGGGGGGGGGGGGGGTTTCAAACAACCCCCCGCCCTCCTTTGGGTTTGGTGAAAAACATTTGTGGGGAAATTACACTGTATAACCAAAAATGTTTTGTGCCAATGCAAGACTTTTTATTTGCAATTCTATGTCTCTCTTCTGACGATTTAAATCACTCTTAGACGAGCATGCGCACGGTAGGACTATTGTCTGTGTGAAACTGGACCATTCGTCTCGTTCGTGTCATTGTAACATGATGCGGTCACTATGTCTAGAACAACGTTTCTCAAACTTTTTTGTTCACGGAACACTTATTCATTTGAAATGGATTGAAAGGAACAGTGATCATAAAAATTCGGCTTAAGGTAGCATTTTACAATATATTTTGCTATTAATTAAAATTAAGTTTAAACTGTGTAAATAAAGAAAGTAATGCAGCTAAAATAATTATAATTAGAACTATCAGTAGTTTAATCGTGTTTATTTTTTATTACTAGTAAAAGTAAAGTACATGCACAAGTAATTGAACATTTTCCATCAATGAGAAGAATGCTTTTGCTTTTCACCATCACATATTCGCTTAATATTTGGTACAATGTTTTAAAATTGAATTCTTAAGTCTGGGGCACCGTCAAATCTGTTCCTATATTTTGTTTTCTTAGCTGCACGAGAAAATGTATGTTTCACATAAGTATTAATGGCAAATTGAAGAAGCACTCGAATTGCCCATTTTGTAATGTCGGGGCATTCTTACAAAATACTGCTCCAAAAATCGTTTAGGGAAAGTTCATTAAATCTTTGTTTTATTCCTGAGTCTGAAGTCAATTAAATCAAAGTCTCATAATAATGAGCCGATAAGAATGCTGGCTTGGCTGCAATTGCAAATGGATTTCGTATCCATTTTAAAAATAATGTTTGAAAATAAGTTGTTAGCACCGCTTCAACATTTTTTTCTTTGCGGAGCACCTTTCAATAGCTCTCGGAACACTATATAGGGCTCCACGCAGTTTGAGATACGATGATCTAGAAGCCATCTCACGTCGCTTCTTAATAAATGTAAAATGAGACTGCGGTGCTTAAAATGTTGAGCCACTACTACAAACCCTTTTTCTCATAAACCGAAATGAACCAGTGTTTGCTAAGTCGGCCTGACAAGAATGCCTATACGTGCTTGCTGGTTTAATGAATGTTAGCGTTGCAGTCTAACTGACGGAAGCTCGGACGTTTATTAACATGTTATCGCCTGTTCAAAATAAAAAAGGAAAAAAATATGTACGGCCACATAGTAACTTAGGCGGTGAAGACAGAACTTCTACTTATGTGAGTCCAAAATTGAGTTTGGACAGAAAAATTACTTCGACTCATCCGAAAATTCTAGTTATCAGAATTCGACTTAACCGGAGTTTTGTTTAATAAAGCCAAAGAAGGCATTTGGCCGGGACCTTCATAAGTGCTTCTAGTTAAGCGAAATTATATTTTAGCGAGCTCCTCTTATGTGTACTGCACTATATATATATATATATATATATATATATATATATATATTATATTATATATATATATATATATATATATATATATATATATATATATATATATATATATATATATATATATATATATATATATATATATATATATATATATATATATATATATATATATATATATTATATATATATATATATATATATATATATATATAGTATATATATATATATATATATATATATATATATATTATATATATATATATATATATATATATATATATATATATATATATAATATATATATATATATATATATATATATATATATATATATATATATATATATATATATATATATATATATATATATATATATATATATATATATATATATATATATATATATAGCAAGTGAAGACTCATCGATCACCATAGATAAAGCTGCTATGCTTTAGTGTCACTTCTGAAGTAAAATGGAAATGAATGGAATGACTAATGGGAAATTTAGTGCCATAATCAGGATATGCAGCAGAAAGGGCACATGATGATTATTTCTCGCCATAATTTGATGGATGGCTTTCTTGTTATATAAGATAACAGTACAATTAGGGGTGTTGGGAAGTCAGGTATTGGTAGTACCTCTGGTGAAGGAGCTGTCATGCCCTTTTCAGGGCAGCTCAGCCACCTTTGGTCCAAACCTGGCATCCAGCCCTCACCTGTGGCTCCTCGTAGCTGTCAGCATGCGACAGCGGCCACCCCCGGACAACGGCTTTGACAGGCCGGCTAAACTAGGTGAGGGTAGCCGAATGGTTATAAACCTTCGGTGAGTTAGGGTCTGCCTACCCATGCATGCGAAGACTGGATTCGATAGACTGCGCGGAAGAAACCACCTGTTGGTTCAACGGGCATGACGGCGATTACCAGCAACGCGCTGTGGAGCGTAAGGAGCACGGCGAGGCACGTAGAAAGCTCTGGTCATCCACTGCACCTGACTTCATCTCCAGTCGTCTTGACTTGTCTTGCCACTGGATTGAGATGGACCCAGGCGAGAGAGTGAGGTCGACGAATTGCGCAACTCTTCCTCACTTTAATCCAAATCACCGCGCAAGTCACTCTTTCATCCATTCATCCATTCATCCATCCACTCACAACAAGTCCTGTGGCGATGGGCGAGCGGCGAAGCGGCAGGCGTGGGTACGCTGGCAGTCGTAGTCGCAGACCTACACACAGGCGGCTCAGGCCATATGGTCGTCTTCCACTGATCGGAGCAGCAGTGGGATTCGGCAGCCCCCTGAGTGTCTGAGCAGCCCTCTTTAGGAAAGCACTGCTCACCTCCATGGCATGAGGAAGGGGCTAGAAAAGGTGCCCTAAACATTGCCTGCTTCACCATTACCTAACCAGCTTACCGCGGTTGGTGGGTACCCTACTTCGGCGGTCGACATATAAGAAAAAGAAAGGACAGATTTTTCCCCCTCATTCTAGGCGCATGGAATGTGCGCACTTTACTTGACAAAGACTTTAACGCAAACAGACCTGAGAGACGAACTGCCCTGATTGGGAGAGAACTGGCCAGGTACAACATTGACATAGCAGCACTGAGTGAAACTCGACTTGCAGGCGAGGGCCAACTTTGCGAAAAGGGTGCAGGTTATACATTCTTTTGGAGCGGAAGAGGAACTGAAGAAAGACGAGAAGCAGGGGTTGGATTTGCAATCAAAACAGCAATTGTCAGCAAGTTAGCGGGGCCCCCAAAGGGAATAAATGACCGACTCATGACGGTCAAGATCCCTCTGTTCTATGGAAGAAAACATGCCACCATCATTAGCGCGTATGCACCAGCTATGACAAACCAGGATGATGTCAAGGATAAGTTTTACGAAGAACTACATGCAGTCATTGCATCAGTTCCTAAAGCAGATAAGCTCATCATTCTTGGTGACTTTAATGCAAGAGTAGGCTCAGATAACATCTCCTGGAATGGCACTATTGGTAGGTACGGCGTGGGTCGCTGTAACAGTAATGGACTTCGTCTCCTCCAGACTTGCGCAGAACATGACCTCCTTGTCACCAACACCATTTTTCGACTTCCTACCCACAACAGGACCTCCTGGATGCACCCTCGCTCAAAGCATTGGCACCTAATTGACTATGTAATTGTTAGGAAGAAGGACAGGCAAGATGTCCGGGTGACCAAGTCCATGTGTGGTGCCGAATGCTGGACTGATCATCGCCTCATTGTATCTAAACTTAAAATTCGTATCCAACCAGCCAGGCGCCCTCAGGGGAAGAAAACTCAAAAGAGGCTGGATGTCACCAAACTAAAGAAGACAAAAATCAAACAGTCATTTACTGACACCTAAGAAGACCGTCTCAAATCTATCTCGCTAGACGGCCAAAGTGTGGAAACAAATTGGGCAGCCCTAAGTGAGCAGATCTACAACACTGCTACAGAGGTCCTGGGTCCTTCCATCAAGAAACAAAATGACTGGTTTGATGAGAACTCAGATGATATAAAGCAGATGTTGGCTGAGAAACACCATCTCCATAAAGCATATTTAAATGATCCAAAATCTACATCCAAGAAAGACGCTTTCAACAACATGCGTAGAATCATCCAACATAAACTACGCCAGATGCGGGATTCATGGCTGAGTAATAAAGCAGATGAGCTCCAAGGCTTTGCTGACAGCCATGACTTGAAAAACTTTTACCTTGCACTCAAAGCGGTCTATGGTCCAACATCATCAGGATCATTTCCCCTCCTTAATGCAGATGGAAAAACACTTCTTCTTCTTCTTCTTGCGATCGCATCTTTGATGATTACACCGTCAGACGAGTTCTCATGATGAATTCGACTGTTGTTTGAAGTTCCTCTTTAACTCCATATAGCTTTGAGTTTAGTGTTGAGTCATTGGGCCAGTATATCTTTCTTAACTGGTCATACAGAGGACAGTCCTGTAGAACATGCTCAGCAGTTTGTTCGTTTAATCCACATGTGCACAGTGGTGAAGCAGACAATCGTAGCTTGTGCATGTGTTTATTCAGTTTGTTATGCCCTGTCCTGAGTCGAAAAATAGTTGTCTGTCCCTGCCGGTCGAGAGTGTGATAGTCGTCTTTGGGTTGGTTCTGTTCTCTTCTGATAGTCTGGATAGCTCTCTTTTTCTCAAAGTATGTGACTTCATTATCTTCTTGTTCACATTCTCCTCCCTTTTTTGCAAGTTTATCTGCCTTTTCATTTCCGGGTACACCACAATGAGATGGTACCCACTGAAGTATGGTTCTCTTTTTGGCAGCTACCTTGTTTAGTTCATTTCTCAGATGCGGGAGTTTACCACCCTTGAGAGCTTGCAGGACAGACAGTGCATCTGTGAGGATGACTACCTGGTGGCAGTCAGAGTGGGTGTTATAAATCATATTTGCAGCTTGCTCTAGAGCTTGAACCTCAGCTGTATAGTTGGAACAGAATTTACCAGTGGGAATGTGCCTAGTCTCATAGTGGTTGTCAGGATATGAGATAAAGATACCGGCACCTCCATTCCTAACAGCATTAGTTCCTGATCCATCTGTATAGGCATGTATCCATGATTGATCGGGATAGCTTTCTTGGATCATACTCAATGTAGCAGTTCGTTTTTGCAGATCATTATACTCACATCCACTTGTGAGACCACTGACTGTTGTATTAATTTGGAGGGCACTGCTGGCCTGCTCCCATGGTACAGGGTATAGGGTGGGCTTCAGTGGTGTTGTCTTCATGGATAGGTCTTCTTGATGCTGTCTTATAAGTCTTTTTCCCCGATGCACAAAGCTGCTACGCTTTAGACGTCCCAATGCCAGATCATCTAGTCTTGCCTTCATTGGGTGCATTGGCATACTGTAGTACTTTTCCATCTGGATCATGGTTTTTGTGTCTCTTCTATGGGACAATGTCTGTAATCCAGCAACCTTCTGCATCTCTGTTATTGGTGTAGTTTTCATGGCTCCTGTAATGAGCCTGAGAGCTTGATTTTGCACCTTGTCCAAAGACTGCAGATGTGAGTTAGCAGCTGATGACCATGCTGCTGAGCTAAACTCTAAGTGTGGTCTTATTACTCCATTATAAATCTTCTTTAGATTTCGTTCATTTGCTCCCCAGTTGGTACCTGCTAATTTTCTGAGTATGCCTAGTCGTCTTCGGGCCTTTCCTTCTGCATTTTCAATATGCTTATTCCATGTAAGCCTTTGGTCAAATGTCACCCCAAGATAGGTGGGGTAGCTTTCTTCCTTGATCACGGTTGTCCCTAGGTGTATGTTAGCTGATTTGTCCTTGGGGGCGAGGGAGAACAGTGTTGTGGAGGTTTTGTCTGTGTTTATTGTGATAAGCCATTTCTCTGCCCATGACACTAGCATGTCTGCTGCCCGCTGCATTCTATAATTTGCTGTGGTGACATTTTCATCAGCGCACCAGAGTACTAGGTCATCTGCATATAAGGCAGCTTTAACTCCTGCAGGGAGATCTTTCACCAGGTCATTGATGTAAACAAGGAAGAGTGTTGGGGAAATTACTCCTCCTTGAGGTACCCCCTGATGGAGCAACACTTTTCTGCTCTGCAGACCGTCAAGAGTGACTCTAGTTCTCCTGTTATGCAAGTATGACTGGATCCATTTCATCATGTTGCCTTGGATTCCACTTCTCCTAAGTTTTGCAATGAGGCCATCTTTCCACACCTTGTCAAAGGCCTGCTTGAAGTCGACCCAGATCGTTAGGACCTTTTTCTTCTCCTGGAAGACATCTTCTATTGCTTGAGACAAGTAAGTAACTTGGTCTTCTATACTGTAGCATTCTCTAAATCCAGCTTGTTCCGGCACCAGGATCTGCTCAGACTCTAAATACCATTTCAATCTGTGGTTGACTATTCGCTCCATAGTCTTCCCAACACAGCTTGTGAGACTGATTGGCCGGTAACTTGCAGCCTCGGTCTTACATTTCCCTTTCTTTAGTATGGGTATTGTGATGGCTTCTCTCCATACTTGGGGTACCGTTCCTTTCAACCAGCTGTGGTTGAATATCTCAAGCAGTTTTGTCTTTGCTGCTGAGCTCAGATTTACTAGCATTTCGTTGCTGATTTTGTCTGGGCCGGGTGACTTTTGAAACTTAAGCTTGGAAATAGCCTTCTGTAGTTCTCCTAGTGTGATGGGTTCCCTCATTGGGGCAGGAGTATCTGTCTGTCCCATGGTTGCCAGTATTTCTTTTCTTATCTCTCTCTGATGGTCTATGTTAATGGGTAAGTTGCTTTCTGAACTGTATCTTCTAGCAAACAAGTCTGCAGCTTGTTTTCCTCTGAAAAGTTTGCCACCTTCATCCAATGTGATAGTCTGCCTTGGTGAGGAATGCTCTTCATTTAGAGACTTGACTAATCTCCAAAGTTTCCTGCCGTCTTTCTCAAGGTTCAGCGATGCCGTTTTAGTTCTCCAGCTTTTCCGCTTTTCTTCTAGCTTTGTTCTCTGAAACTCTGCTACAGCCTTTTTCCATTTGTTGTGAGTTTCAAGTGAAGGCTGAGACTCTGCGTCCTTTCTAGCCTTGTCCATAGCTTCCTGACGTTCTTGGAGTGTGCTGGACCAGTATGGTATGTAGTTACGCCGGCATCCTTTGGGAATGGTTTCTTTTGCAGCTTGTAGTATGCATCTGTTGAAGTCTTTTACCACTTCATTAATGTCTCTGTTCTGTACCTTGAGGGTAGACAGCAGCGTGTTCACCTGATGCCTGAATAAACCCCAGTTGGCTTTTTTGTAGTTCCATCTTGTAATGGCTGGGCCTGTACTGAGAGTTGCACTCTGGACAGTAAGAAAGATTGGGCGATGGTCGCTTCCCCCTAGTTGGTCTCCTACTTCTCTACTAATAGATCCAGCTATATCTGGTGTGGAGAAGGCAAGATCTGGTGTTGAGGTTGTGTGCCATCCTCTGGAGTAGAAGGTAGGAGTATCTGTGGGATTATTGACTAGGATTAGGGAGTGATCATCTTGCCAAGTTTCAACCTCTTCACCTCTGTGATCCAGATGGTTATAGCCCCAGCTCTGGGAGTGGCTATTAAAGTCTCCAACTGCTATAAAGTTGGTGGCTGGTACCTGTATAGAGCTGAGACTCAGGGGTTTGTTGTTCGGACAGTAATAGTTCAGGAGTTCCATTTCCATCTTGTCTACCTTTATCTGCAGCAGCTGATATTCTGCTCCATCCATGAAGGTTTTCCTTTCGTGTGCAGGAATGTTATTCCTTACAAGAGTAAGTACTCCTCCTTTTCGTCTATCTTGTCTGTCGGATCTGAAGCATTGATATCCCCTTATTTTAAAGGTTTGATCTGCTTTCAAGTGAGTCTCTTGGATACAGCAAACACTGACTTGCTTCTCATACAAGATGTTTTCCAGCTCTGTCTTTTTGCTGTATCCAGCCTGCTTGCTGTTCACTCCCTCTGCATTCCAGTGCATCATGACAAGTGGCACTCTGGGTTTCTCTTTTTCTGTTTTGTTTTGGTCAGTAGTTCTCCTCCGCCGTCTGTTGACTCCACAAGACGGTCTAGAGGGTCCTCCAGTAGCTGAGGGTGGGCTCTGTCGAGGCTCAGAGCCCGGCACTGCACCTGCCTGGTGGAGCTCCACAGGGCGAGCACCAGAACGAGATTTATTTGACGGTGTACTCTCCATAGAAAAAAAAAGCGAGTTGCATGATACTGTGGTTTCCGGTGCGCCTTCTGGCCCAGTATCTACGACTTTAGCACCTGTTCAACGGGAGAGTGGGCTCATCCCTAATCTGTTTATGTTCCCAGTAGTAGACTATTCGCAAGCAGCCTGGGGGTGTCACTGCTCTGCGCGGACCTTGTTTACCGAGGCGGCGTCCGAGCTCGTATGGTGAAAATATGGTTGCGTTATCTTCAAAATAGCCCTGTCTTTCCCGTGGCTTTTCTGCCATCCTGCAACTTTGAGTTAGGGAGTTCTGAGCTCCAGTCTCTTTCCCAGGCATTTTATCCTGGCCTGGCACGCATACAGAGAACCCCACTTCTGGTTCTAAGTTAGCAGTTGGGGATAGGTGGGGTAGCACACTGTGCATTCCCCGTCATCCAGGGGGCTCTCCAACTATGCAGAGCTTGCACAATGCTGTGCTCTGGTTCTGGGCTCTCCCAAGGAATCCTCACGTCCTGCACAGAGCCACTTCCCGATACCCACCACCTGCCAACCCTCCATTGTAGAAATCTCCTGCATGCGGCCATCCAGTCAAGAGCCAGTATTAAGTCTGGTGCCCAAGTGATCCCCCCAAGCTCAGTGTGCAATGCTGGGTTCTCATCATGCTGCAACACAGGAGGGATTGTGATGCTCAGCCATCTCTCTCAATTCTGCACCGATAAGTGACATCGGGGACTTAACTTTGCCTCAGTACTGGGAGGCCCCGTTTCCGGGTACACCACACACAGCCAATTGAGGCAACGGTCGCCATGGGCGTGATAGACGACAAACAGTGAAGAATGAGGCAAGAAAGCATTTAACCCATGAAGTGGGGGTGGATTGGTGCAGACCAGAGCATGTACCACTCGCCGGTGGGTTCTGCATCTACACCTATAGGGTTCCACCCACTCCTCAGCCCATTTAGTCTGGCCCCTCACCCAGGACCTGTCCGGCTTGGGTGACCCTGCCAGGAGTAAAACTCCCGCCGGCATAGCTCCCGGGATCATTGAGGCGCTCAAGCTCTCCAACCACGGCAAGGTAGGCTTACATGTGGAGAGGGAAAAACACTAATTACAGACAAAGAAAAAATGCTCCAACGCTGGGCTGAACATTTTAATAATATCTTGAACCAGCCATCATCTATTAACGACGAAGCCATCATCCGCCTGCCCCAAATTTCTATAAATGAAGCATTAGATGATGTACCAACTCTGGAGGAAACTAAAAAAGCGATTCGTCAATGTCACGTGGGTCTTTATATCATTACATTACCTACATCTTCTTCCTATTCTCTCACCCTAATCCTTTCATTTTATTACTTTTCCGTACTTGTTTTTCCTGTATTTTTCGCATCATTCGTTGCGAAAAATATATTTCTTTCCCATCATCGTTTTTCTTTCTCATACTGACTAGTAACCTTATTGCATCAGATGTCAGTCGCGCAGATAGCTGTGAAGATACGGTTCTCGCCAGACATACGTCTGCAGTTTTCCCCGGTCAGAGCGCGGCCCGACCAGATTTCTGGGCCTGAGGTGTGAGAAATTCGTTTCGCTGGACATAGAGCAGACTTTTGGTCTACCATTTTGTTCACCTGTCACTAGCTTAAGGTGTCAAACCCGGCATCTGTACGACGCAGTTGTAGACGGTTGTCTGAGATTTGCAACTGTCACGCGCATTTCTCGGTCACTGGTGGCAGTTACGTCACGCGTTAAGCTGACGTAAATGTTGGGAGTAGGGGAGATAATTTCGCTTGGCGAAATAAGTTTGGGCCCTTTGTCTGATTTTAAGATATTGGCCCGAGTTTGAAACTTTAATTTCATTCTCGCTCCTATATTCGCAGTAGACAGGTTGTTCGAAACAGAATAGCTGTTAGCGAAGTTTCTCAGTTTGTTTCGGCAATTTGTCGAACTTCTAGACTTCCTTAAATATTCAGCATATAATTCTTAAGTTGTGCGACTACCTGTAGTTCTGTGTGAGGTAATATATATTATATCTAGTATTTTGTGAAATGATAAAGTGTTAAGTCGCTTATTTCATATTTCACTAGTTAGATTTTGCGCAGAGTGCCAAATTTATATAGTCTGTATTATTTTCTAGTGACGTGTTTCAGTGGATAGCAGAATAAATTATATCTTAGCTTACTAAACAATAATGTAGCTATAATGAAGTTAAATTTTACTACTAAGAAATCAGACGAGATCATAATTTTCTAAGCTAACTTACAAATGCTAGAAACCTCATGAGATGTTGACGGAACACGCACGTGTTCCTAAATTCATGGGGATTGATGATTTTTTTTTTTTTAAATATAACTTACTTTACGGGAAATTTAAATGATAAGTCAAGCAGTACACTTGCGGTTTAATAATGTAAGTTATAGTGGGTACATATTGTAAAAATTATTTGATATGTGTTCTTTCTTTTATATAGTGAAACGGTGGTACCAAACTTTACCAGCGTTCTAGTACGTGAACATTATTTGGGAAGAAACAAATCACTTTCATTACCTGAACTGTAACAGTTAAATGAAGTAAGAGGCCTTCGCGCCAGAATTAATTCTTCCAGAATAACTCTTCAGTACAATTCAGCCCGTTGTGGCAAGCAAAGATCAGAAACATTCCGACAGAGTTTTGACTAGTACTGTGGCGACCAAATATAGTAACTTCCTGAAAGTAGACACCGATCCGACATTCCTTAAATTCTAGAAACCAAAGCTAATGACATTGTGCTCTGCTAACTTTCGTGCCTGGACAATATTTAATGTGACTTAATCAGACATTCGAAAAATTAGAACACCCAAGGAATCGTTCCCTGAGAGTTTAGTACGTCTTTTGGAACTGGGGATTTCTTGGTCAAGGACTGCATTTTCGGGTCTGTGTGAAGGTCCTAGAATTGAGTATGTTCCCAGAGGCAGCGAGCAAAGTTGTGAGTATAACTGCATGGCCATGGCTGAATGAATGAGTGTACGCAGATCAGAGTGTTATTTTACAGTTATAGATTGTCACCCATTTACTGTCTTAATTCTTTTTGTTTAACCTGCAGAATTTGTTACTATTTGCTAGAGTTTCTTTACTTCTTAGGCTAAATCAGATTATTCAACTCTGTGCATACATTTACGAGAAAAGAAGAAAAACTCTTAGCCTAAACCCTACGTATCTATAACTCTTTGGGCCATCATCTGTTCTCTTAACGGGGCTGTGGGCTAAACCTAGAGCTAAGATCATAACGGGGATATCATCCTTGTAGCATTTTTCTTAAATTTTATGACTATTTGTATATGTTTTTCCTTGATGTATTTTTGGTGTTGTGAGAAGGTTTTGTTTTTTTGATGATAATAATAAAAATCTCTCTCTTGAACTAAATCAGTGCGTTGGTCAGCTCGTTCAAATACATATAAATTCATTGTGATAGATTCCCACGTCTGTGTGTTTACCTGTCGTCACGTGTATGTGCGTGCCCGTGAGTAGATAGAGATATATTAATATATATATATCTGTGTGTAGACTGTCTGACGCCTTTAAAAGCGGTCGTAGAAGATAGGTGAGAGAGAGAAGATTATCTCGATTCTCAAAGACAGCTTCTTTATCACATTCTATCATCTCACGTGTGGGAAATTCTATTGTGGTTTTTCTTTTCCACCAGCTCTCACTGTGACTATCACTCATTCCAACCTATTCTGAAGGGACCAACCCTAGTCTTAATACTCCTATCAAAAATCTACGACAGTCAACTGTCTAGTGGAAAGGCCCCTGGCTCCGATTCAATTCCTGTTGAGGTTTATAAAGATGGCGGTGCAGTTCTGATAGAGAAACTTCATATGATCTTCCAGCAAATGTGGCAGAGTGAAACCATCCCACACGATCTCAAAGATGCCTCAATTATACATCTATATAAACGTAAAGGTAATCGCCAAGACTGCAACAATCATCGAGGCATCTCTCTTTTATCAATCGCTGGGAAGATATTCGCCAGAATCCTTTTGAATCGCCTTACGGCTCATCTTGACAAAGGTTTTTTACCTGAAAGTCAGTGTGGATTCCGGAAAGAACGTGGAACCACAGATATGGTGTTCGCTGCAAGACAGCTACAAGAAAAATGCCAAGAACAGCACTGTGACCTGTACACAGCTTTCATCGACTTGACAAAGGCGTTCGACACGGTCAGTAGAGAGGGTCTATGGAAGATCATGGCAAAATACGGCTGCCCAAAGAAATTTATCACAATAGTGCAGCAACTGCATGATGGAATGCAGGCTAGAGTTCAGGAAAACGGTGAGCTATCAGAGCCTTTCCCCGTCTCAAATGGAGTTAAACAAGGGTGCGTACTTGCACCGACTCTGTTCAGTATCATGTTTTCTGCTATGCTGACTGATGCTTTTAGAGACGGGGACACAGGAATCGACATTAGTTATCGTATTGATGGAAAATTGTTTAACCTTAGGAGGCTTCAAGCAAAAACCAAGGTCAAATCACACACCATCAGAGATCTTCTGTTTGCTGATGATTGTGCCCTCAATGCTGGCTCAGAGGCTGATCTACAACATAGTGTGGATAGATTCTCCGAAGCCTGCGCCAACTTTGGGCTTACCATCAACACGAAGAAAACAGAAATCATGTACCAACCAGCTCCTGGCACAGTTTATACTGAGCCAGTCATCAAGGTTAATGGTGAGAAACTGAATGTTGTGAACAGATTCACATACCTTGGTAGCACACTATCCCAGAACATTGTCATTGATGATGAGGTGAACACCAGGATCTCCAAAGCCAGCAGCACATTTGGCAGACTATACACCAACGTTTGGCATCGAAGTGGCATTAGTCTACAGACAAAGCTGAAGGTGTACAGAGCTGCGGTGCTTCCAGTGCTGCTATATGCATGTGAAACATGGACTGTATACAGGCGCCACGTAAAGAAGCTAAACCACTTCCATACAGTCTGTCTCAGGAAGATAATGAACGTCAAATGGCAAGACAAGATCCCGGATACCGCCGTTCTTGACAGAGCTGGTATCCCTAGTATTGATACTATTCTGATGCAGTCACAAATTCGCTGGGCAGGTCATGTAGTCCGCATGCCAGACCATCGACTGCCAAAGATACTCTTTTATGGTGAGATGCAGAAGGGTAAACGCTCCCATGGTGGCCAAAAGAAGCGCTTCAAAGACACGTTAAAGACGTCATTGAAAACCTTTGACATAAACCCAGACACATGGGAAGCTGCTGCGCAAGACCGAACTGCTTGGCGCACATCTCTTCGTAAAGGTGCAGCAGCATGCGAATCATCCAGAAGAGCAGCAGCGGAACAGCGGAGACAAGCTAGAAAGGACCGTGAAATAAAACCTTCACATGAAGCAAACATTCCCTGCCCACACTGTCCAAGATCTTTCCAGGCCCGCATCGGGCTCTTCAGTCACCTTCGTACCCATAGACTAACCTAACATATTCTTAAATAATTGGATGAACAGAGTGGTCTTCATCACCCGTGATGGACGAACAACCAACAAACAGACTGTGGCATATTTTTAACTAACCTACAATTTTATTCACGAATCTTACTTATTTGTCCAGTAGACCTTATTCAACTTTGGCGGCTAGAAGTCTGGGACAGACGGCGCATGTCAAATCACTCGCTCTGGGCGCCAAATGCTATATGACCGACCCTGATGTAGAGCATGGATCGTATGCTTGTGATGTGTTTTGTTTGAGGCTTCTGCTTTCTTGTGGCGAGGCACGTCTTTTCAACCTAGACTTAAGTCCTTTAGTTATATCGGATCGCATTTTTGCCATTCAAAAATAGGTTAACGCACGTGCACTGTTAATAAAAACTAAGCCCTGAAAAGGACTACTAGCTTCTATCCACTAGCTTGAAGAAGTCCTGATAAGGACTGCTAGCCCGTGCAGCGTTGATAGATACTAAGTTCTGAAAAGGGCTAACATTATCCATCTGCTAGCCTGATGCAGCCCTGAACAGGACTTACCTTTAAAAGGACTCGCCAGCTGCGCTAATGCTTCCCGTACCTCTTTAGTGTTCAGCGAACACGGGGACTCGTGCAAAATATGCGTGTGATATTGTTCCGACTTTTCTAATTAATAGCGAGGATCTATTAAGGGGAGATGATCTTTTCAGTAAATGTAACTGAATAAAAAGTCCACAAACGGACTAAAGTCGTAACAGCACTAATAAGTTAGTTTATTGAACGTTTTTTCCCTTTAGTAAATAACCTAAAATAATCACAGAATCTAAGCTGTTTAAATAACAACAAAATTCCAATACTCTATTACAGCGGTTCCCAAACAGGGCTCAACGAGTTCCGTGAAGCGTTGCAAAGAGTTCCTCGAGACTTCTTGAAAAAGACATGGGAAATTATGAGGAAATGTTTTTTTCCTACGATTACAGAGGCGTCACTAGGGGGGCGCGGACCGCACCCGGGTGACACCATCAGAGGGGGTGATCAGCTGAGGGGGTGACACCAAAATGACTGTCTATAAAATTTATGTGCAGTATTTCAGCAGAAATTTATTATTTTTTATAAAAATATCCCTGTAGTTAGTTATAACCACAAAAACATTTTTCGTAAGCCCAGCTTACATGTACTGTATCAATATACCTACAAGGTTAAAGCTCTATGCTAGTTTACTTTTAGAACCTTCTAATGCGCATTATGATTTAGTCGAGATGTTCACTAAGTCCCAACGGGCTGATCACCCGTTTGCCAGTCACTTTGATTACGGAAACAACAACAAACGGATTGATTTGTCGTTGCCCTAAAGACGCCATTAGGCGTGATGGGAACAACGGCAAAGAAAATCTATTCGCTTTTGCCCTTAAGACGCCACTAGGCGTAATGGCCACTGCTGACTGCTTTGCCGGTCGTTGGCTAAGGACGGAAGAAGAGAAGAAGAAGTTCACTAAGTGCTGAAATGCTTGTGTATTTGTTCTTATTTATTTTTTTGGTATTATTTAATTTATGAGTATATTTCCATATGCATTTACGAGTAACATTAGTACAAAAAACATTACTAAGCATTCTGTATGGTCTGGTACGGGAGGAGGTCCATGGGGGTGACACCATGAGTTACCGCACCGGGTGACACCAACCCTAGTGACGCCTCTGTACGATTATTAATGCTAATTTATTTGTCGTTCTCCTTCATATTCCTTTTTGGTAGCTCATTTGTTATATAAGATTATAAGGAGAAAAGTTGAGACAGAAAGGAGAGCCCTGCGCTAATTATGTATTGCGTATTGGCATTACCATATACTTATACTGTTTAAAACTATAATTTCAGCATTTTTTTAAAAATTCGGCGCCTCCACAGAGGACAGCGCCGGTGTGGCCGCATCGCTCGCCCTCCCTTAGAGCCGGTTGTGCCTGGGGGTCCAGGACAGTAAATAAATTAAGGAGTTTTTTTGTTTAACGGGAGCAAACAGCAGTTTAGCGAGACAATTTAAATGATCCAATGTTAAAACGCGGAATCCAGTCAGCGTATTGAAACTTGATTAACGAGGGGAAAAAATGACGAAAACATTTCAGCTGAAGAGACTATGGCATTGTTGTAAGGGTTTTAAAAAAACGGTATTAAATCATTACATTTAAAATACCTCCCCCCTTACGTACCGCGAGGGGAACAAATCTTAATTGGATGCAGTGATACTGGAAGTGCTGAAATATAAATAGCGTGCCGTTTTTACTTGTTTGAAAAAGTCCAAGATGGCGTTATTTAGTTTACTCGGTGTGATAGCCAGTAGTCTCTGCACACTTTTCTCTGAGGTGTATATATATGAAAGATAAAGGCAGTTCCACAGAAGAAACTGCCGCAGGGTAGATAATTGTTAGAGACCTCACGACATTAGGTCCATATTTTATTAAGGGAGGGGTGACAAGTTCTCTTCTTCGCTACACATGCCTTCTCTAATTCAGATGCAGACTCATGTACCCATTTTTAGCTGCGTAGACTGGAGCGTTAAACGACCAGAATTCGAGCCTGGAATTTGGTATCTTTGCGCTGTAATTATTTTGAGATTTAGGATATTGCAAAAAGTTTATACGCATCCGAAATGGACGAGTCGCCATCAATGGTACCTATACCTTGTAGCGGTATGGCAGATTGCGTACCCTGACAACCCCTAGAGCTGTGCCAGCGGGAGTTTTACTCATGGTAGGTTCAACCAAGCTTGACAGGTCTGTGTGGGTTGGGGTCAGACAAAAGCTGGTACCCTGGTCCTCCAGGTTGGGGGTTTTAGCGCAGGGCCGACACCTCTGCCTATGTAAAAAATCCGAACAGTTACGGAAACAGCAACAAATGGAAAAACTTTGATGCAGGACGGACATCCGGAGTCTCAGGCTCGTATGGCTGTCAGTGGTGAAAGCCGAATGGACGCTATTGGCATGAAAACGGATGCCCCGACCGCAAAACACGGAACCAGAGTTGGGGCACTGTAAGAAGAATGGCCGCCGTCCGAACAGAGTAGAAGCAGTTTGTTGTTGCCACTCAAGACGCCACTAGGCGTGATGGCCACTGACTGCTTTGACAGTCTGTGGCTAAGGATCAAAGAAGAAGAAGAAATGGACCAGTGAACTTTCTAATAAATTTTCTTCTTGGCGAAAAATTTCCCCCCCCCCCCCCCCCCAAAAAAAAAAAAAACGTATTATAAAACATTGCACATGTGTGAAAAGTACATTACAATAACAAATAAATAACAATGGGTAGTGTAATGCGAACATTTGCCGAACATTGGACATAGCAATAATCCTAGGCAACTCAACCGTGAAATGACAATTTTACCAAACAGGGCGAAATGGAAATTATATAACAAGTAAAACGTCTATTCTGCTTTGGTCACATTAAAAAACAGAGGATCATCATAATTGTCCTATCCGCTCCTTATGGATCATGGGGCTTCCACTGAACCTGGTCACAGAAATCATTCATACGCTGATGCAGTAGTGGTTTGTGTATCAATATGTTTCACACGATGAGGTTGCCAGCCTCATGCACAACTGTCACCGTGGGGTTTGCCCAAGCATTAATCATGCTATAGGCAAGGTTATAGGAACGCCTAAAGTATGTCACCGTGGGGTTTGCCCAAGCATTACTCATGCTATTTGTCAAGATTAGATGAACGCTTAAGACAGTTCACGGGGAAGAAAGTTAAGTATGAATAAAATAAGACGAGTGTTCAGTAACTTGGCTCGCGTTAACAAAACGTGAGTATTTTTTTTCTCGTGAGTTGTAAATCAAAGGCTTAACCAATGAAAGTAGTGAAAAACAAGTAAGGGCGACGAATCAGAAGTAGCGAGGGAATCGTACGGGAAAACAATGACCAGAGGTCATTGAGGGGAGTCCGGTTTCTGAGTTCAAAGAAACAAGAAGTGTTTTTTTTGTTGTTGTTCTGGGCGGTTGCCTGCAGACGAAAGGATTATGTGGTTTGACAGAAGTAGAATAAGTCTAGCAAGATATAAGAATAAGTCTAGCAAGATATAGAGGTTATAGGATAAGGAACATAAGTCCAGAAATTGTTCAGAGGATGTGTTAGCGCTAGACAGTAACTGTATAAGATAATGAAGAAGTCTTGTGTAGACTATGAGAGTATTAGCGCTAGACAGTAACTGTATAAGATAATGAAGAAGCCTTGTGTAGACTATGAGAGTATTAGCGCTAGACAGTAACTGTATAAGATAATGAAGAAGTCTTGTGTAGATTATGAGAGTAGTGAATGTATTTCAGGAGATATTCAGCGATTAGATTGTAAGTATGATTTTGAACTTATTATGCATACAAGTAAGAGATTTACAGGAGAAGTAACGCAGATGTACCAAGTCGACATGTCAAAGATATATGTTGAGAACTTTGTGGACTGAGCAACAAAAGAGTAAAGTTAGAGGTGAAGGATAACCACGTTTGTCATGGTGAGTTCACGACAAGTAAACTAATGAGCTGTCTTCAGAGAATAGTTACGACAAGTAAACTAATGAGCTGTCTTCAGAGAATAGTTACGACAAGTAAACTAATGAGCTATCTTCAGAAAATAGTTACGACAAGTAAATGATCTGAAGAGTCGACTTTTGTAAGAACTGTTCACACGCCCTCGCACGTAGGTATATGCTTAGATGACATGGTACTTGTATATAGTTTAAGCTAATCTTTCAGCGATAGTAACAGAGCCCTGCAGAGGTTAGAAAGAAATAAAGGCAGGAATATAATGAGATGGGAGTGAGGAGATGGAGTATAGAGGTATTTAAGTGAACAGGAGTAAAGTTGATTGAACTAAACAAGATACAGGAGGACGATGCATATGCATGAGATATAGAGCTTTTATATATGAAGCCAACATGAGATAAACGTTTGCAAGCTCTGGGATGAATTATTTGTCTTGTTGATAAAGATATATATACATATTTATGTAAATAAACGTTTTGATGGATACAGCAGATGTTTGAGTCCGTCTGTGAGCGTTGATGTATGTGGCCAGCAAATAAGAATAATAAAAACAAACTACCACTATACGAATGTCAGTAGAAACAGCAAAGAAGGAACCGAACGAGTCCTGGGTTAAAGAAAAGAGGGAAAATATGTTCATCCAGAAATCTACACCTCTGGCGGAGATGGCCAGTACACAAGTACACTCTTAACCCACTTGGAAGATAAACAAAAAGAGATTTTGTGACTTGAGTAATAATTAGAACAGACCACCCCTGTCATATGCTACTAATTGGTGTCGTAACCAGTTCTACAACAGACACACGGTTACACAACCTCATATTAGTTATCTTGTGCAACAACGCCTGAGCTAAGGAAGCTATAGTGCTTTTCTTTATTTGTCTCATCAGAGCCCCCCCCCCCCCCCCCGGGGAACTACACTGGACAAAAACAGAGAATGGTGGCTGTAAAACTGAAATCAAGATGAGAACTACAATGGTGAAAACTACCTTAAACAATATCATAATAATAATAATAATAATAATAGCCCCTTCAGTCATAACTGACTATGGGAATGCGCCCCTGAGGTGGCAGCCCTCAGCTGCTTATTTTCCTGGTGCTCCTTTCGACGTTTTCTCCTCACCTCTGCTTCTTGTGTGAGCCTCTCTTCGCCCAATCTGAGGTGGTGCCGCAAATAGCATCGCCACTTAGTGCGATCGGCAGCTTCATCCTCCCATGTTGCTGGATCCATGTCCAGTGCCCTCATATCTCTCTTGCACACATCTTTGAACCTCAGCTGTGGTCGCCCAACTGTTCTCTTGCCATCTGCTAATTGTCCGTAGAAGATATCTTTTGGGATGCGACCATCTTCCATGCGGCGAACATGGCCAAGCCAGCGAAGTCTGCGCTGTCTAAGCAGCGTATACATACTTTGAAGGCCAGCACGTGACAACACCTCGACATTTGTCACTTTATCTTTCCACGAGATGCCGAGGATGCGGCGTAGACACCGCAAATGGAAGGTATTGAGCCTTCTTTCTTGCTTAGCATAGGTCGTCCAGGTCTCGCTGCCATATAGGAGTGTGCTGGTGACGCAGGCATTATATACCGCAGCTTTGGTCTTCATTGTGAGTTTAGAGTTTCCCCTAACACGCGATGTGAGGCGGGCAAAGGTAGCTGCAGCTTTGCCAATGCGGCTGTCGATTTCTGTATCCAGTGAGAGTTTGTCATTGATGGTAGACCCTAGGTATGTGAAGTGGTGCACCACTGCCAATTCATAGTTATCGATAGTGATAACTGGGGCAGCACCTACATCCTGACTTAGCACATTCGTTTTCTTTAGACTTATTGTGAGGCCAAAGTCCTTGCATGCAAACAACATCAGACGAATACAATTACAAACAAGTAAAAAGTTATAGCCCTCAAATTATATATATATATATATATATATATATATATATATATATATATATATATATATATATATATATATATATATATATATATATATATATATATATATATATATATATATATATATGTGATGGGGCCGTAAAGACGCCCCCTTCATGTTCAAGGCATATTTATCGCCCATATATTTTCGATGTGCGCGCAGCACGCTGGGATGTGAAAAGTGATAGAAGATATATTAGTTTAGGCCACAATAAAGCCTAAACTATAATTGTGTTATATTTGATAGTCGTGTGTTATATTTGATAGTTGTGGGCCATATTTGTGTTTTCATGCCTAATAGAGCAATAAAGGCGAGTGTTATTTGCGTAGCGCAATTACTACGCGCCGCGCAGTAAGTCGAGTGATTAGCCTAGTGCCTATATAAAGCATGCGATGGCCAGCAGCGGCCCTTTTTAAGTATCAGTCCAGACAAGAGAAAACGAAACGAGGCGCCCAGTGTGGGTAGCAGAAGAACAAAGACATGACACGTGAGTTTGATTTAAAAGCAGATTAGATTAGTTCCTAGTGAAATTACCATTATTTCCCTGTAGCTTTAGAATTATATTGAGCGTATCTGTTTTAATGGTTAATGAAATAAATAGATTGATGTGTTTCCAGGACCTGATAATTTAGTCTTGAAATGGTAGATGAGTAAAAATAATGTGCGGGTAGATTTCACTAGTGCTAAGTCCAGATTGCGGCTGTAAGAGCGATTATTTCATTCATCAGAAAGGCAAATATAGTAGGAAACTATTTTATACATGAAACTGGACAGAAATGTTATCAGAAACTGGAATTTAGATAATATTAACTAGTTGGGAAGATGGCAACCGGGAGGACCGCGTGGTGATGACTGTATAAAAGCGGCGCGAGGAGTCTGCAGTAACACTCTTAGTTATCAAGCCTATAATGTTACGCAGTTTTATATCGTGTGAATTGACACGTGGGTGAAAGTAGGTTAAATGTAATTTTCCCCAGTAATAGAAGAGAGAGTTTTCGTGTTAAATTTCCTTTAGTTGATGTATTTAGTTCCAGTTTTGTTAAAGTTAAGAATAATTATATTTTATTCTTTAATGTAAGAGTAATTAAGTGTATGTCACGATTATTGATTATTCTACTGCATATATTTAATGGGTTACTTTGAGGTGAGAATAGTCATTTAGATTTCTGGTGAGATTAGGGCCACTCCTTGGTGCGTAAGGCACGTTGAGTCAGGTGTTTCTCTGTTTGCTCCTTCTGGAGCATGGAAACACCAATGCGGCTGGTGTCCATCACAAGTCGACAAGAAGCATTTTTATGCTATTGCAGTGGTTGTTTCGGTAACGATGTGTTTCATGTGATAAGATTCCCAGGCTCATCAGTGGTCATATACGACACGCTTGTTGCCAGGCGCACCAGTCGTCACATACGACATGCTTCAGAGTGCAGAACGAATATTGAGATGGATCAGTTGCGAGGTGGTGGTTTATTCTCATTATTGAGAGTATTTGTTGTACATATAGTTGAATATTATTTTATGTCCATTTTATGATTATTTAATTATTTTGATGTGTAGAATGGTTTGTGAGAGCACGTGGGCTCACTTGGAGCTATATATTTCTCTTCTCCGCTCCTGAGGGAGCATGGAGCCACCAGTGTGGTTTGCCTCCGTATGAAGCATTCAGATGCTCGTGCAGTAGTAGTTTCGGTAGCACTCTGTGTTACATGGTGAGATTACCAGCCTCATGCACAGCACCATATTAGTCTCATTGGACGACATGCATGAGTGTGTGTGTGTGTGATAGCTGAGTGTGTGCTCTTGCAGTAGTGGTTTCGGTAGCAATCGATGTTACACGGTGAGATTTCCAGCCTCATGCACAACACCACACTAGTCGCATTGGACGACACGCATGAGTGTGTGCGTGTGTGATAGTTGAGGGTGTCAGATGGCGTGGAAGGACTGTTTGGCAGGTGAGAGTATCATTATTTAACTATGATTTTAACTATTCGTTGCTTTGTTTGCTTCTTCAGATTAGCAATCGAGCACTGTTGGGTGTTTGGTGTTTGGTTTGCTGGTTTATTTGTTTAATGTTTGCTTTGTGTGCTTGTAATCACTGACAGGGTTGTAGAAATAAATACAGCCCCTGCCTCAGAATCAAGAGTTTTTATTGTTGTTCGGGTCGGTGCGAGTGTGAAAAGAGAGTGATCACATATCACAATATCATCATCATCATCATCTCGCCCACCCTATCACACACACACACACACACATATATATATATATATATATATATATATATATATATATATATATATATATATATATATATATATATATATATATATATATATATATATATATATCTTCTTCATTACTGCAGGGTTCCACAATATGGGGTATAGTAAATGAGGCGTATCTCATAAATAAATGAAAAAATTTAACGAATGAAGAATTCGTTGTAAATTTATAAAAACCACGTATTAGTGAACCAATTAAAAATGAGATAAATAAAATATTTTAACATATAAATAAACGTAATCCTTTATTCAAAACAATAAACGGAAAGTTAATAGGCCAGTATGCAGGAGGGTGACGACGCTTTGACTTGGGAAGATAAATTCGATAGACGACACGAAACATCTCATGAGAGTGAGCTATCAACGCAAAAGACAGAAAACGTTGAAGGTCCATTACAGCGATGTAATTCATTACAGCCGAACGCCGATGCTTAGACGGCACCTGATCTAATCTAATTGTTAAGGCATGCCCCAAAGCGAAGACACAAAGTCTGTAGAAAAATTGCAAATAACAAGAGTAAATTTGGTTTTTGAGAGCAAGGTTCTGGAGCGGCAAACTATACATGGTCCGTGAGTGCAAAAATGTTAAATATAGCTCTGTGCACATGTTTAAAATTTGTTGATTTTTTTTAAAATGTACATTTTATAAAATTTCGAATAAAGCCCTATTCCCTGTCCTAACTTGTCTTTCGTTTTGCGGAGCGAGTCTGCAAATATATATATATATATATGTATATATATATATATATATATATATATATATATATATATATATATATATATATATATATATATATATATATATATATATATATATATATATATATATATATATATATATATATATATATATATATATATATATATATATATATATATATATATATATATATATATATATATATATATATATATATATATACTGAAGCACGTTAAAAACGCACCACCTGTATAATCCAGGAACAGAGTGTGAAATGTAAATATAAGTGTGTACAAGTTTACATATTTGGAATCTTTATTCATTTTCCTATGAATCTATGCTGGTCATTAATTTGTACATTTGATTGTTATGAAATTCATTGCATTCTGTGCAGGCAAGGGAGAAAACCAAAAATACCAAAAAATGCACGTGCGTTATCCTGCTGGAGAAGCTGCAAGTCTGGATAAATTGTGAACGCAGGAGCAGCCAGTGCATCCAGAACCTCATCTCGATATGTCACAGCATTAACATTTCCACGGAATGTGAATACTGCCACCTCGAAATCGGTTGACACAGCAATCTGCAAAGCGCTCTTCACACCGTCGCTAAATCCGCATACGTCCATCTGCAAAGGATATGTTGAATCTGTTCTCGTCTGTGAATAGGACAGGATTCAACTGCAGTCTAGTCCATCTGATATGTTGCTCTGCACATTGCAGGCGCTGCTAACGATGCCTGTGAGTCAAGTTTGGCCCAACATAAGGTCGTCTTGCAGTAAGGCCTGTATCTCTGAGTCGTCGTATGACTGTCATTCGAGAGACTTGCCCATGTCTACCCACTATTGCTCTTGCTGTTTGACTTGCCGGGAGAGTCAATTCCTTAGGTGACTCAGCACAATATGACGATCTTGCGCAGGGGTAGTAACTCGTGGTTGGCCCCTCCGAAGTCTATCCCGGGCACTGCCAGTGGTTCCGTAACGTTCATTGAGACGTACAATAGTGCTGTGGTGGCAATTCATCCTTCTGGCAATGGTCCGCGAGCTCATTCCGGTCTCAACATACCAATGGCTCGTTGGCGGTCGTTTTCAGATAGTCGTGGCATTACAAGCACATGTACTGGGTGTTTTGTCTCAACGGCCTTTTTATACGGAGTATACTGCCACAACGCGTACACATTTTCAGGGTCATAGCTGTTGAGAATCGTGTTGCACGTGTAACTTTCATCGTTTTCATGTAGTCTGTACACACACCCATGGGTTGAATCTTGCACTTTCCATTCCAGCAGCCATTCGCTCTCTGCCGCATGGCAAACACGGGGAAAATCCATTCCCACACTTTTTTTTTGCCAGCTTCTCGGCATCAGTATATATAATAGTGGTGCGTTTTTAATGTGCTTCAGTATATATATATATATATATATATATATATATATATATATATATATATATATATATATATATATATATTTTATATATATATATATATATATATATATATATATATATATATATATATATATATATATATATATATATATATATATATATATATATATATATCTGCCATCACCGGTGTCAATACCTTGTCGAGGTATGGCGGCTTGCGTACCCTGATTACTTAGTGAAACTGCCGAAAAGGCGTCAGGCTGGCTGTGCAACAACCACAATGGGCAATGGAAATCGTGACAATAAACGCTGCGGTACAGAAAAAACCATGGAAATCGTGACAATAAACGCTGTGGTACAGAAAACACCAGGAATTTTTATAAGTCCACAATACGCTGAGTTTTTGGTGTACTAGTGAAAGGGCTGTGGCTGAGAGGCGACAGGCGGTGTATATTATAGAGGTGTCAGTGTGTCAGAATTTCAGTGGCGAACGCGCAGTGGCTAGACTAGTCGACTTCGCAATGGTGTCTCAGTGTGTGCGACGGAACGAACGGAATAATTTGTCTTCTCTTTGTTACTTTCACAATTGCCTCCACGGCTGGCGGAGTTGTGGATTAAAGTTGCTACCATAAGTGAAATGGGTTCATTTTCGATACAAGACAACAGGAGGCTGAGACGCTTGGGAGTCATGACCCAAGAGGGCCCGCTCCCTTAGAGTGTAAAGGAGTATATCGGGCCGAAACACTTGTCGGACGGGGGGACTCCTTCTGATGATCAGATTGCTTAATGTTGTATCGCTCTGTAAAGAGTTTTCTATCATCGAGGTATGGCGGCTTGCGTACCCTGATTACCCCCAGAGCTATGCCAGTTGGAGTTTTACTCCTGGACGGTTCTACCAAGCTGGACAGGTTTGCGCGGGCAGGGGTCAGACTAAAGCAGACACCCTGGTCCTCCGGCTTGGGGTTTTAGCATAGGGCTGACACCCCTGTCTATGTAAAAAAGAAATGAAGTTACGGAAACGACAACAAATGAACAAACTTTGCTGCGGGACGGACATCCGGAGTCTGAGGCTCGTATTGTCAGTGGTGAAAGCCGAAAGGAAGCCACTGACACGAAAACGGACGTCCTGACTGCAAAACGTGAAACAACAATAGGGGGGCCTGACTGCAAAACGTGAAACAACAATAAGATTTTGGAATGTCAGGACAATGAACGAGACGTGTAAACTAAAACAGGTCACAGCAGAAATGAGAAACTATAGATTACACATTCTAGGGATAAAAGAGAGCAGATGGACAGGGGCAGGAAAAATTAAAACAGCAACAGGAGAAACAGTACTTTACTCTGGAAGAAAGGATGGACAGCACAATGAAGGTGTAGCCATTATTCTACAGAAAGGAATAGAAAGGACATTACTGGAATGGAAACCCATCAACAACAGACTGATAAGAATAAGACTGAGAGGGAGATTCACCAACACTACAATAATACAATGCTACGCACCAACGAATGACAGCGATGATGAGGTCAAGGATGAATTCTATCAACAACTGCAGAAAGAAATGGAAGACACACCTAGATATGATCTTATTGTAGAAATGGGAGACCTCAATGCGAAAGTTGGAACACACAATACATATAATGAAAGAGTAATGGGGAAATGCGGCAGCGGAACAGCAAACGAAAATGGGGATAAATTAATAAGTTTCTGTAGCATTAACAACCTAGTCATAGGAGGAACACTTTTCCCACACAAAGAAATTCACAAATTAACATGGGAATCACCAAATGGTCGGGACAGAAACCAGATAGACCACATTTATGATCAACGGTAGATGGAGACATGCATTACAAGATGTGAAGGTAAGAAGAGGTGCGGATGTGGGAAGTGATCACCATTTAGTAGTAGCAAAACTGAAAGTGAAATTAAGAACGGCTGGACTACACAGAAAAGGTTTGATATCAGCAAATTGAAGGACCCCCTTACCAGAAAAGCTTTTGCGGCTGATATAAAGAAGCGATATCAATTTGCCAAAAGTCAGGAAAAGACATTGACTGATAATATAGACCAGAAATTCAACACCATTTCAACAATATATAAGGAAAGCAGCAAATCATGCTTGGGATTCCAGGAAAGGAAGAAGCAAGACTGGATAACACCAGAAACATTAAACACCATAACGATGAGAAAGGAAATGAAAAGAAAGAAAACAGAAGCAAAGTCCCCCAGGTTAAAGCAACTATATAGCGAACAGTACAGTCAGCTGGACAAGGAAGTTAAACGCCAAACCCGAGCAAACAAAAGGAATTTTCTAGACGATCTTGCAAGACAGGCAGAAGAGGCAGCACTGAGAAATGAACAAAGCACAGTATACAAAATAACTAAAATCATCAGCGGAAAACGGGGTGCAAACAATATTACATTAGTAAGAGATAAGCAAGGAAATCTCATCACGACAGCAGAGGGACAGGAAACAAGATGGGCAAAGCATTTCAGAGAAACTCTGAACAAGGAACCACCAGAGACATAATGGAATGTTCCTGAGGCTGAAAATGATCTAGATGTTAATACAGACATTCCACGAAAAGAAGAAATCATCACAGCAATCAAAGGGTTAAAGAATGGAAAAGCTCCTGGCCATGATAACTTAAATGCAGAGCTATTTAAGACAGACCGTGAGCTAGCAGCAGAACTATTAGAACCACTATTTGCACAAGTCTGGAAAACAGGGACAACACCAACGGAGTGGAACAAAGGAATAATTGTCAAATTGCCCAAGAAGGGAGATCTTGCAGACTGCAATAATTGGAGAAAAATAACTCTTCTCTCAGTTCCCAGCAAAATACTAGGCAGGATAATTATACAGAGAATTTCAAAAGCAGTAGACCACAAACTGAGGAAAGAACAAGCAGGATTTAAAAAGAACAGAAGATGTGTAGATCATATATTTACCATCAGGAACATTATAGAGCAGTGCTCAGAATGGCAAAGACAGCTGTACATAAATTTCGTTGATTTTGAAAAAGGCTTTTGATAGTATACATAGGGACAGTGTATGGAAAATACTGAGGGCTTATGGAATTCCAAGCTGCATAGTCAATCATAAAAAGCATCTATGTCAACTTTACGTGTAGCGTTGGGCAGAGCAACCTAACCTTTGAGGCGAAGACAGGAGTACGACAGGGACGCCCCTTATCAACCACTCTATTTTTAACAGTCATAGACTGGGTGATGCGCCAGACAACAGAGGGCAGTCCAAGAGGAATAAGATGGACTACATTTTCTACATTGGAAGATCTGGAATATGCAGATAACATTGCACTACTAGCACATTCACATAAACACATCCAGAAAAAAACGGATAGACTTAATAAGTATAGCCAGCAGGTGGGCTTGAACATCAATGTAAAGAAGACAGAGGTCATGACGCTCAATGTGAGCAACCCTGTGCCCATATCAGTAAAGAATCAGCAACTAGAACAGACAGACACCTTCACATACCTAGGATGCATAGTAACACCATACGGCGGAGCAAGCAAAGACATCAACAACAGAATGAACAAAGCAAGAACAGCCTTTTTTAGTCTAAACAACATCTGGAAGTCCTCTCAGTACAGCACAAGCACAAAATTAAGAATACATCAGAGCTGTGTGCTTTATGTGCTTCTCTATGGTGCGGAATGCTGGAGAGTTACAGAGAAGGAAATGTCGAAATTGTCCTCTTTTCACACAACATGCATGCCTAAGAAAAATTCTCCGGATCTTTTGGCCGAATACCATCATCAATCAAGATCTGCTTACTCGGAGCCATCAAGAGGACATGCACACCATCATAGCTGGCAGACGCTGAAGCTGGGTTGGCCATGTCCTCAGAAGAGACCCCGATGCCATCACTAGAACAGCTATGCTATGGACCCCTGAAGGAAAACGAAAGAGAGGCCGACCAAAAACAACATGGCGGAGGACTGTGGAGGCTGAGATGCAAAGAATGAACCAGAGTTGGGGCACTGTACGAAGGATGGCCACCGACCGATCAAAGTGGAATCAATTTGTTGTTGCCCTACAAGACGCCACCAGTCGTGGTGGGGTGGACACACACACACACACACACACACACACACACACACACACACACACACACACACACATACACACACACACACACACACACACACACATATATATATATATATATAACAGCTAAGAACTATTACAAAAAGAGCGCATCCTCCCCAATGTTAGTTTATGTCATTAGACCAGACAAGTGCCAGTTGAAGAAGAGATAAGGATGGATAGGACGCCACATTGAGGAAACTTGTTGATAGCATTACAAGGCAGTCTTTGTTCTGGAATCCACATTGTTAGAGAGGTAGAGGGAGACGAAAGAAGACATAGAGAAGAGAAATGGAGACAGACATGAGAAGGAGAGATGAAGACATGAAAAAACTTTTAGCTGATGGCACGTGACTAGCAGACTTGGCACAAGGTCGTTGAAGGTCTATGGTCCTTGGTGAAGGGTGATGATGATGATTAATATAGGGTATGTTTTAACAAAAAAATTGGATTTGACTTTAATTCCGCGTTAACAGGTGTCACGGGATTGCCTCTCCTGCTATGCAGTGATAGTCCAACAATGGCCAAAACTTATACAATGAGGGTTTTTAAAGGTATCTACCTTCGCTCAAGATTACTTGAGTTGTAAATAGAAGGATGGTGCTTCTATCTTAGGGAGTCTTCATAGGATTTTTTCAGAAATCAAGCACAACGCTGAGGTTCTCCAAGCGGTCGTGAACTTTCTATCTTCCCGCCCCTTCTATGAAGATAAAGATATATTCGCTGGTTTCTGAGCGCTCAACTGAACTATTCAGTAAAATATTACTTAGTAGCTCTGTTGTATTTATATTTAAGATAACTTATTCATACATGTGCATTCTCTCAATAATAATTAAATCAATTATTAATTTGTAAATACATATAAGAAATTTAACAATCAATTATTGTTTAACACGAGTAAATAAGTAAGTGACGTTTGTGAATTGAAAAATGTGGAGTTTTTCTTCACAGAAAAATGGTTAAGGTAGTTAGATGTGGTGTTGAGAGGTATTTTTGTTATGGCTTTGTTAAAATAACTTAGCTGGTCAGATGTTGAAACTGGTTTCCTGACTGCTCCGTCAATTATCGACTTCTGTGGTGAGGGCACGTTCCAGGTGTAGTTGCAGGGATAACCGCTCCGAATGCCAAGGCAAAGATCTTCACAACCTGTCAAAAGCAGGCATTTAGCGAAGATCACAAGCTCTTGAACCACAGACACGTATCAAGCTAGTGCCACACACTGGTTTCTCCAACTTGTACAACAAACTTTAGAAGAAACAAATGTCTCTTCTAAGTATAAGTTTATTGACACTAGTCAGGCGCCTTCCCGCTGTCAGTTGCACCGACCCATTTCCTTTTTTTCTCAGTTATTTTACCCTCCCTGAGCATCAGTGTTGAACCCAGCAGATTGGATGAAAAGTCATCGTAAACGCAGTTAATCTGATGAAAACAAATGTGGCTGGACAACGAAAAATGACCCTTGCCTGATTTATACATGTTTAACTATACATATTAACTTATTAAAATGTTAATATAATAAATATTTACATAATGATGTCATCATCATCCACTTCCTGCTCCACTTGGAGCCTGGGGCTACCTCTGCTTTTGGTTCCCTGTGGGAGAACCTGCACAAAGCAGTCACTAGCGTTTGCTGTGGTGGTTCATGACTCATATGCTGATGTTGCCAGCCTCTTATGAACCTGTACAACCACCAGAAAGTTAAACATGTCAGATGCAAAATATTAAATGATAAGATGTACAACTCACCCCGTATCGATTTACATTTTACAGACGTCTGACACAGGTAATTTCAAAATCCTCCCACATTTAGTTTTATGAATTTGTTCGTAATCATCAATGCTAACTAACATTCGTCAACCCCCGGTAGAGTTGCATAACATTCCTGCCACACCAATGGTACATTTGCAATTTATCTCCAGATTAATCATCCTAGAAGTATTGGTGTCAAGCTTGGTGTGAACAAGATACGTTCACGCCTGTGTTTGCTTTACACGGGTAAGGCAGTGTTATCTGTCCGCTCCCAGCTGGGGTTGTCACTGTTATCTCTACCCATATTAGATCAGACAAAACAACACCACGAAACCTGAGTCATTGTGCAACAATATGAGATAAAATATGGGTAAGGAAGAAATGAATGTAAGGCACACGACAAAGAAAAAGACAGGTAGAACACAGACAAAATTCAATGACGGGCATTTCATCACAGCAGGGTCCGGGCAACCTACTAGGTGCGGGTTAAGGTAGTATCATAGCAGATACTGCCGTAGAGAAATGAAATATTAGAAACTTCACTGTACTAGGCCTCAGCATTACGATAGGAAGTGACCAGTTCCCTTTCTTGCAGCATTTGCCTTCCCTAACTCAACAGCAGTGTCAGGTAACTATTTATAGCTAAGTACACTGGAATGAGACGCTGCTTGGTTTCGAACCCGTTAACTCTGTCTCGAAAAGCGAGCGCTCTAGTCGTTCTGCCTGTAAAAACCTTGGTGATCAAATGCCAACCAACCTCTATCAGCCTATTCATTAAAAAAATTAACAAATACCACGAAACCTCTATCAGTCTATTCATGAAGGGAAAAGGAAAAAAAATGCCAACCAACCTCTTTCGCCTTATTCACAAAGAAAAAAGGAACAAATCCCAACAGACCACTATCAGCCTATTCATAAAGAAACAAAGGAACAAATGCCAACAGACCATTATCAGCCTATCCATAAAGAAACAAAGGAACAAATGCCAACAGACCACTTTCAGCCTATTCTTAAAGGAAAAAAAAACAAATGCCAACAAACCTCTATCAGCCTATTCATAAAGAAAAAAAGAAAACATGCCAACCAACCTCTATCAGCCTAGTCGTAAAGAAAAAAAAACAAATGTCAACCAACCTCTTTCAGCCTATTCATAAAGAAATAAAGAACAAATGCCAACCAACCTCTTTCAGCCTATTCGTAAAGAAAAAAAGAACAAATGCCAACCAACCTCTATTAAGGTAAAGTTAAAGGATCCAGTTACACGCCCATTGAGGCATATTGGGAAAATGGTGTTAGGCCCATATTCTCTTGACCATCGGCACACTAGGGGTGATGTGGTCAGCATCACGCCGACCGCCTGAACCTTCCCAGAGTTGCTCATGAGGCTAGGTCGACCCCGGAGCCGTTTGCGGTCTAAAAAATCCCACCTCAACTAAGGATCGAACCATGGACCACCGAGCTTTGAAGCTAGTGCTCTAACCACTGCGCTACCGCGGCTCCTCAACCTCTATTAGCCTATTCATGAAGAAAAAAAGGAACAAATGCCAACCAACTTCTATTAGCCTATTCATTAAGAAAAAAAAAGGAAAAAATTCCATCCAACCTCTTATTAGCTTATTCATAAAGTAAAAAGAGGAAGCTCACACAAACAACTGAAAATTAGGCCAATGACATCAAGACAAATTAAATGTGTTCTTTAAAATCGGACTTCATTCTCACAATCTTTGATTTTTTTTCCAATATTTTCTTTTCGCTTCTCTTGGCAACCCTTATCCCATTCATGTCGCTTCCCTGGCGTCCTTCACGCTGGAAACATGGAATTTTTTTTGACCTGCCGACCTTATCGGGCCCAACAGTCAGATCAACAATCTTATCTTACTTCTCTCTCTATTCTTATCTTAAGCCTTGTCCTGATCGTTAGCGTCCAAAACCGATTCACCCGTGCAGTTTTGCTCACAACTACTAATATAGTTCCGCCGCGACGGTAACTACACCCTTGGCCACGATTTAAGGTCCTGGGATAATTAGCCTGTTTTATCACAATTGTATGGTTTTGCCTGCAGCGTTTCTAAGTCTGGACTCACTCGCGATCAGTAATCTCGTTTTGGGAGCGCGTGATTATTATGAGAGAGAGAACAAGAGAGAGAGAGAGAGAGAGAGAGAAAGAGATAGTGGGAGTACGTGAGAGACCGAGAGAATTGTACCGTATATTAGTGTTTACCAAAGACTGAAAAACTATACAGTCTTTACAGTATTTTTAAACACATACGCATCATATGTGTGACGAAATCAGTTAATCAGTTGTGTTCTTTTACATCATTTTCGTTCTCTCCGGCATTATAAGCTTATTTCTTCATTTTCCTCACTCGTCGTCCTATTATTTGGCATATTTTATACACCTACATTTTTGCCTAGTCACTCCCAGACTTGTTTACGTTTCACCATGTGAATCGTAGTATTACAAGGCTAATTAGACAGGTCAGCGGTTAATACTTTTATCACTTAAGTCGTCGAGCTACCTTTGATAGAGACGGTCATTGTTGACACAAGGTGGCATCGTACGATCGACGAAAAGCAAGCCAGATTGGCTCTCTAAGAAATCTGTCTGGGAGATGCACGCAAACACAGGTGATAATATGTAATCACTTCCTCTGGCTCATCTCTGTAGCAGTAGTACGGATAACCTGTCAGAGGAGACAATATGGGCGGAAGGTATTAGCCAGGAAATAAGTTCACCGATGTGTTTGTGAGTTTGTACAAATGCAATCGGAAGTATTACTGCCATATTTGAAAGAGGTATTGAGTTAAAATTTTAAAATTTATATTTTAAAACACGCGGGGGAAAGTAATGATTTAACACCCCGACCAACATAGTTCTAAAGAGACAGGATTGGTTTAATTTGAGAGCCGGAATAAACCTTAGATCTCATTGGAAAGTTTGTCAGAAATACCATCTGGGACTTGGACTGAGAAATGAAAATATAATCTAGCGAAATCGGAGACACAGATCAGACTGCATCGCAACGTCAAATTAGCCACTCCCCGGAGCCAGAGACACGGATCGAACAAAGTATTCCAGAATTAAAAGTGACAGATCGAAGTATTTGGGCGTCTTTATAACTTAAAGAGAACCCGCAATTTTTAATACCAAGACTGGAAACCTAAGGAATCAGAGCACCTGTCATAAGAGGAATACTAAAATTTCCCCGACAAAGTGTTGGAAGCATCTAAGCAAAGTTGCTGTGTCCATTCATCTGTGCCAGGAGATTGTGTTCCCTAGTAATTTGGGGGGAGTGTAAACATTTATTTTACCATGTGAATTTTGACATGTCTGAACTTGCTAAGTGGTTATACAAAGTATAGGAGCCTGGCAACCTCAACATTTGAAAATGGTATGTTCATAAACCACTACGGCAAGCACCGGTGTTTGCTTTATGCTGGTTCGCTCAGGAAAGCGAAAGCAGAAGCGACCCCAGATCCAGTGAAGAGTTATAATTACCTCACTTGTGCATAAAGTGCATAGTATCATTTTGTGAGATATATGTACTTTGTTAATTGTAGTTCAGGCACCAGCCATTGCACTCACGCTGTCCAGACACATTTTCCCCATTAAAGTAACCTGAAGAATAACGGTGATTTCTAATCATATTCCCTGAGTTATACTGTGTATAATCAGGGAGAATAATTAATCAGAGAGGCTAAAATTGGTGGGTGGACAGCGAGACAATGCGCCTGTTAATCTTCAGCCTACAAATGTACTTAGCAGAGGCATTTGTTCTTTCATTTTTCCTAAAGTTCGTGGTTCAAAGCTACAAGACGTTTCCTAGTACCAGACCAGTCTGAAGTAAGAATCTTCACCACTATCTTGTGATTCAAGAAGCTGGGGTCGCCACCAACTACCTACAGTGGACACGTTGTGAAGACACCCACCTTGACATTAGGAGTGAAGTTCATCTAGACGCCTCTAGAGAAGAGTCTCATCACAAAAGACCAGCAACGACCCATTGCAGTACTCAACCAGTTAAGTTTTTTTTGTAACAGGCAAGCAACGGACAAGAATCATCAGTCCCCAATTAAGTCTCGATGAAGACACTTTCTTAAAACCCCTAAACTCATCTTCATCCATATTTGATTTAACTTGTTAAAGACTAATTGATTATTAAATTGTTATATGTTATTTTACAAATTCATAGTTGATTCAGTTCTTGTAGATAAGAGAGCGCATGTATGATCTAAAATCTCTAATACAAATACATATAGTTACAGCCACAGAGCCAAACATACTTATAATAGGAATTTCGCTGGATTAAACCAACTGGGGGCTCGAACAAGCCATACCATTGCTTAAAACTTCACAAAAGGTGCCGGATCAGATTTAAGTTAATAGTGCTCTGCCCTATGCAGCATTGTTCTTGACTTCTGAATTATCTTGCGGAAGCGCCCTTGAGATAGAAGCATCATTATCCTTCTATCTACAACTCTGTCAAGAGTAATCTTGTGCGAAGGTAGACACCTTTCAAGCAGTGGCGTATTCTCTATGTGTGCTGTGCGTGCTGCGCACACCTATGCCCGAAGGAAAATAAAAATTTAATTTATTATTCTATAAAATATTTCTCTTCTAAAGTTCTGCTTTCGGACCGCACGCATCAGGATAACGGATTTTCCCGCATAGAATCTACGAGTATATCTAGTTTCAGTTTCCCAGACGCGTTTTATAGTGCAGTTTTTATTGGTTGGTTACAATCGCCCGAAGTTTCTCGGGTAATTCCGTCACAATGCGTGCTGCACCTTTCGGATTCACGTCTGAAGATTGGTCTGTGTGGATCGGGGTCATGGCCAGATACGTCAATACAATACGAACATGCATGCGGTGGTCTTGCAGCTCTCGAGTACTAAAATTCGGCTGTGTCCGTCCAGTGTTTTTTGTGATTAATTTTTGTTAGTTGCCGGGAATGCAGATTATTACAGTGACCGTGAGTTTCAAGTTGTAAGTTAATTAGTATTTCGGAGATAATTGACATATACCCCTAATAACTATCGTTGCGTAATTGAATAAAGTTGGTTTTTAAATTAAGAGGGGAAGAAGTTAAATAGTAGGCGTACATATTCATTTTAAGTAGCAGCACGCCTAGCTCGCATTACCAGGATACACCACTGCAGTTGTGACAGTCCTAGCAAAGAAGTTTACAATTGTTTGTTATCACGTCTAACCTAATTAACATGCAGAGTAGGAAAGCAATAGGTTATACCACTCACGTGTGGCAAAATCCCGCAGAGGGCTGTTACGTTTAACCTTGGCATTGTTTTATCAGGAAGTTCAAAGAAAGAAACTATAATAGATTGACTTGAGAACTATAGCTATTATTGAACTCTAAAAGAAAGTTGAATTTAAAATTTAAAGTAATTACGAACACATTTCAAATTGTGAAAAGAACTCTATTCGTGATCAGAAGCAACTGAAACTTTCATACATTATGTAAACATAAACTTACTTTAAAGTGAAAGTGGTTAACTCCTTAAACAGTTTTCCATAATGAATTATACATATTGATAAGTACAACTTGTTTTTTTTTTTTAATTTTTAAAAATGTTTTGCACTCAGTACTGTAAATATTGCACGCATGTTTAAAATCACTGACCAGTTCAACTAAGTGCATGTCATAGCGCTTTTATTTCTTCACATTTTAATATATAACACTGTATTGCGGTACCGACACGCTCCATTCTACCCAGCTGCAAATGGGTACAAGACTTTGAGTTAGGGAAGGAAAAGGCAGCGAGGAAGGGAACTGGTCACCCCACCTATCGATGCTGAACCTAGTATGGTGAAGTCTCTAACACTTCACTCCACTACGGTAGTATCTGCAATGGGACCACCCTTACCTTATATTTATTATTCACTGCCCAAATTATGCTCCCACTACACGCACCATACCGATACCTGTTTGGAATGAATATTGAAATAATAATTTCCCACCATACATTTTAGACGAAATTAGAAAAATTTCATAAAATGTGTTTACACACTATAAATGAATAACATATGAAGCAAACATAAAAACATCTTTACTCTTTATCATGCCACTTGTCCTATAAAGGAAGAAAAGGTGGAAATATCTGCCTAATGGATTATAATAACTACAACGCAGTGCGGTATACCAATTTATTTTCTTTTAAACAAGAATTACTGTACAATGCGTGTTGCCGGGTACGTCCTTCCTACCTCCTACTGTGCAGTGCTTCCTGCCTGAGTTAAGTGCCTGCTACCTAGGCAAGAATCACTTGTCCAGTGTTCCCTACCTGACGGCAGGAAGCACTGTACAGTGCGTGTAGCCGGGTTAGTCCTTCCTGCCTCCTACACCTGGCCAGGATTGCTTTAATTTTAACATGCAGGGCCGTGATTAGTATTCTGCATTTTGCAAACCACTATGTTTGAACGGTTTCAGGCGGTCACTAATTACGTGAGTGAATATGAGAATACCCGTACTTGAGCGGAAGTTAAATATGAGGAAATACTTCCGCAACAATAATGGACACAAATTAACTGAATATTGAAAAAAAGCACATTTTGCAAAGTTTTTATTTTATTAATCAACAAAAAGGGTAATCTCCAAACGAACGTCTCAATTCGTTCCGCTTAGAATACGAGTCTCTTAGAAATAACTCTAAGAGACTCATATTCTGCGTGGAACGAATTGCGACGTTCTTTTGGAGATTACCACAAAAAGTTCTAGAAACATTCAACAGTTGCTGTAGATTATTTTTGTCGCATACATCTGTCGACGAAATGCATTCACTGAACGAATGTTATGTCTCGCACTACCCTTGGCATTTACAGTTTCCTCCTGGGCAGCACTTTTCCATTCTATAAAGCCTTATCTGGCATGCGCTGGAGAACCGTCTTCCATTTGAAAATAAACCCAAACCAAGCATATCTCTTCGCCAATCGTCTATCAGTTTATTGACAAAATAAAACGGTACATTTTGACTCAAGGGATAGCTCTGATTCTAAAGCTTTTCATAACGAGGAGATTACTATCCTTCTCGTTGCACCACATTCCCACCGTGCTGGTGTTCTGTGCTATTCTGAACACAGTATTCTATTTCTTCTCATTCCTTCCATCTTTACTCGTAGACAGGACGTAGGGCTTAGTTCTCTATGTCAGCGGTTTTCAACCTGTGCGCCGCGGCGCCCTGGGGCGCCATGACTGACGGTCAGGGGCGCCGCGGGTGGGCGTGGATTTTTTCGTATTTAGCTGTAAAGAAAACACAGGGCTGTGGGAAATTTCATTTTTGGTGTTTGTCAACTTACGTGACCCCGGAGAAATTTCACTTTTGATGTTGGCTAGCCTTTGAAGTCCCGCTCCCCCGACCAGCCTATCAACTTTCCGCGCATTCTCCTCGCGCGACCATAGTAGGTAACACGGTGATTTTCTGTTTTCAAACGTTTTTGATTTTGTTGTGAGTTTGATATAAACTATGGAAAGATTTTTTTTAATTTGGCAAGTGTTGGTAAAATGCGAGAATTTGTTGAGGATGACAAGGAAAGTGGTAATGAGGAAAGGAAACGTAAGTAAAGAAAATACGACGAAGGTTACTTAGATTTTGGTTTCACGTGCACTCTTGAGAACAATGAAGAGCGTCCACAGTGTGTTTTGTGTTTCAAGGTACTCTCTGTCGAATGTATGCTGCCTAGCAAATTGAAGCGCCATTTAGAAAATGTCCATAAGAATGACGTGAGCAAACCAAGATAATATTTCTCTAGAAAGCTGAGTCAAATGAAAGAACAAAAATCAGCATTTTCTAAGCAGGCGAAAATCTGGAGTAAAGCTCTTCTAGCGTCCTACAAGGTAGCATACCGGGTAGCAAAACGTAAGAAACCCCATACGATTGCAGAAGAACTCGTTTTACCGAGTGCTAGTGATATAGTGTCCATTATGGTTGGATAGTCCGTGGGAAAACAGCTTTTGCCCATTCATTCGTTGGACAGTACAATCAGCCGCCGAATTGAAGATTTAGGAGAGGATCTTAATGAACAGATTATAGAAAAAATGAGGGGGAAGGACTTTGCTTTGCAGCGTGATGAGGCCACTGATAGCAATAGAGATGCTCATTTAATCTGTTACGTGTGTTTTGTTGATGAAAAAAACTAAATGATGGAAGATCTTCTTTTTTGTAAGGACATAGCGGAAAATATAATAGACTTGGCTCATTGTGTTGGTGTGTGTACCGATGGTGCTCGTTCAATGTCGGGCTGTTACAGTGACCTACAAGCGGCAAAGCTCCTGATGCTGTTTGGACCCATTGTATTATACATAGGGAAGCACGTGCTTCACAGTATTTGAGTGTTGATTTGAATGAAGTCCTGCAAACTGTCATAAATGTGGTGGACTTTATTAAAACTCATAGATCTAGATTTTTCAGTAAAATGTGTCACGATATGGGGGCTGAGCATACGTCTCTCTTATTTTATAGCAGCACTTTGGCTTTCCATAGGAAATGCATTATCGCGCATTTTTGAACTTAGGCGGGAACTCTATTCTTATCTTGAAGAAGAAAACCATGTCAGAGCTAAGTGCTTTCTTGTCACTGACTTCCTGTTAAAAGTTGCATACCTCTGAGATCTTTTTGAAAAGTTGAACTCGTTGAATAAGACTCTGCAAGGAAGTGAAACTCATTTGATTCAACGTTCCGACAAAGTTTCGGCCTTCAAAAAGCAGCTTCTTCTTTGTAAGAGAAAAATCAATGAAGGAGGAAAAATGGACTACTTCCCAGGTTTGCAGCTGTTCATTACAGACAATGAAACAGATTTTAGTGCAGATATTGTTTCTATAATTCAAGGACACTTATCTCAACTCAGTGTTCATTTTGAAAAATACTTTCTTGAAAACTGTGACAGGTTTCTGTGGGTTCAAAATCCCTTCAGTAGTGATGCTCCTTCGGACTTCAGTACTGCAGAAGAGGAAGAACTGATAGAACTTTCATCAGACTCTTCATTACAAGCGACGTTTCCATCCATGGCATTTCCAAAATTTTTGTATTCAGTAAAACTGGAGTTCCCAAGCTTGAGCAAGAGAGGACTGAAGGTATTAATTCCTTTTGCAACCTCCTATCTCTGCGAGGCTGGGTTTTCTTCTTCTTCTTCTTCTTCCTCGTTCGTCCTGAAAAGGACGTTGGTTGCGTTGTGTCTGTTTACAGCGGAGCTGCGATATCTGCGCCTTTCGGCCGGCACATCCGACTTCAGCACGGCATTTTTTGGGACCGGGTTTGCCTTCCCTCTTCGATCCCTACTCTCTCAGCCAGACTGCAGTGAAATAAAAACCAAGTTCAGATCAAGACTTGATGTGGAGAAGGAAATGATGGTAGCTGTATCTCAATTGGTGCCAAGATTTGACAAGCTGTGTAACAACAAGCAAGCTCTCAAGTTTCACACTGAGGTGACTGGTACTTTATTCATCATATTTTTTTAAAGTTTTACTGTACAAGTTTTTTGTTACGGAGATTGAATTATGAGTGCAGTATATCAGTGAATGATTTTCAGACAAAAATTTAAAAAAAGTTAGAAAGAAACTACTTTATCTGTTCCGTTTTCTTTTTTATAGTAAAGGTTTTCAAAGTGCACTTTGTGTATATTTTTTCTTGTACGTGTAAATTGTTCATAGATTGTCCAATTGCATTTTTTTTTAAAAATTACATTTTAAAATTACATTAAGTAAAAGCATTTCCAAAGCTCTCCTGCTCAAAAAAAAGCTAGGCTAAATGTCGAAACATCCGCTAGAGTTTTTACCAGTTATCCCACATGGGAGCAGCAGAAAGAATGTAGTTGGTCAGGGGAGCCATGGACTCAAAAAGGTTGAAAACCGCTGCTCTATGTCAACGTTAAAAATATTCTGTCTAGTCAATGTTTCTGTTAGATTACACTAGTCAACAAATTTTCAAAAGTTTTTTGTACCAGAAATTAAATGTACCATTTCTTATTGATTTTGACATGCTGATTTCAAATATCATAATGAAATTCACCAATTGGCTCTGGTTTTTTTTTAAATGATGAATTTACATTACAGTAATACAAATAATGTATGCTTGTTTACTTCTCTGGGCTAAATAGCTAGTCTTTCTACTTTAGCATTATAAAAATTGTGGTTACATCCTCAATTAATTGATATTTTAACATAAAATGATAGAAAAAATAAAAACATTATTTAAAGTTCACATATCATGCTTTAAAAAGGCACATTTGAACCCATTCCGTCATTATTCAGTCGCTGTTCGAGCTCTCTTTGCTTGCTTCTTGTAGTCAATCGACGAGGTGTCTCTTGTCACAGTCCAACAGTAATCAACAAGCATTGAAGGGCTCCAATTGCCTTGATACCTTGTCTCCATAGCAGCAATGTCCTGGTGAAATCGTTCACCATGCTCATCACTGACCGCTCCACAGTTTGACGTAAAGAAATCCAGATGAGAATCCAGAAAATGAATTTTCAAAGACATGTTGCCGCCAAGACTCGTATACTTCAGAAGGAGATTTTCTACAATTTCATTGTAATTATCAGATCTGTTGTTTCCAAGAAAATTGTCCACCACTGACTTAAATGTTAGCCATGCTGCTTTTTCCTTGCCATGCAACACGCAAAGAAACTCGTCATCATGAAGAAGTTTTCGAATTTGCGGACCAACAAATACTCCCTCTCTTATTTTAGCTTCACTCAGTCTTGGAAATTTTCTGATGAGGTATTTGAAAGCCTCATCTGTTTTCTCCATTGCCTTGACAAAGTTTTTCATGAGACCCAGCTTAATGTGCAAGGGTGGCAACAAAATCTTGCTGGTGTCGACAACTGCTGGGTTCTCAACGTTCTTACTGCAGGCTGCAATGACTGCCTGATTGGCCAATGTCTTCTGATGTAATGGTCACTTCGTGCACGGCTATCCCACTCACAGAGAAAGCAACAGTACTTGGTGTATCCACCCTGTAGTCCAAGCAAAAGAGCGACCACTTTTAAGTCACCGCAAAGTGACCAATGATGATGATCGTAGTTTATACACTTCAAAAGCTGCTTAATGTTTTCATAAGTTTCTTTCATATGAACTGCGTGACCAACTGGAATTGACGGTAACACATTACCATTATTCAACAAAACAGCTTTAAGACTTGTCTTGGATGAATCAATGAAAAGCCTCCACTCTTCCGATATGTAATTGATGTTGAGGGCTGCCATTAAACCAGAAATGTTGTGGCACGCAGAAAGGTCACCCTCTTTGAAAAAGAATGTAATAAGCGGCTTCTGGCGGTTCCTATACACAGAAATTGTAACATCTTCTGCCAGGAGATTCCACTGTTGCAATCTGGAACCCAAAAGCTCCGCCTTGTTCTTCGGTAAATTCAGATCTCTTACAAGATCATTCAGTTCACCTTGGGTTAGTGGATGTAGTTTGCTCAAAATCTGTGTCACTTGAGGTTGATGGTTCAGGACCACCAATGTCCTCTTCATCAGTGGAAGCAGCTGAAAAGGATTCTGGCACTTTGGGAACTGGTAGGTCATCGCCATGTGGTACCGGAAGTATTGCAGAGGGGATGTTTGGATATTCCAGAGTCCATTTTTTCTTCTTTGATATGCTTTTCCCAATTGGAGGGACCATGCAAAAGTAACAGTTGTTGAGATGATCAGTGGGCTCTCTCCAAATCATTGGGACTGCAAAAGGCATAGCTTGCCTATTGCCAGTCAACCACAGTTTAAGATGTGCTGCACATGTATTGCAGCATATGTGTGGCACCCAGCTCTTATCTTGATCTCCTATTCTGCAGCCAAAATACAAACTGTACGCCTTCTGGCATTTCTAACAACGATACTTTTGATAAGGACAAATGCACTAACTAATGGCAAAATTTTATCAGAGATAAGGTATTTATACACAAAGGTTATGTAATCATAGGTAGGATTGCATCATCAACTTCTAGTAACATTTTTATTGGTCATTAGAAAAAATTATGCAATCGCCCACAACAGTTGCGTCATATATATATATAAATTTACCGTAATTAAATAAACTAGTAGCATATATCTTGAAAACTAGAGCCAATCAACATTTTTTAATGTCATTTTCGTTTTCAGCACACCAAAATTAGTTAAGATCAGCTATTTTCATTTCTGGTACATTTTGGTTGTTGACTAGTGTTATTGGTGAAAAAAAAAAAAAAAAAAATCCTTTTACACGTTTCACTAGCTTTGCCCTCAAACAAATGTAATTATCTGATTAACCGTCGTATTAATGTCATTTTTTGCATACGATGTTATATTGGGTTAGACACAACAAATATATACTTTAAATCTGTGCATCTTGTCTAGTTCCCATAAACGAATGAAATCCTTTGATCTTTGTCGGCATACTAATTATTGTGTATCGAGAAAAGAAATTTTACCACTTCAGTCACAGATTCTGTGAATTGATTAGGCATAGGCGTGTCTACTATTACAATAATGTGGCCATCACGTTTGCATATAAATACCTGTTGAAGATGATTTCTTAAATGATCTGCATGCGAGATACTCGTGACATTGTTTGTCACTGACATTTAGTGCGCTACCAAACTGGACCTTCATTGATCTAATTATTTCAATAGGTATCACCACTTTGCGGTTCATAAATATCATAATGGAACGTTGCTCCTCTACTGTGCTTGTAAATAACGGTAAGGTCATCTTTAAAGAAATTAAACTTCATCCGAATCATAATCAGATGTCTCTGAGAAATTGATAATCAATCTCGGCTGAATAAAGGACAAACCATAATTCGTCCAATATTCCTCTTCCTCTTGTAACACATGGTTCTCACATTTCTTCCAATAATCCCTGTCTATATTGGAGATGGCGGCTTTTGAAAGTATTTCAACATCTTTTAATTTGAACGTTCTATTTTTTGTTGCTACTTGTGACGAAAGTACTGAGATTCTGTCTTTCAAATGGCCCATGTCTTTTTCCCCTTGCATTTTTGGAGGGATTACAGAAAAATCCTTCCCCATGTTTCTTCTCCTTCTATTTATTTACGTTTTTCAGGGACCTCAAGACGCAGCAATAGAGACCGCAGTCAGCGACTCATAGCTTGACTGCCTGCGTCAGGACCAGCGAACCAGAGCTGGTCAAGACCGCACTCCACCTCCACGTGGTGGTCCTGGAAACAGTCTGCAGCTGTGCAGTCTGGCTGAGCGAGTGTGGATCGAAATGGGAAGGCAAACCCGGTCCTAAAAAATGCCGTGCAGAAGTCGGATGTGTCGACCGAAAGGTGCAGATATCACAGCTCAGGCGTAAACAGACACAACGCAACCATCGTCCTTTTCAGGACGAACGAAGAAGAAGAAGAAGAAGATTTACGTTTTTCAGAGAGATTACGGTGGAGTTTCATCTCATCTACATCTATGTTCCTTCTCTATGACTAGTAGTCTTGTTTAGTGTTGGTGTGTAGGGAACTGTTGCATTATTATTCTAGACGAAGGACTTTAGAGCCTAGATCAGATTGGCACAAGTTTTAGTCTTTTTAAAGATATGGCATGCGGCTAGACGCATTTTCGGGATTATATATATATATATATATATATATATATATATATATATAATTCCGACATTGTTGCTTCAATTGCTACTAGAGGGTAGGGCTTAATCCCGTTTCTTTGTCTAAAACACATACACGTTGCATCAGAATGATCTAAGGTTCTGATTGGCTGAGAGCTAACTGCAGTTGAAATGCAGAGCTCCCATTGGCTTAGAACCACGCCGCGCATATGACGTCATGAAGTCCGCGCGTGGGGTCTTGATAATAAATACGCCCGAATTTCATAAGTTCGGTCTCTAAAAATTAATTGCCAAGCCGCGTTCCTGATTCAAATTATCGATTGCCTTTCAGTGGGAAAATTCGAAATTTGGTAAGCAGAATTTTCGTGGTAACTTTATTAAATTTTTGTCTAAGCCTAGGCCGATCAGTAAAGTTTCTTGGGAAGTTTAAGTTTAATGGTAATTCTTATCGCAAGAGCCATCAAATATTATATTAGTGATAGACTTGAGAAACTTTAGAGATTCATAATAATTCCTTAATTCAGGAATAGCGGTATGGTTAAAAAGTTGAGATGCCACGGACGTGCTTTGTATTTATTGCAAAGTGGGTCGGGAGAAAAACCCGCATCTCTGTCGTAGGTAAATGTACAGAATAGCGGGAGTCTGTGTATTTGTGATTTTATTGAGAATGTAATGCTACAAGTTATTTATATTATATAGTTACCCATCTATCTGTAAGCACGGGAGTGATAGAGGTATTAATGGGAGCACGTGGGTGCGTTCATTACGTTATATTTATTTGATACGAGGTTCAGAGGGACGAGGGGGAGAGAAGCACGTGGTCATAAAAATGGTAACCACGTGTTTGTAACTACTGAGATTTAATTGATACCCATTATGGATAACTTCTAGGCATGTATATGCTAGCATCTAAAAGGGTTATATGTTATTGATTGTGCATTATTGTTCTGTGAATTCAGAAGATGGGAGAAGTCATTTTAAAAGGGAATTATTTTGTATTACATTTTGAATGTGATTACTATTATTGTCGGGAATTTTAGGAATTCCTAGAGAGGTCTAGTTATTTTGTGGTAAGCATTTTGCTGCATTCAGTGTCAGCGAGAAGTGGGCCAAAGTATTTTGGACAGGTAGATAGGCCTCCGTAGAATACTGTTGTGATTGTAACCAGCCAGGCAGAACCCTAGGCCAGACGGTCTGTGCGTTGTATTACCGGGTAATGTTTACTGTGGGCTCAAGTAGAGAAGGGAACAGTGGAGGAGTGGACTTTGTTGGCATGATTAATTGGGATGGTAGTGCAGAACGGGAAGAGAGTAGGGGAGTTAAGTGTTAAAGACTTAAGGGTTAGTCAGGGAGTTATATGTTATTAGAAATGTATTATTACTGTGTTTAGCTGTTGTATTTGTTTCTGTCTAAACAGCAGGTATCGCGGCTTTTTTTTGAGGGAGCAGAGCGGAAGTTGCAATAACTTCCTCCCGGCAAAAAGATTGGCATCTCAGACGCAGGGTTTGAGATCTTGCCAGAGAAGGACGAAGAAAAGAGAAAAACCCGTTTTTCCAGGCAGGGGAAGACATTTCTCTAGTGGAAATAGCATTCGTGGGAAAATCCATGAGCGCTAAGCTCGTTCTGTTACACACGCAAAATTGGCATGCTGCCAGCGTTGTCGTAATTATTTCACTTCGTCCCGGCCATAATAACGCCGAAGGCCTGAACCCATAGGAGGGAGAGGGCAGGTAACTCCAGAGGTGTTTGGAGAACCCAGCTACCTATTCCAATTTCCAGAATCCAGTGGGGTTCTTTTTAAACCTTAGTCATCAGTTCCAGAATGGTGGAGAGAGAGAGGGTGACCATACTCTCCACAGAAGTCGTCGCAGTGTTGTCCCAAGTATAGCAGATGACAGCTGCTGACGTTTTTTAGACGAGTTAATTGTGTAGCAGTGTGCAAGAGATTTCAGGATAGGCTGTGTAGAAACAGAGTCTGCGCAGAGTTGGTGTAGACACTTTGTAGTTGTTCCAGCTGACTGTGCACTTAACATTTAATTTAGAATAGTTGTTGAAGTGGAGAATTGACATCTGAGACCCCACCTCGGGCAGTGTGGTTTATTTTGTTTAATCCTAACTTCTGTCCCCATACAGGTTGCTTTTTTGAGGGAGAAGGGTTGGGGTTGATGCATTTTAACTGTGCTTGATTGTTGTTTTCAGGTGTGCATCCTCGCACTTTATGTATGGGACATGCATATGTTTATTTGTTTATAGGTGTATAATAAACTTGTTAAATTGTAGCTGGCATCAGTCATTTCATTTAAGTACAGTAGCTATATGTTGTCTGTATCTTGGTGTTTGTGAATCTTGATATAACCTTATCCCCTTAGGGTAGCTAGAGGTCGTTGACAACTATAGCACATAAGACGTCCGAAGTGGCGAGGAAAGAATCAACCTTGGTTCTTAACCTCGGAGCCAAGTGTCAACTGTTCACATTTCACTATCATTTTCTTCTAAATCTATCTTTTCAGTCTTTCTTCTCACTAGTGTCTTGTCACTATATGTAGACAGTCTCTAGTCCTAAATCCATTTCGTGACACTACCTGTTCCTTAATTTTAGCCCAGACTAATTCTATTGGGCTTAAGTGAGAATATTAAGGCGGCAATCTTAAACATCTGTGACCATGTTCATGGATTGCCTTGTCTATGTGAAATATCTTTGTATGCTGTGTCTTTTTTACAATTCCAAGTAATTCAGACTTCAGGGACATTTCGTTGAATGGAATGTTGTTTTTGGTCAGCCAAATCTTTATTACATCTTTAGTACTTGTTGAATTAGGAACTTTATCTTCTGGTGCCACAACGTTGTGATATGAAGCATTGTCCATTATCAAACACGATGGTCTATCCAATGAAGGAAGTACATGATTCACAATCCAATCTTGAAATATCTTGCCATTAATCTCTGCATGATAATCCCTATTATCTGTGGATTTTGAAACAAATATGAGTTCAGTATTATTTAGAAGCCCATGATGGCTGCTTCTAGCATGTGCAATTATTAGGCGCTGTCCTTTGCTGCTTGGTACTAGTCTCTTAGTTGTCCCATCAGATGATTGCCATTCGCGTTCATTACTGTGGCGCATTGATCCAAGTTTCATCTAAATACACAAAATCATAACAATCTCTTCTCATTTCTCTAACCTCACGTAAATATTTGCTTCTCATTGCAACTATATGAGGCTTCTCACAAATAAGGTTTCTACCACCAACATATTTTATAAAAGTGAATCCCAAACTCCTAATAGTCCTCCATAGCGTAGATTTGGAAATATCAATGTCATTATTCTTTCTTAATCAAATTTTCAATTTCCTTAAAGTCACTGCCTCATTATTGTGAAACATATTGCAAATTTCTCTGCGGATCAATTCTCTGTCAAAATTATCCATCACTCTTGGCCTAATTTTCGTGTGTAAAACACTGGAATTAGAAATTTCAGATGTCGCTATCCAGCGGTGCAATGATCGTTTGCTTATCCCCAAGGCATGAATAGTCCTCTTTTGTGGGTTTGAAATAGAATGATATAGTTTTCCTCGAGTAGACATTGCAGAAATACTTAAAAATCCTATTTGTGATTTGCTGTAATATCATAAAATGTACTCGCAGACTCATTTTTCCTACTTAACCACACAATACTTTTTGTAGACACGCCACTGATTGACAATGTGTGCGTAACACCGGATATAAACTGTTTTATGTTCAAGAAGTGAAATTTCACGCTAAAATCATGCCAATTGTTTGATAAACCAAAAATGTGCAAATGAGGTCGTATAATTTACTGTAGACATTTCAATATGTGTGTGTGATGTGTGTTGACAAGTAGGATTTTGATATTATATCGCAAAGAAACGAAAACCAATGGCCGCATTTTAATGAAAAATTTAATTCATAGGGTCTATACTATTTCAAATTCACACACAAAATTTCACTTATATGCGTTATATATTCGCTGAGATATAGCATTTTGAAGTTGGGCAAAGCTAGTGAAACGTGCTATAGCTCCCTGTCGAGTGTGGTAGGTAGTCCTAGTGGCGTACTAAGGAGGTGGGAGTGGGCGGACCGCCCCGAGTGGCAGCCGGGAGAGGGGTGTCATCGGATACTTTTATGGCCGTACTTACTATTAAATATTTGTAAGTGTGATTCTTTATTGGAAGGGGGGGGGGGGGTGCCAATGGTAGGATCCGCCACGGGTGCCAAATACTTTAAGTACCGGCACGCCTCTGGGTAGTCCCATAGAAGAAACTACCGTATGTGAGTGAAGTGTTGGAGACTTCACTATAATAGGTCCAGTTTAATGAGGTGGAGTGACCAGTTCCCCTCCTTTTTGCCTTTGCCTTCCCTAACTCAAGAGCAGAGTCAGGTACCCATTTACAGCTGGATAGACTGAAGCGTGACGCTACTAAATTCCAATCCCGGAACCCGGTAACTTTGCCGAGAGCTTTGGTCTTCGTTGTGAGTTTGAAGTTTCCCCAAACACGCTTCAAGTCAATTTTGTGCCAGAGAGAAGTTTGTCGTGTCCTTGCATGCTTGTGTGAAGCGATTAATCAACCTCTGAAGCTCCTGTAGACTTCGAGTGACGATTGCAATATCATCAGCGAATAACAAGTCTCTTATAGTGACGCTTCTGATTTGTGTTTTTGCCTTCAGCCTTTGTCACGAAGTGGATTTAGGACTAGAGGCTGCCTACCTAAATAGACTAGACCCTAGTGGAAAGAAAGACTAAGAAGATAGATTTTCAGAAGAAAAAGTGACTGTGGGAGATGAGGCTATTGGCGTCAAGGGTCGAGAACCTAAATTGACTCCCTTGCCACTACTCCACTTTCTTTCCTGGCTCTGCCGACTCTTCTTCTCCTGAGAAGACCGGCGAACTTCTAGCCAGCTGAAGGACTACTGTAGCCCTAGCTGCCACGCCGGGAAAATATCTGCTGTGGACAAAACAATAACAAATATATATCGCACAACAAATTTCCCATATCCTTAACACTTAACTCCCAACTCTTCAACCACTTAAGTCTCAAATCTCTAACACCCAAGTTTCAAATCTCTAACACTTAAGTTTCAAATCTCTAACACTTAAGGTTCAAATCTCTAACACTTAAGTTTCAAATCTCTAACCCTTAAGTTTCAAATCTCTAACACTTAAGTTTCAAATCTCTAACACTTAAGTTTCAAATCTCTATAACACTTAAGTTTCAAATCTTCCATGCAGCTCCCATGCTCTAGTATCGCCTCAGCGATTAGTAAACATGCCTACCCCCACTTCCCCTCAAAACTGTCCTATCGACAACTCTAACTCCAGACTCAGCTGGCTTAATCGCTTACATGCTGGCGGCTTAGGTTAGCTTAAGTTTCAAATCTTCCATGCAGCTCCCATGCTCTAGTATCGCCTCAGCGATTAGTAAACATGCCTACCCCCACTTCCCCTCAAAACTGTCCTATCGACAACTCTAACTCCAGACTCAGCTGGCTTAATCGCTTACATGCTGGCGGCTTAGGTTAGCCGTCACAACATTCTGACTATGGAATGAACCTGTTGCCGGTAAATTCCTGGCCCTACTATTTAACAATGATCGATGTGTTTACCTGGCTACCAAAATACAATAGACTTCACCCGAGACACAACGTGCTCCGGTCTAATAGCTGTCAGTTATATTCACTTAAAAGATTAGCATTGATGGCTCTACTTATATGAATTAACTTTTAATCCTAGAAACAAACTCTGCAAAAATCTTGTAAACTATTAAAGCTTAATTAACTTCATATTTACCAGCACGAATTTCTCTCGAAAGAGCAAGTCGGCTCTGTATATACCATACAGGCAGTTCTTTCCCCAGGCGTAGAAGTTCAAAAAATCTGAGAGAGTTCTGCCAGGGAACCCCGCTTATTTATTAGACTCATACCGCCGACACACGCTACGCGTTCGTCACTCCCTGGCTTTGTTCTTAAGCGCGGGTCGATCTATAAACCAACCAACGTGCCAGGAATCGCCCACGGTCATGATCTAAATTTAGAACGAAAAATTCCGTTCCACGCGCTCATTGAGAAAGGGCCAGAAATGCTCTGCCATTTTGTTACGCTAGCAAATCTCTACATGAACGAATTACTAAATGAAAAAAACCGCGCTGGTGCCAGTCTAAAAGTTAAAACTACTATCTCTTCTAGAAACCGTAATTCTTAATCTACACAAAAAATCCAAACTCGATTATTATACAAAGAGAAATAAAAAAAACGAATAAGATAAAAATCCCACCGTAATCTTTCCCTGAAAAACGTAAATAAATGCAAAATTTAAAGACTTGGGGTCTGTTGTAAATGCAATCACATTAACTCCTCACAGCCTTCCGAGGTTAAACAGTCGGCTATCTGACTTAGTGTGAAGGCCTATTCCTTCAGTGGCATCTCTGAGTGCATGTTTCAAGAGCAAGGCAAAGAAGATCCCGAAGAGAGTCGGAGCCAGGACGCAGCCTTGTTTAACGCCGCTGCGTATGTCAAAGGGCTATGATGTGCTTCCAGCATATTAGACTGTTCCCTTCATGTCTTGATGGAATTCCAGCCTACTGTGGAGTAGGTAGGCCTATATAAGAATTCAAAAATTCACGCCATGCTCACCTGTCCTATAAATAAATAATACACACATAAAGGTGTTTTGTTGCACTCGTGAGAAATACAGAAAAAGAGAACCAGACAACATAAAAACAACACAAGTGATAGGCTTACCGGAGACTCGAACCCAGGACCTTACGAATGGCAACACCGCCTAACTATGAAAGCGAATCGCACTATCCTCCCTGCCAAATAGGCACCACACAAGTAGTGCGTCGTCATTAGCGCGATTTTCAACACGTAACACCGGATATGTACCCAGGAGCGATCACTCTCCACCAGTCCTATGCCACCAGTGTTATATCTTTCCATGTCTTCTTTATCCCTTGTAAATCTGTTTCCAGTTACTTTCATGGTGCGTTTCTGGTTCTCCTTTCTGTTTATTCTTTTACCATGGCGACTCCAGAACGTGGACAGCCTCGTAATGCTATCATATAGTTCCTTCATGTGTACTATCCGACGCCAATGTCACTTCTTTACCTCATGTCCTGCTGGTATTTGTCTATTTCCTTCCGTCAGTTCCACACTGGTAATCTTGACTTAATATATGATAGCGTAAACACGTTATTACGATTTTATGCGCATTTGCAAGTTTTAAAAAAAGGCTATGTACCACTTTTCGGCGATTTCCGCTTTTCAGCGGAGGTCTGGAACCTAACTCGCCTTTTGAGTGGGGCCAAACTGTACGTTAAAAGATGTCAAACGCAGTCAGAGGGAGAATTCGATTAGGTCTATGATGCTACGAGAAGTCCGTTATTTTCTCTCACATGAAATTTTAATGTTGCTATATATTTCTGATGCAAGTGAATCTCTTCACCATTTCATCTAATTTAACAATTCTTTGGGGAAAATGGAATGAGCAGAGCTAGATTATTAACGGAGAGAGCAAGACAGCAAATACAAATGTGTACTGAGAGCATACATAAACATTAGTATTTCTGTAATTTACTGAAAATTACTTTTGGCTAACAGAAAGCAACACTGCTGTGCTGGTGAGCTGGCGGATATTGATTTATATTTTATTATGTTTGGTTGAGAAAACATATATGGATTGAAAATTAAAAAATACTTATGAAAACAAATTTACTACATTAGAGTGCAAAAGGGAGATTACACATGGACAAAGCCAGTCATGAGAGTGAGTGTCCATGAGATAAAAGTATAATGTGTTATTAATCTACCCCTAAGTCAAATGTTGCACTGTGTAGATCGGGGAATGGGGAGGGGGGGTCTCTGAACATTCAGAGAAAGAATAGGACTTCTGCAACCTCAGGAATGTCATACTAGGCAACGAATGAGATTGTGCTTGTGGCTGGCAACATCATCATGTCAAACAAATTCCAACAACAACCACCACTGCATGAACATCTGAATGCTTGGTATAGTGTGATTCGCTTTCGTAGCTAGGTGGTGTTGCCCTTCTGATGATCGTGGGTTCGATTCTCCGTCGAGCCTCTCACTACTGTTGTTTTTCTGTTGTCCAGTTTTCTACTTCTTTGTTTGTCACGAGTGCCTGAAACATACCTTTATGTGTGTAATATTTATTTATTGAATGCTTGGTGCAGGCTTCCTGCATAAAAGACCAGCTAAAATGGTGACTCCATGCTTTATAAGGAGTGCAAAGGAAAATGATGATAAATGAAGTGAAAAGTCGAATTATATGAGCCATTAGTTAAACTGTTCAAGTCGGCAAAACAAAACAGTACACCAAACCACAGTGTGAGCACTGGATTTAAAGGCAACCTTACCTGAGATAGTTCATGACACAAGTGGTAGAAAAAGTCAAGAAGTCAAATGTAAATGTTAAGTAGCTGCCAGTACATTAGTAAACTAAAAGTTGTTGCTGATTTATCACCTTTATGGGCTTGGAGCTAAACTAGTAGTGCAGGTTAAGCAGGTTTATTAGAAGACTGTGTATTTTTATTTTTCTTGTATCAGGAATTTATAGACACAGTTGCTAAATAAGATGATGCCGCCTCATACTGGGCGAAAAGAAGCTCTCACAACCAACACAAGAGAAAAGAACATGCCGAAAGCAACACCAGAAAAAAAAAAACTTAGGGCTTTCACCTCAGGGGTGCATTCCCAGTCATTTATGACTGAGGGGGGCGCCTGCTACTACTACTAGATGAGAAGACAATATAGCATTAAAACATACCAAGACAAGTCAGGGCTTCCTTTCGGCTTTCACCAGTGACAGTCATACGAGCCTCAGACTTCGGATGTCCATCCCGCAGCAAAGTTTGTTCATCTGTTGTCGTTTCCATAACTTCATTTCTTTTTACATAGACAGGGGTATCAGCCCTATGCTAAAACCCCCAACCTGGAGGACCAGGGTGTCTGCTTTAGTCTGACCCCTGCTCACGCAAACCTGTCCAGCTTGGTAGAACCTTCCAGGAGTAAAACTCCAGCTGGCATAGCTCTGGGGGTAATCAGGGTACGCAAGCCGCCATACCTCGACAAGGTGTTGACACCGGTGATGGCAGGGAGACAAAGTTACCAGGTTCAAAACCTGGTAGACTCATGCACCAGTCTGCCCAGCTGTAAATGGGTACCTGACTCTGTTCAAGTTCGGGAAAGCAAACGCAGCCAGGAAAGTAAAATGGTCACTCTCTTAACAGCTGAGACCTAGTATAGTAAGGTCTCTAACACTTCACTTCCTTACGGCATTATCTGCTAAGAGAGTCACTGTACCATTATTTTAAGAGGTAAAAAATGCTATATTTTTACCCTGCCACTCTAGCTCTCCTGGAGACTAAAGAAAGAATGGGAATTGGATAGGATATATTCAACAATACAGCCAATGAGTATAACATATATATGTCTTTGACTGAAACACACAGTTTAAGAGAAAAGTGGCAATGTCAAAGAACACATGCTGGTGAATGGTAGAAATAGAAGCTTAAGTGTTGGAGCACATGTGCAGAGTTGAAAAAAGATAGCCATAACTGGAAATTACAGTAAGCAAGACTTTATTTCAAGTAACCCTTCTGGATTCATAATGGGTTGCTCAAGTAAAGAAAAGCAATCACAGCTATTTACTTTGAATACTGTCTGCTTTGAGCAAACTTTTATCTGATTCTCTAGTATCTTTCATTTGCTGTTTAGCAGTGTGAAATGAAAGCACATGACAGAAATGTTGGAGGCTGCAGTTACAACATCTAATATGTTTTACACATATGACACATCAAATTTATCAACATCATCATCGGGACCCAAGACGCATCAAAAGTGAGGAATGCTGTAAGCGACCCATAGCTTGACTGCCTGCGTCAGGGTAAGCGAACCAGAGCTGACCAAGACACTACTCCACCTCCACGTGGTGGTCCTGGAAACAGGCTGCATCACTGCAGTCTGGCTGAGGAGTAGGGATCGAAGAAAAAATGCTGTGCAGAAGTAGGATGTGTCGGCCGAAAGGCGCAAACACCTCAGCTTTGCTGTAAACGGACACAACGCAACCAACATCCTTTTCAAGACGAACGAGGAAGAGGAGATCATTATCATCAGGCATGTCATTCCCTGGGAAACTTAAAGCTGCAAATCTTGCTAACTATAGATTTCTATTTTGGACTATTTTCTTCAGAAAATAAACTTTTTAAAACGTGTTCTTCTTTATTTAAGCAACACATCATGCATCCAGCAACATTACTTTTTATTTAACCCCTTTACTGCAGGACACAAATATATGCAGCACTGCGGCCATGATTCACGTAGAAAAAAAAATAATCAGAAATCCAATAATTTTTACAGAACCTTTGAACATAAACATACCACACAAGCATGTCAAGGAATTAGTGTTGGGCAGAGCAACCTAACCTTTGAGGTGAAGACAGGAGTACGACAGGGATGCCCCTTGTCAACCACTCTATTTTTAACAGTCATAGACTGGGTGATGCGCCAGACAACAGAGGGCAGTCCAAGAGGAATAAGATGGACAACATTTTCTACATTGGAAGATCTGGAATATGCAGATGACATTGCACTACTAGCACATTCACATCAACACATCCAGGAAAAAACGGATAGACTTAACAAGTTTAGCCAGCAGGTGGGCTTGAACATCAATTTAAAGAAGTCTGAGGTCATGACGCTCAATGTGAGCAACCCTGAGCCCATATCAGTAAGGAATCAGCAATTGGTACAGATAGATACCTTCACATACCTAGGAAGCATAGTAACACCAGACGGCGGGGCAGGCAAAGACATCAACATCAGAATAAATAAGGCAAGAACAGCCTTCTTTAGCCTAAACAACATCTGGAAGTCCTCCCAATACAGCACAAGCACAAAATTAAGATTATATCAGAGCTGTGTGCTTTCTGTGCTTCTCTATGGTGCGGAATGCTGGAGAGTTACAGAGAAGGAAATGTTGAAATTGTCCTCCTTTCACACAACATGCCTAAGAAAAATTCACCGAATCTTTTGGCCGAATACCATCACTAACCAAGATCTGCTTACTCGTAGCAAGCAAGAGGACATGCACACCATCATAGCTGGCAGACGCTGGAGCTGGGTTGGTCATAAGAAGAATGTCAAGGAATGACGGAAAATGGACAGGCAAATAGAAATAAGACATCAACAGGTTAATGCAGTGGCTTACCAAATTACTTTCTTGTTCAGGCACCAGTATCTTACCATGGATACAAAATGACAGCTGATAAATAGTATATTTATACCCCAGGGGTCTCTGAAGAGACAAAGAAAGAACAGAAGTACAGTTCTCTCAGGTATCTTGTAGGATGGGACTGGTAATCTCATCATTGAAAAAAATTGCTGCAGAAACAACCACTTTCAGTGTATTCAAATGCTTCTTGTGAGATACACTCACTCCATGCTCCAGAAGGAGCAAACAGGAAAATAAATAAATGAATGCAAACTATTTGCTATTAGTGTTAAATGCTGGCACTATCTTCAAAAACAGGGGATGAAGACTGCAACATATGAGAAAATGATGCCAGAAAAAAGCTGCTAACGTCACTATAAGAGACTGAAGGAAAAATGAATGAACGAACAAAATATTTATTTCATTAGCATGAAAGCCCTGCAGTAATACAATTCTCTCCCCGCAGGAAGCCTGCTCCAAAGCTCTTCACATGATCCTTCAGTGATGGTTTCTATAGCAATTTGTTTGACATGATTACGTTGCCAGTCCTATACATAACCTCATATTAGTTCCCTCTTGCACCATGCCAGAGGAAACATTTCTTTTCCTTTTTTGTCTGTTTAATCCAGAAATATGAAATTTTCTTAATCAAGCAACACATAACAAATCAAGAAATATTACTGTTTTCTTAAATGAAGCAATACAATATGAATCCAGAAATGTTACTTTTTTTTTAAAATTAGCAGCATTTAATGAATCAAGAAATATTACAATTTCCTTTATCCAGCAACATGTTAAGAATCCAGAAATATTACTTTTTCTTTAAGCAATACAGCATGAATCAAGAAATATTACTTTTTTTCATTCATCATGCAACTCGGAAACACTATTATAAACATGAAGAGAATTTTTGCACTAGGGAAAAAAAATTACTCACAACACAGGTGAACTGCACAACCTCTACTTACAACATTAATTTGTACATGTACATTGTCAAGAATATGATATATACACATTCATACATTACGGCAGTGAACACACAGAAGAAGAAAATCTGTGTAGGCAGGCATTATTTCAAGTGGCTGCTGATAAAGCTCTATTTATTAAATCTTTGTCTGCACACTGTCCCATTCTTGACACAAGGGGTAGTAGAAATGCTGTTTGTCCATCGAGGGAAAAAAAAATGATAAAAATTCAGCAGCGGATGTCAAAAATCCCCTGGCACATAGGGATCACATGCAGTGAGTCACGAAACCACTGCTTAGGGAATATTCAGTGAGATAGTCTATATAGAAAATCCTGCAACATGGATCAATCTCTAATTTACTTCAGAAAATGTTAATACAATCCAAAACAGAACCAGCAAATCGTGACTAGATAAACAAGCTCTTCTGTGACGATGATCAGTTAATTCTAAGTAAAAGATGGAGGACTTAAGTAAAGTAAAGACACCAAGGAAGCATTTCCTTTATGTTTTCTCCTAACAACTTAACTGTAAAGCCGTTACAACTGTTTTCAGTCATTAATCCTGAGGAACATCATGGGTCAGACAAAACTGCATTGGTGGAAGTGTGAGATAGAATTTAAGGGAATATTTTAAAAAAAAAAATGAAATTATAAAGGCTTCCAGAGTTCTTCAGGTTGCTGCTTACACTGCATAAACTCAGAAATAGATCTGCTGACAATGGAATCTCATACACTAATAAGCAAGAATGCTTATAAATGCTGCATCTTTCCACTCCAAAAAATAATGTACTTTGAGTTGTGGACATCATACAATCTGGCTAAACAGATAAACATTTTGCATCACTTCAAGCTAGCATGCTGACATAATCTGAATAAATCAGAACCTATGTCAATAAATTTGTATACAAATTACCCAATTTACATGTTTGTGGATTCTGTATGGTCTCTAAGGAGACACATAAAGAATTGGACCCTGCTCTCACCAAGCATGTTGTAACAAGCAACTAAGACAAAATTGAGGCTGGCAACCTCATCAAATAAAATAAATTGCTACATAAATCACCACTTTATGAGTGCAAGAAGTGCTTTGGTGCAAGCCAACAATAGGAGCAGCAGAAAAGAGACTTTCATTCACTCATTCATAGAGTTTATTTTTAAGCTCTTCTGAGGCATACATTATTAAAAACAATTTTGCGGAAAACTATGGAGGTTGAGATACAAAGAATGAACCAGAGCTGGGGCACTGCACGAAGGATGGCCGCTGACCAAGCAAAGTAGAAGCAGTTTGTTGCTGACCTACAATACGACACCAAGCGTTTTGGCCACTGACTGCTTTGACAGAGGCATATATTAGAGATTTTTTCACTCAATACTTTTACTTTAAAAGAAATTTTTTTTAATTAATTAAAACTGACAAAAAAAAAGAAATAGCCAACTGGCAATGAAATATGTACAATCTTTTGAGCAATCAGAATACTGCAGCAAAATGACAACTACTGCTATTATCTGGAATTTTATGAACAAAACACAAAGCAAACATTTTAAAATAAATATAAAAAATAAAAACAATTTGGAATAAAGTCATGCTCAAAATAAACAGCAAAAAAAAAACAACAAAACATGTTGAAATGGCTTGATTTTTCTAGAAATCTTGTGTAACTGGATTCTATGTACAGCATGAAAAAAAACATCTGCTAAATCAAGAATTTTCCTTGAAGCGGACGTTATTATTGTCTAAGGCAAATAGTAATGAGAATTTCCTTCAACTACCTACCTATACAGCATATGCTTATATCTAGTAATGGAACAACTTACCAGAGTACAGTTTAGTCTAAAATTCAATAATGTCAGTATTGTAGTAGCAGTGTTCCCCCCCTTCAGTCGTTGTTGACTATGGGAGCGCGTCCCCAAAGCTGGTGGATCCAGAGGAACGGCAGCAGCTGAAATAATCTGGCACCAGAACACATATATATGATGTACCTCATGTCCACGGATATATATGCTATACCTCCGTCCGTAGATATTTATGCTATTCCTCATGTCCGTAGATAATTCTAGGATCAAAAGCATTGACCAGCATGAGAATGACTTCAGAGCGAAACACGAATCTCTGATCCTCACCCCAGTTGGGAGGCCCACGTTTCCAGGAACACCACACACGAAAGTCTCTTAATAGTCAAAAAGATCTGTAATATAATATAATAATGTCAAGACAACCTAAAATGTCCCAACTTTTTTCACTCACGTGTTGGAAAAGGTTTAAGCCTGAGTAACATAAAATTGTGTACTAAGTTCAACATTCTACAGCTATACAGGATAGTAGAAAATTCAATGCACCCCTCCTGAAAGTGTGTGTGATAAAAAGCACTATACACAAAAGGATCAGTATGTACACTGTCATGTTCAAAACAGTCTGATATGCCACCATGTTGTGTGTGACAAGTAATGATGCTAAGTAATGAAGAAAACATTCTCACCAAGAGCTGATGCTCAATGACAGTGGATCAAAGTCAATGAAGAAAACAACAAACAAGCTTCAACACATTTTTACATCCATACTGAGAAAATAAATCTGTTAATACCTAGCTAAGCATGAGCCAAGATAAATTCCGGTACCGCTTGGACAACAATATACACTGGATGAAAATAGAAATGATGAAATCACCAAAGAACAGTTGGTAAATACATATTGCAACTATGAACACCAAAAAATGTATACTTTATAATAATTATTCTTTAATTAAACTGTGGCTGAATCATCTTGTCTGTTGCCATTTACAACCACTGCTGTAAATGTGCAAAGCTAACTGAAAACTTAGTGATGTGCTCTCGTGTAAACTGAAGGCAAGCAGATGTAACTGACCAGCGCTTCGGTTGCAAGAAAAGGCCTGTATGTTATTTAAAGTGAGAAAAATTCATCGAAGACAACTTGGTTTGCCAGATCTATTTTTTTTAATTCCTATTTTTTTTCCTGTTGTTGAATGTCAAAAAAGGTTGATTTTAAAACAGTTTTTTTCCCCCTAAGTTGGTAATTATAATATAGTGTCGTGTCAATAAATACACAGAATATATTAATTTGATCCACTATGCCTTCTTTGTGGTAGATTATAGTTCTATTGAGTAAATAATTGCCTTGAAAAACAGTAAATTGGGGGAGGGAGGAAAGAGAACCCAAAAAAAAAAAGAACCTGCAGAATAATGATAGATAAGGAAGCCAAAGAACTGGAATCACACAGGCTAAGCTGAAGGATATAGCCCAAAACAGAAAAGATTTGAAAGCCACAGATGCAGCCTAAAACTCCACAGGGAACAGCAACAACAAAAGATCTAGATTATGATGCTAAGAGCAAATCATACAGCAATCCTTGTTCTTTCCAAGTGGTTGTTTTATTTTCTGACATTTATCATTTAGTAGCTGATTTTTCAACATTTCAGATAACGGTTATTTTAAATTTCATTTCATTATTTCTGTTAAGCACCTTCAGGAGAAGCAGCTTTTTGTTCTTGTGTGTGGCAGTGGCCAGTATCACTGTTTTAATCATTCTTAATCATATCACATAAATTATTTAGATCTAAATGCAATAAAACTTCTACTTTGCCCCTAACACCAAGTGACATATGCTTTTTCTGGGAACTTACTGCATCCAAAGATCACACGGGAAACCTATTTTGCCATACCACCTTTAAAAACTACATTCATCTGAATAAATTCCAAATCTATAGCACAAATACATGCAAGACCAACCACAACAAGAGCTCTGATGATCCAGACAAATATTTTTTTGAGGGAAATCTCCGGTTAATATGTCTAACATGAGACTGATTTTACGTGAGTATCCCTATTTTTCCTGTACAATGAAAGGTGTCCTCTCGCCATTCAGGCAGATACTCACCGATTTCAGAGGTACCCATTAGAGTTGGGTCATCTCAGGAACCGTTCAGGTTATTCCAGTCCCTGGTTGAAGATACTTCTTCAAATGTCTTCAACAGGGCTCAAATTATTCCAGTCCAAGTCTCGGTCGACGACACTCCTTCAAATGTACTCGCCAGGGCTGGAACACCCGATCGCCAGCGCAGTGTGGTAACCACTACACCAGCGCAGCTCCCAGTTGATTTGAAACAGTAGGGGGGGAAAAGGGGGGAGGGAGAAAAGAAGAATCACATACACATTTTTTTAATGGCACTTAACACTGCAGAATAAAAATTTTAAAAATAGTGCTAAACTATTAATTTGCGCACTATTTTAAAAAAATGTTACAGTGGTTTAGCAGTTACTTTTCTATTTCAATACATGAGTTTCTGGTAAAGTAATGCAGGAAAACTCGTATATGTAGTGACTTCTTTGGAGGGACAAAATGTCATTGAAATGGTCAGACTGAAAATAAGAAGCAGGATGGTAAGAGCAGCCAGCTGGATGAGTGAAGTTACAATAATGACTAGATCAATATTTTCTGTTATCACTCCATATCTGTGATACTGTTTGTACAGTGGTTGCAAAACAGCAGCCAAAGGAAAACCTAGAAATTCTGGTAGTCATGGTAAGGGTTGTTATGAGACAAGACTTAGAAATATCATTCTAAGTTTCTAGTATTTAGGACGGCAGTTGTGAATTATCTGCCTGCAACAAAAGGTGAGAAACTTGTATGAATATTTTTCAGGTACAACAGTTAAAAAAATCACCCACATTGACACAATATGTTTTTAACTGAGACAGCCTTAAATTAACCAAAATCTGTTACTCAAAAACTGAATTAATCACATATGAGATTTGCTGTAAAAAAAAATATTAAACAAGGAAAGCAACTAGATGTATTCATTTGGGTTTATTTATCAAAGTGACCTGTGTAATAAACCATGACAATCAGCTCAATAAGATTTTAGTAAATTCAGCTGTGCCATTCTCTTGTTCTTGCCCATCACTTATACAGACTGCTACATAGCATCAAACATTCACTAGGTTTTGATAATTTACTAATGTACTGTTTTTAAAAAAATGTATTATGGCTAAAACCTGTAATAAAATTTAATCTAACAGTTTCATCTGACAAAACTATTCTATATTAACTATATGGGCAGTGTGTTATTCTGGACTGTCATATTTACATCTCATTGAATGATAACTAATGACAAAGACTGTAATTTCTGTGCATGAAAATATGGTGAACAATAAAATGACAACCAAGAATTTACAAATGCTCATAAACAAGTGCAGTGAAAAGGACAAAAATTATATGACAAGACTGCCGTGTGGAACTGAGTAAAAGAATTAGAGAAATATTAGTTAACGATTAGTATCACAAAACAAGCTTCATTCTTGAGCCCCTAAAAAAGAAAAATCCCACCAAATTACGAGGAGATGGAAGCAAGAAGTACAAGGAAAATAGAGATAGAACTGCGGCTGACTGCGCAGGACAACAACACTTGCAGAGATCTGGTTCAAAATATAACCTTCATGAGCAGCAGTTGAAAAGTGAAGAAGAAAATGTTTAGAATTTAAAAGTCAGAACATTTGGTGTAAGAGAAGAAGCTAACCGAAACAGCTGAATTTGTTTAAGCTAAATTCATTTTTCAGAATGGGAGAAGATCGGATACCACGACAAGCATGGGAAACAAAGAGCCAAGGATCCAGACCCCGAGGACGACCCAGAGTCCGCTGGGAGGACAACATTAGACAATCTTTGAAGGACCGAGGACTAGAATGGAACCAGGCCAGGAGGAAGACAGCCGATAGGATAGTCTGGCGCTCTCTCTTCCAAACCTCTACACCTCATGGTAGAAGGGGAACGACTAAGTAAGTAAGTAAGTAAATTCATTTTTCAAAATAAATATGTAAACAACATAATTTTTTAAAAACCTGTTTAAGCTTAATCATTGAAAATGGTTCACTTAAACCTAATAAATTAGGTCCTGTGCTGTTAGGCTCAATAATTACTATGTACATGGCTTGGATATATGCAGCAAAGTATTTTCAACCTCTGGTACAAAGAAAGAACATATAAAAGTACAAAACTTGTGGTTTTGTGTGTATAACCCTGAACATTATAATACTTCATCTCACTGGACTTATAATGTCATTTGTCATAAATATCATATTCATGAATTAATTGATACAATATTGCTCTTTTACAGGTATTTGATGATTTCACTTCTGCATTTAATTCTAATAAATGCTATATGTCTGAATCACTAAATTCAGGAAAAATGTAAAAGTCCTTTTATATTATGTACAATGCTGGACACTTAAACCAACACAGAGACCAGTGCAAACATATTTGAACAATAGTGAGCTTTTAAAGATCTCACAGACGGAAACAGCAGCTAAATAATAACTTTTTTTAAACCACTTTTAATACGCTCAAAAGAAAACTAATAAATCCTAAAGGCTGCAGCCAACTTTACCAACCAATACAACATCTCATTAGGGTACAGCACATATGAAAAATGTTTATAGGCCTAAACAACCAACATGATTTACAGTTTTCAAAGGAGTTCACAGATCACACAGGGAATCAGACAGTTATTGCTTCAAAACTGTAAAACTAATGGCACCTCTTTCTGTCTAAATATCAATAAAATGGAACACCTTAAATTTTTACCTAGCACAGCCTAGAACTGCTGGCTGAGGCAAGCTATTCATTAGGACACAATATAAGATTCTATTTAAACAAGATAAAATGACAGATCCAGAACTGCTCAAGTGAAACTAGTCTCATTTGATGCACTGAGTGTAAATCAGGTAAATGATCTGGAGTGCTGGAAAGAAACGATGCCTGACTTCTGGAATGAATCAATTCACACCTCTAGCTCGTTAAACACTCTGCGACACCACTGAACACTGGAAGATTTTGGATGGTCATTTAACTGAAGCTGCATCTTCTCAGCTTTCTGCAGTTTCTCCTCAAATGTGGTTGTGTATTCTCTATCAAAAGCATCTGTAATGAGGAAAATAAAACTGAAATTTTTTCACAAGTGTCAGGTATGGTTTTGTATAAGTTGATGACAAAATAAACAGTACACTGAATACATAACTTTCTTTGTGACATCTAGAACACTGGTCTACATTTTAAGGCCTACAGACTGGGTCTGGCCTCTGCAGTAAATTTTTGATGTTATGGTCCATGAAAATAAAATAAATAAACAAACAGTAAAGAATAAATGAGACACTGATTCAAACAATGTTCATTTAAATTATACTGTTGTCACTCTGTTTTTAAAGTTTTGTATTACAGTACTATATATCATAATTAAATAGCATTATTATACTTCATAAACAAATAAGAAATATAGCATCAAAGTATTATGATGGATTTTAATGTTAGCCAAACTTGATACAGCCATAGATCGCTTTGTTTTTTTTATTAACATGGCTTTCTCTTAACAAACAAGTTAACTCTGCCTTCCTAATAAGAAATCGAAACTGATGATCAATGTACAAAGGTTAGTTGCACATGTCAAGATCTACACTTCGGTCACTGTGCTAGCATGCAATTAGACGTAAATTATGGGCAGACAATGCCAGCAAACTCAAAAATGGGCTCACAGCGACGTCTGTCAGTCATTAAATTGGAGGCTATTTCTGTTTCCACAGGTAATTTTATATACAGTATGGGACCAATTCTTTTTGTTTACTTTCTTTTTGGCTCCAAAGCCAAGGCTCATGAAGTGTACATAGAAGCAAACAAAGAAGTAAGAAGAAACCTCAAAAGAGACAAGAGGAAGTATATTGAAGAGTTGGCAAGGGAAGCAGAGGAAGCAAATATGAGGGACCTGTACAACAACACAAAGAAGCTAACAGGGAAATATAAGCAAACAAATGGCCTCATAAAAGATAAGAATGGAAAATTGCTTAGTTATATACAAGAACAAATGAAGAGATAGAACATTTTGAGGAACTTCACAATAGACCATCTCCAACTAATCCCCCAGACATCCAGCCAGCAGAACAGGAGCTACTAATCAGCTGTGAACGACCAAGTAGAGAAGAAATAAAGAAAGCCATAAAGCTTCTGAAAGATGGAAAAGCAGCTGGTCCAGATGGAATTCCAGCAGAGGCCGTCAAAACAGATATTGATTCCTCTACAGAGATATTATACAAACTACTTGGTAAAGTCTGGGAGAGAGAGGAAATGCCAGCAGAATGGAAGGAAGGTTATTTTGTCAAGTTGCCTAAGAAGGGAAATTTACAAGAGTGCACAAATTATAGAGGAATAATGTTACTATCAGTGCCAGGAAAAGTATTAAACAGAATCATCCTTAAGAGATTAAAAGAGTCCATAGACAAGCAACTGAGAGATGAACAAGCAGGTTTTCGACAAAACAGATCCTGTACAGACCAGATAGCCACATTGAGAATAATAGCTGAACAAAGTCTGGAATGGAATTCACTGCTATACATAGGATTCGTGGACTATGAAAAGGTATTTGACAGCGTAGACAGAGAATCACTTTGGAAATTGATGAGGCATTATGGAGTTCCCATGAAGATCATTAACTTAATAAGGAAGACCTATGAAGACATGACATGCAGAGTTCTTCATGAAGGACAACTTACAGAACCGTTTAGGATTAGAATGGGAGTGAGACAGGGATGCCTCTTGTCTCCATTTCTTTTCTTACTAGCAATAGATTGGGTTATGAAAACATCGACATCACACAACAGAAATGGAATCCAGTGGAGTCTGACTAAACAGCTTGATGATCTGGATTTTGCAGATGACTTGGCTTTTCTGTCCCATAACCATAATCAGATGCAAGAGAAAATGAAAATCTAGATAAGAGGTCACAACAAGTGGGCCTGAAAATACACAAGGAAAAGAAGGATTATGAGAATAAATGCAAGAAATGATAACAAGGTTGAAGTTGAAGAAACACCACTAAAGGATGTAGAATCGTACACTTATCTTAGCTGTAATATAGACAGAGTTGGAGGGACAGACAATGATATCAAAATAAGAATACAAAAAGCAAGAGGAGCTTTCATTGCATTGGGAAACATATGGAGAACAAGAGAAATCAAGTTCAACATGAAAATAAGAATCTTCAACTCAAATGTCAAGTCAGTCCTATTGTATGGCTCTGAGACATGGAGAGCAACAAAAACAACAACCAAAAAACTACAGACTTTTATAAACGGGTGCTTGCATAGAATAGAAGGACAGAAATGGTATGACAAAGTCACAAATGTGGAATTGATGACAAGAACCAGACAAGTGCCAGTGGAACAAAAGTTGAGAAGAAGACTCTGGCGATGGATAGGACACACATTAAGGAGACCTGTTGATAGCATTACAAGGCAGTCCTTTTTCTGGAATCCACAGGGAAAGAGAGGTAGAGGTAGACCAAAAAACACGTGGAGAAGAGAACTGGATACAGAGGTGAAAATGATATGGAAAACATGGAAAGAACTTGAGCGGCTGGCACAGGACAGGAAGACTTGGCATGTGTTTGTTGAAGGCCTATGCTGCTCGTGGAGCTAAAGGGTTTGATGATGGGACCAGTTATCTGGAATGTTTGAGACTTGAAGTTTTCTGGAACAAGAGTTTTTATAATCTGGAATAACATTACATAGTAAGTAATTTATTGTTACTTGGTTAATAAATATGTATCAGTAAAAATCCCAAAGATGAAGTCTGAGGCTTTGAAAATCAATGAGAAGCATTTTGAAATGTATCTTCACATTTTGGTTTTTCTCTTAACAACCTTTCTTTAATTTTGTAAACTGACACCTCAATACCTCACATCAGTTCTTCTAAAAGGCTCATCACTCTGTCAAGAGAATTTATTTTTCTTCGAGTTATATTCTTCATTGCTATTACTGTCACTGTTTTAATCATTCTTAATCATATCACATAAATTATTTAGATCTAAATGCAATAAAACTTCTACTTTGCCCTTACACTAAGTGACATATGCTTTTTCTGGGAACTTACTGCATCCGAAGATCACACGGGAAACCTATTTTGCCATCCCACCTTTAAAAACTACATTCATCTGAATAAATTCCAAATCTATAGCACAAATACATGCAAGACCAACCACAACAAGAGCTCTGATGATCCAGACAAATATTTTTTTGTTTAAATGTAGCAGAAACACTGGTTGCACTCAGCAGGAAAATAAAATGGTGATCCAGAAATTAATCTGGTTAATAACCAGATACACCATAATAGGTGACTACGGTTAGGTTGTACATGGCTCTGGCAACCCCAACATGTAAAATAAATAGCTACAGAAACTACTACAGAAATAGCACATCAGTGCTTAAATAAAAGTTATGTGCATGGAAACTAATGCACTGATACTTCCATGAACCATAAAGAGGGGAAAAGGGAAGGAAGAAAGGAATTTTAGATTTATTCCCTCCCAGAACATTTCTATTTTTTAAATGCAGATAATAGATTACACAACTAAAACTAAGTTTCAGTGTTAGTTGGAAAAATGAGCAAAATCCATTCACAATATTAATGTTTCTACAAGTCATACCATGATCAATATTTTCTCTACCACAGGCAGCAAAGGACAGGAAAAGAATTTCTCTGTACATGCTTCTGAAACGTCTTTTGCGTAACATCATGCGACGACGAGCAGCTATTATTTGTCTCATGCCACTCAAGACATCACTTCGTTTGATGGATGCTATAATTTGCCACATCAAGCTAGAGATGTAAAAGCAAAATTTAATAACTATAATTCCAAGTCAGGCAATGACAAATATGAATAATGCATACATTTTCAGTATCTTTTATGACAATAAGTCTTGAGGTTTCATGAATGAAGAGTGTAAATGCAGTGGCGTTGCACGGAAAAAAAGGTGAAAGAATTGTTTGACACAGATAAATTATAACAAATGAACTATCTAAATTACAAATATTCCTGATGTATGTCCTGGTTTAAAAAAAAAGATTAAACTGGAGGGCTATCGAGGTATCATTCAAGACTGGCATTTTATTAATTAGAAGTAAAGCCTTGTTTAACTGAAAATATTGTTCGCTGATATTAAAACTATTTTCCATTAAGATAACAAAAGTATATCTTCAATGATTCTGACCTGCAGGTTAGCATGGTAAGGCTTTAGATCAACAAAAGAATGAAGTATGATGTTCAAAGAGTTTATATGAAAGGTCTGAAGTCAATAACAGAAAGAAGTGTGACCACCTGATGTACGTGGTTGAGGCCATAGAAGATTGACAAAATCAAGCATTTGGTCTAACATTCTTTCGTGAAGTTAACATTGAAATCCACGGAACTCCTAGAAGGTGACAGAGTTAGTCTAACAAACTCCTGCTGTCAAAACTCAAAGATTTTTCTGTTCTGTTGTCTCAGTGAGCGGTGGACATCAAGTTTTAGCATGTGTTTGTTGATATATTTGTTCTCAAACTCCAGATAAAATATCCAAACAAAAGCATGGACCTTCACAAAATTTATGAATGAAAGTGGACATTTCTGTTTTTGGGGGAATATGATCAACCTTTAATTTGGTTTTTAAAAAAAACGACTCAGAATATCGCTGCAACCAATGATATTATTCCGGTGAGCAGCCGGTCAGACGATTACTTAATGTTACGTAGGATTTCTGTGCGTGAGCTGGAAATAATTGTGCGCGTTTTGCTTAGTAAACATGAGTCATAAGTTAGTGAAGATATCATTGGCTGAGGTCAGATTTAATTTATGTGCAGGAATATAATAGGATAATAGGTCGGCCAAAAGTGGTTCCAGAGAGAGAGAGACGCAACGCGATGACTCACCATGGCGGTTATTGCATCAAAATATTTTACTATATATTTAGCATCAAAATCTGGTAGCGCTCTCTGGTCCCAAGAAATTCAGCTGTGACGAAAGCGCCAGTCTATATACCGTCTGCTCAGTGCGAGAAATTCAGTATTTGGGTATGTGTATAACTTAATTAACGTTGTAGAAAGTTATTTTTTTTTGTGATCTTAGTACGTTAGAGTTAGCTTTCTTCTGGGAGTAAAATTTAGTTTTATTAGATAGGAGTGCCATCAATTACTTAAGGCCATGGACGGCAGTGAAAACTGGATTTTGCGTTAAAAAATATCGATTTTTTACTTTTGAGCTTATTTTATTAAATAATCATTGAGGAATCGATTGAGCAAGGTTTTATAACATAAAAAATGCATTTGATGTATCAAAAAGCATATCTTCCGTACTACCCCCCAAGCTATGATTTGCAAATTTGTGCCGAAAATGCAAGATTTGTTGCTCAATAATACCTTAGTTACGCTGTCCATATCGTGGACTATGTGGTTTCGATACAAAGGGAATTTCGTTGTCTGCCGTAATATAGCAAATTCAAAACTTTGTTTTCTCATAGCTCTGAGTGATGTGTGTTTGAAAATTTCCGTAATGTTACGCTAACTTCCTTATAAGGAGTGGTCACATGGTGACCTCATTCCCTCATTCAAGACGGATTCGTAAACACCTGTTTTGATTGGTCATAACAACATTTTGGCTGCGTGCGCAAATGTGGAAGATAACAACAGCTTCTTCCGCCCGTAAACAAATTAATTGTTCGCTGCATGTAACTTGGATTTCTTTCTTCAACAACCTTCTTAAAAATTTGTGTTGCAATGTGTGTAAGCAAAGCACATTGCAAACAAGAACTGACAACACCAAGTCAAAGGGTTTCTCTCTCTTCCTGGAAGTTGTGTGTCACACACGTGAAAAGGCAATTTCTAGAACGTACACATCCGAGAGGGAACCAGAAGGCCGCGGCCCTCGGGGACATAAAATCAACAAATCTGCTGTTCTTGGTGCCCTCATGTCTGGAATGAGCCCATCTACGTTAAATCTCTTCTGTGAGAACCTAGACCTCCCTGGCCTGCACCAGAAAACATTTCATAAATATGCAGATCAAATTTTTGATCATTTGGATACCATGCACTCTACAGTATTTCAACATGCCGTCAGCATCGTCCAAGCTGAGCATGCTAAGAGTCAGCATCGTACCATTAATAAAAAAGAAGCCATTGACATAGCTGTCAGCTTTGATGCAACATGGCTAACTAGAGGTCATAAGTCACTGATAGGTGTTGGCAGTGTTATCGACATCTTGACTGGCATGGTCATCGATACGCATGTTATGTCTTCCTTCTGTCACACCTGCGAGAATACTGGACAGTGGCAACTGAAACATCTGCCTCACAAATTTGAAAAATGGAAAGCAGAGCATCAGGACTGCTGCCGTAATTACGAAGGGTCAGCCGGAATGATGGAGGTAAAAAGCCTGTGAGGTTCTCTTTCTTCGTTCAGTGGCAAATCACAAGCTACGCTACACTGTTTTGCTATCAGATGGCGATTCCAAGGCCTACAACAGACTCTGCGACATCAAACCGTGTGGACCAGAAGTTGACATAACCAAAGAAGAGTGCGTCAACCATGTTGCAAAGCGATTAGGCACTGCACTGAGGACACTGATTACTGACTGCAGGAAACAAAAAGTCACCTTTGGGGGAAATGGCCGTGGTTGTCTAACTCAAAATGCCATATGAAAATTGTGTATTTACTACACCAGGGCCATCCGCAAGCATAGTACAGCCCCAGAGATGAAACAAGCCATCATGGCTTCTCTCTACCATGGGTATTCGACAAACGACAAACCCCAACATAATTTGTGTCCGCCAGGCAAAGACTCCTGGTGTTTCTATCAGGCTTCCATCGCCAAAGGAGAAGCTGCCGGACCACACGAGACAAAGGTTCCCACTCCACTAGACTACAACCTGCTCCATAAGCACTTAGCCCCTATTTATGAGCGTCTTACTGATCAGCATCTGCTCAAGCGGTGTGAGCTAGGTGCAACACAAAATGCAAATGAAAGCCTTCTTCTTCTTCTTCTTCTGTCCTTAGCCGCCGACCGTCAAAGCAGTCAGTGGCCATTACGCCTAGTGGCGTCTTAGGGCAACAGCAGATAGGTTTTCTTTGCCATTGTTTCCCATCATGCCTAGTGGCGTCTTTAGGGCAACGGCAAATCAACCCATCTGCTGTTGTTTCCGTAATCGAAGTGACTGGCAAACGGGTGATCAGCCCGTTGTGAAATGAAAGCCTACACAATGTTATATGGAGTCGTTGCAGCAAGCGGAAATTTGTGTCATTAAAAAAGGTCAAATTCAGTGTCCTTGTGGCCGTTGGAGAGTTCAACTTTGGTCCATCAGCCAGTGCAGAAATAAAAAAGCTGTATGGTCAAGCATCTGGAACAAACTCGAAACGCCTTGGACAGGTGCGATTAAGGAAACGCCTGGCCAACAGCCAGAAACATGAGGCTGACAAACTTGTAAAAAGAAGAAAAATTAGGCAAGAGGCAAGACAAAGGCGAGAGGAGGAGCTGCAGGAAGCTGAAAGAGGTGCAGCATATAGTGCTGGACGATTTTAAACACATTCAGCCCCCCAGAATGGAGTATATTGGACAAGAAAAGGCACTCGGTGAGTAAAATGCATTTTTCTTAAAACTAACGTTTTATTAACAAAAAATTTTATTACTAACAAACTATCAAACAGATCATTCTGAAATTTGGCACGCATGTAGTACACATATATACCTTTAAATTGTCACATGCTTTTTTTTTGTTGATATTTTGGTAATTTGCTTTGATATATTTTTTTTAATATTTTAATTTTTTTCATACAAATATAGTGTATTTTTTTTTTTAAATCATTAAAAATAGAATTTTGAACTTATCAAAAAAAGCATGAGTAAAATTGTTTTAATTGTCAGTCACAACATCTGTGTGCAATTTGATAAAAGTTTGGTCAATGGGAAACATAAGTTTTTAGCTCTCGAAAATTGATGAAAATCCAATATGGTGGATGTTTTTTTTTTGGTTACCATGGTAACCACATTTTTTTAACAAAATAAACTGTAGAATTTGGTTCATGTATATACACTGTGTCCATTGAGCACATAAAAAGTTTGAAAATGTTATTAGAACAAAAGTTAGTTTTCACTGTAGTTCATGGCCTTAATTATACTAAACTATCGAGTGTAGTGTAAGTTGTGTCTATAATTTTTCTATGTATAAGCTAGCAGGATCTAGGAGGTGTGTAGCGGCTTTTTGAGATAATTTAACTGTATAAGGTTAAGTCCTAGGTTACACTAATAATGTAATTATGAGGGCCGTATAACCTCAATGGGATTATTGATAATTTGTAGTGTATATACGCGGGTGGTTTGTGTATTTAATTACTTGTGTTATTTGGTCTTGTAGTCAGAAGACAAAGGGTTGAGATGGGATTTAATATTACCTAGATGGTGTATATATAATTGTGTTAATTGATACCTTCCCGGGTCAGTCCATAAGAAGTAGGGCCGGGGAATTATACCGGAGATTTTAGCTTGCGGTGAATGCAATGTTGTGACGCCGGAGGGCAAGACCAGCACAAAAGATTCAGGTCAGCCCGTGTCTGGGGTTTTTCTACCAGACAGCTATTTACATTGGTGCGGGAGAGAGAAATGGGGGGGGGGGGGGGGGGGGGGAAACGGTAGATCAGTCTGACCCTTGGGCAGAAATATCTGTGTATTTCATGTGCGTAGATTTGTGAGTAGGGGGAAGTTAGTATTTAGGGGACATCAGGGAGTAGAGGAGTTAGGGTGTTAATGTGTTAGGGATGAGAATATTTTGACGTATAGATGTTGTTAATTTTTTTGTTTTACAGCATTGTCACGGCACCTGGTGGAGGCTGTAGACTGCCCTAACACCTACCACGGTATATTGCCTTCTCAGAATTAGAAGGCTCGAGACATCGCCAGAGGTGAAGAGAACTGGGGACGCATTAGTACCGACGCCCAGTATGTCTGCACCAGTGAAAGAAGGGAGACGTTCTCTTGCAGTGAGGGCACATGCCTCAGTGGGAACGGGTTCTTAAATTAAAGCACACCAAATAGGTGCGTTGCCTTGTGCTTCTAATGTGGCCATAATAAAGCCGTGAAATCAACTACAGCCTTCTGCAACAACATATCGCTGTAGAGAACCAGACCCTCTTTATCAGTATACCGGAAAGGAGAGAGGGAAAACATACCTTTCCAAACTACAACCAAGAAGAGGGAAGTGACGGAGCAGCAACTCATCAGATCCTCAGAAGACGACAGTAGCGTCAGAGAGTCACTGACCCATGACGGAGTAGAGAGAGAAAGAGAAACTAGCTGGGACCAGTAGGGTCAGATTGAAAGACTTAGAGGACAGCATCTGAGTTAGCGCTGCAACGTCAAGTAGTGTAGCAGTGCTCATGGTGTAGGACAGAGCGCTTGAGACAGTAGTTATTTCATTCTCCACCTTCAGTGGGATAGAGTGTTAGTTAGATAATATAGTGTAGACTGGAATGGTGGCTCTTAGTTAGAGACCCCCACCGAGTAGATTTATTTAATCTTTAATTCTGTTTATGCAAGTGTGAAAGGAGAGTGGGGAATTTGGTTTTGTTTATATAGTGTCTTTTACTTAAATCGTTTTTTTTTTCAGGTGGTGCGAACTCGCACTTTATTTTGTTTACTGTGGATTTGATTTGTTGTTTTAATAAACTATAAAATGTACACTGGATCAGTTCATCTTTAACTATACAGTACTTGTATGCTTTGTCTGTATAGTGTGTCTATGGAACTTAGTGAACCCTTATCTCCATTTGGTAGCCAGAGGTGGTGAGACAATAGCTCTTACATAAGTCACAAGTGGCGAGGGAGAGTCAATCTCGGTTCTCACCCTCGAAGCTAGAAGTCTCATCCTTCCACATACACTGTATTCTCATTTAATCTACTTCTCAGACTTTCTTCAATCTAGCGTCTTGTCTCTGTACTCAGGCAGACTCTAAAATATTAAAACCACTTCGTGACATACATGTTTAAAAAAAAATGATCTGAACTATATTTAAACAGATTTTTTAACTAACCTATCAATATCAATATGACACCAAACATGAAACCCAATTTTTCTTAGTCTCTGACACTTCAGACATCCACATCTTCAAACATGCACAACCTTTCACCAAATTCTTCACATTTTATTAATGTTTTGCCACTGCAACTGACTCTGAAATAATTTTCTTCTGATACCAATATCTCAAAATGCTAACAGGTTGCAAATGTTATGTTATAATAATATTGTGTATACTATGCCTTATTTACTAGTGGTATGTAAGGGGCTCATCACTTGGACAAAACGATGAAACAAGTACAAAAAGAACAAATGATTGTTTTATTTTTCTTTGTGGTACTTAGCAATAACATAAACAACAGTCAGCTTGCCAGATTCTTAAATGACCACTTTCCAAATGATTCCAATAATGAAGTTTCCAAAGACCAAAAAAAACTTCAAAGAAATAATTCAGAAATATACTAACAGTATGCTATTTTACTGTCTGACATTGACAAACCAAAGAAAAAGAAAAAAAATATCACCACTTGGAAAATAAAGTGCCAGTGAAATGCAGTTATATAAGAAAAGACCTTCTGAAAAACATGAAGTGACCAGACTCACAACTGCTACAGCATCTATAAAGTAATACAGAGAAATAAAGAATGATTTGGTTTGGATACCTTGTGAGGACAAATCCTGACATCCAGCATCACAGGCATTTAACCTAATAATGGAAGTGGCAGGAAATACTGTATAATCCACACGGACATAACTTAAGATGGTGACATAATTAAATGAAAAAATCAATGAAAATATATTTCATCAGCTATCTAAGAGAGAACAGGCCACTATTTTCTGGCAACGCATCGGACACAACAGATCAAGATACCATCTATACAACAAGTACAGAATTTGGTACAACAGATTTCTGCACCTGTGGCACCAGCCAGACACCTACTGCAGTCCTGCCTAACAAACAGCAATGAACGGAGTAGCAAATGGCAACAACCTATTTCATTCCATGAAAAACTGTTTGGAGATGTCAGGAACCTTGAGCTGACCACTGCCTTTAATAGAGTTATTAATGTGGAAATCTGAAGGTGAATGAGGAAGAAGATACCAGGCCATGCTACGTTCGATGGATCAGAACCAGTAATCAAATCCACCTGCAAGGCTTAATGGCATTAACTCTTTGACTCCGGAACAACGCTCAGAGCGTTCGTCAGATTTGACACCCGTGCCAAAACAACTCTCTGAGCGTTGTTTTTAGTCTATCACGAATAAAAATTACGGCACAGGGTGGAAAATAATTCCGGAGTCAAAGAGTTAAGGGTATATACAAGGAGAAGAAGAAACTGTCACTACTCTGAGTATAATGTTTTCTGTGTTAACCAGAAACTATTAAAGTTCAAAAGCCGGGCAGTTACAATTCTCCATCACTTGCAGAAGAAAAATAAATGCAAGGTAAACAATGCATGCAACAGAAACAAAGATAACACACACACACAATGAATGAATTACTTCAATGGTAGTAAAAGGAGACAGATCTTTTCTATATATATATGAATATGGTATTACACCGAATCAAAATATCTTGAAAGTAATATAGCACAGTCTATCTTGATGGAACAAGTCTAAAGTAATAACTTAATGTTTAATAAATCAGTGTGATCAAAGACTGTTGTCCTTGCATTAAAAATTACATACATTGATATTAAAAAATATAACAGTTACTTGCATACTTACGGCCTACTAAAATAATCAGAGTCTATGACTAGAGCATCCACCACTGTTGACTTCTGACCTGTGGTAGCATAAAATTAGCAAAGAGGCACAATATTAAACACGGACATTGCAAACATAACAGCATATTATTAGAAATAACAAGTTTTTTTTTCCCTCTTGTTTACATTATTTTTTTTATTAGGGGATAGGGGGAGGGGGGATAGGTGGGGGAGGGGGGATAGGTTGAAATTTTTGCTAATCATCTCACTGACTAGCTCCTTTATTTATATTGAAAGAAACTTTTTACAAAAACACATCACTCACACGCCAGTGAAATTTTTTTTAAATGCGTGGTAAAGCCTCAAAGAATAAGAATTTGGTCATAATGACAAAATCTATCACAGATAACCCCCAGACTTAGATGAATGTTAGCTTCTTGAAGGCTCGGGCTGAGTAAAAAATGTATGCAAACCAAAACTTCACATTAATGCAAGTAGTTCAAAATAAATTTTGCACATGCGATGAAACAAGTTAGATGGTAGCAGCTTGAGATATTAATTAGAAGATGAGGAGGACAGGAAGGAATGCTATTAAGAGTGTTTTGTTTCGTTCTTGGTTTCAAGAAGAAAAAATGTGAAAGAACTGCTGATACAGTCAAGAGTTTCAATTTCAGACCTGTCAATTTTTCTTACAAATCTCATTCAGTTCTTACTGAGTTTTAATAAAAGTCTTACTTCATAATGCCTAAACTATATTTAACTCCTACTTTTAAATTACACAGTTTTCTTCACGCTACTAAAACTCTGAGAATTAAATGCTTACTTTTCTGCCATTGTTATAATGCAAGTTGGGTAAGCTGTTTACAACTTTCAATAAAACATCACAAAGAGAATACAAGAACAAAGTGAGTGTTAACTACTGCCACAGTAAGGATGTGGGTGCCATTTCTTCTTTGCTCACTCTCATATAACTACATCTATTTCTCTCATAAAGTTTGCAGTCTGCCTCAGGCTTCTATTGTCACCATAGTTTCACCCTCAAATGGGTTGGTAAGGGCCTTGCTGTCAATCTGTTCCTTTCTTGGAGTCAGCAGTCATGGAGGATATTTTCTACTGTGTATCTGCTCCATATGGACAGGTGTGTCTGCTCAGTTTTAAATTTGGTGAACAGATGGTATTTGAGTCTGAAGTGGCCGTTTCTCAGGCTGAAAATTATTGCTTGATCTCTTCTAGGTGAGGAGTTGTATGCTTCTGTTATTATATCTGATTAGGATGTTCTCTATTTCTTGTTGTGTTTATCTATTTATACGTTTCCCTAACTTCAGTTTGAACTTTACTTATTCCTTCATTTGCAAGTCTTTCTGCCTTCTCATTTCCATATATCTTGCAGTAGGCAGGAATCAACTGTACATTCATTGTGGAATTTATAGCTGGTTTCTATTACTGCTTCTGAGGGGCTAATTTATTTTCTATGGTTACTTAGGGCAGTTGTGACCAACATTAAATATGTGAGGAACATTGTCTTGGATCCAGCATAATCTTTATTCCTTTAAATATCTCGGGTCCACTATATGTAGTGATGGAAGATCAAATAAAGAAATCAAGACAAGACTTGAGATGGCCTCAGCTGCCATGACAATGTTGAATGTGATCTGGAAAAGTAACATCAGTTTTCCTGTGAAGATCAAATTATACAAATCACTTGTATTATCTATTCTCTTATATGGGTGTGAGGGCTGGACACTCACTGCAGATACGGAGCGAAGGATTCAGGCTTTCGAGCATAAATGTTATAGAAGAATTTTGCGCATTTGCTATAAAGAGCACAAAACAAATGTCTATGTTAGAGAGAAGATAAACACCTATGCAGGCCATCAAGAACCACTTTTGTCAATAGTGAAACGTCGAAAGCTTGCCTGGTTTGGGCATGTAACTCGTCATGACTCCCTTTCGAAAACGATCCTCCAGGGAACAGTCGAAGGTAAACGGAGAAGAGGAAGGCAAAGAAAATCCTGGGCTGATAACATCAAAAAATGGGCAGGACACGGTTTCTCCACACTTGTACGCATTGCTGAGAATAGAGAGCAGTGGAGGACCCTGTCTGTTGATGCTTCCACCATGGCACCCCTACGACCCATGACGGGTTATGGGTTGAGATGAGATGAGATGATAATCTTTATCTCCCATGATGATTATTCCAGCTGTTTTTAGTGCTTCTCCTCAAGCTGTTTGAGAATTTTCCAGTGGTCACCGAGATATAAATTTCCTGCCCATTCTTTAATTTTGTCTATGTACCTCCACCTCCATTTTTTTTAGCTCTTGTTGCTGATCAATCTGTATATATATGAGACCATTCTGTGGCTAGGTGCGTATTTTTAATGCATTCCATAGCTATATCTTTCCTGCTTGCATCTATTAGGATACCATTTTTTTAATCACTTCCAATAAGCTGTCAATCACCTCTAGGAATCTTGTTCTCCTCCAAGCTGGAAGTGAACAGCTTATCATTAGAGGTTCTGTGGAATGTCTGGTACAAAATGGTGGCAAGTTCTTTTGCGCTCTGTGCATAGCAGCTTCACTAACGTCTACCCTGAGCATATCCTTTCACTCTGTCATTCATTACATAGTTTGTGAGCCTTTAAAATTGTTCTGGCTATTGTAGTGCTCTGTAGTTCTTCTGTCAATCATGGGTTGTACGTTTCGTTACCTTGTTCATTTCATTTATTGGGATTGATTTCACTGCTCCGGCAAGGATATTCTCAGCTTGATTTTGTCTTCTGGCTGTTCTATCAAAGTTGGAGCTTGAAGCAGTTGCTCAGGCCGGTATTCCATATTCTAGTGCTAGTCTAACATTTCCTGTATAAAACAATTTCAGTATTTGATGGTGTATGCCCTAAGAAGTTCCTGCTGGTTTTTTTAACTGGGGTCATTAGCTGTTTCATGTTTTATTTTGCTGGTACTTACCAATTTGATTGTTCCATGTTAATCTGATGCCCAATTTAATTCCAAGGTATGTGGCACTCTCTTTTTTTCTGGCAGCTCATGTCCATTTAGTTTGTATTTTGCTTTGTTTCTATTTCTCCTCTGTTATATGTGCACCCATTTATCTAGTGTAAGGCTGCTGTATACATGTTCTTCTGTTACCCATAATGCAGATACATTTAGTGATGTGTGGCTTTGGAAGGATTATACTCCACGGCTTTCAATGAGCATCTAAATGCTAGGCACAATTTATAGAAGTAATTTTGCGCATTTGCTATAAAGAACTGACTCTTGAAATCACAACACAAAATGTCCCCTTTTTGTTTTAGAGAGGTGCTTTAGATGGAAACCCACCTATGCAGGCCATCAAGAACCACTTTTGTCAATAGTGAAACGTCGAAAGCTTGCCTGGTTTGGGCATGTAACTCGTCATGACTCCCTTTCGAAAACGATCCTTCAGGGAACAGTCGAAGGTAAACGGAGAAGAGGAAGGCAGAGAAAATCCTGGGCTGATAACATCAAAGAATGGGCAGGACACGGTTTTTCCACACTTGTACGCATTGCTGAGGATAGAGAGCAGTGGAGGACCCTGTCTGCTGATGCTTCCACCATGGCACCCCTACGACCCATGACGGGTTACGGGCTGAGATGAGATGATGATTGCTTGACCTCTCTCTCTCTATCCCTCTCTCTATGTGCGTGAATGACTATGAGTAAATGTACTTGTGTGTGCTCAGTTACTGATTGTGATGATAATATTAATTAATCCTGTCTGAAGTTATTAATATTTTAATTTTAATTTGTAAAACGTTGAAAATTGTATTGCAGGGCAGAAATGTAAAAAGGGAATTATGCCTATTTCTTTACCCTGATGAAATAAAGATTTTGTTCGTTCGTTCGTTGTGGTGAAACATGTTGAGAACCCAGCATTGCACACTGAAGGAGTAACTTGAGCCCCAGACATAACTCTGGCTTTTCACTGGTTGTTTCCATGCAGGAGAATCTCACTATGGGCACCATGATAGGCAGGGGGAGCTGAGAAGTGGCTCTGTGTAGGACGTGGCAATTCCTTGGGAGAGCCTAGAACCAGAGCACAGTATTTTAGCTCTGAATATTTGGAGAGCCCCCTTGGATGGTGGGGAATGCACTATGCTACACATTTTCCTCCTGGCTTGGGACTAGATGTGATGATCCTTTAAATGCAAGCCAAGCTGGAGCTCATGACTTCAACTCAACACGTTTCGGAAAGGCAGAAAAGCCTAGATCTACAGTGTAAATAATAATAATGACTCTTCAACTTGATATTGGCTGCAAAGTAGCAAAAAGCTCAGCAGTCCTAGTTAAACAACAACAACACCCAAACTACTTTCTGTTTAAGTATCTAACATGGACTCGAGTAACTTGAAAATGCTTACAGTGGTATATGAGAAAAAAGAGTTCATATGAGTACAGATTTATTTAAATGTACTTATGCTGGACAACCCCCATAAATAAATTTTATTCACAAACCTGCTCGCCATGCTGAATACATGGGGAGACCAATTTCATCATGTATTCTCACATTATCCCACTGAGGTCGTATCAAGATATTTCGGTTACTGTACATGTCCTTATATTTGGCTATGATCTGTGAAGATAAAATTCACAATTAGAAGCTGAAAACAGCATTTATTTCTGATTCAATATTTTTAAGTTTCAAGTAGAACAAGTGCTTGATTATACACAAAAAACTGCTAATTAATTACATGACAATTATGGTATGACAGACTGAAAAGCAATGTAATATACAGAAGATTCATGTTAATATAAACACAGTTCACGTAACACAATCTTTTGACAATGCACCTGAGGTTTATTACAGCTGAAAGCTTTGGATGATAGCAGGAATGCAGTCAAGTGTGTTGGCACTTCAATACGACGAAAGAACCATACCTGAGGAATAGTTAATACAACAACTTAACTGCTAAAAACAGATAAAAATTATGAAGCATATAATGTTTCTTCAACCACAAACAAATACAAAATTTAAAAAAGCATGATATCAAACTTTTAAAGCAAAGCTTTGGTAAAGAATATCTAATTCAATTTTTGGGGAGGATTTTTTGGGGGTTTAAAAAAAACCCACGCAAACTGATATTGGAAGTATAAAAGTTTTAAAAAAAAATGAAATGGTATGTTGTGAGTTTTACAAGTGGATGGTAATGGTATATTTTGTGTTAAAGTGATATGTCTCAACAACTGACAGACATGTGAAGATGTCAGCACATAATAATGCAGAGAAATCGACACATTTTTCAACAAATAGGAATTCTACTTTAACACAAATATTACCATATATACCCATGTATAAGTCGAGAAATTTTTCCCTTTTTGGACCTTAAATAATGTACTTCCTACGTATATTCGAGTCAAACAAAAAAGATTTATGAAACTGGTCAATGTTGCCCCCTGCCCTTACCGCCACACTCTGGTATCCTTCAGATATAAACTTGCTGCTTCAGTAAATGTTTTAATCAAAAAATTTGAATTAATACATAAACAGGCTGCATCACTGCAGTCTGGCTGAGAGAGTAGGGATCGAAGTGGGAAGGCAAACCCGGTCCTAAAAAATGCCGCGCAGAAGTCGGATGTGTCGGGCCGAAAGGCGCAGATATCGCAGCTTTGCTGTAAACGGCAACACAAAGCAACCAACATTCTTTTCAGGACGAACGCAGAAGAAGAAGAATTAATACATGTTTGAACTCTTATTAAGTCACAAATTTCAACCGGAGTATGTCTTGTTGACCAGCCTCCATTTGATCTATCAGCAATACCATTACTTCTTTAACTAGATTCAGTTTCGCCAGTGTCACTGTCAGGGACGGAAGAAGAAGAAGAAATCTATTTATAACTCAGGTCTTGCTAAATACCGAGATCTCGTTGTTACTTAGCAACGACCGACAACAGTAATCAGATTTTCCAAGCGAACGAACTTTATTTTCAAAGGGTTCAGAAATAGGCACGCAGGCCCCTTCTGACATTCTGCCCTTCCTTTCTCTCATCTTTAAACTGAATTCATTTATTCTCACATGCATTTTACATTTTATGGGGTGATTTCTAGCAATTTAAACGGGAAAAGGTTATGCTGAAAAGTGAAAAAAATTAGCAGAAAGCCGAGGAAATTCCAATGCACTGGGGGAATTCAGAATTGACGAAAAACTCATTCGACTTATAATCGGGTCTTTCATTTTGGATAGTTTTTAAGTCCTATGGTCTAGGGGGTCGACTTATAATCAGATACTTATACTCAAGTATATATGGTACTTTCTATGTGAAAATATATAAAATTCAGATAGTTAAAAGTAAAGGAAAGTGCACAGATGCACACACACACAAACGCTGATGAAATAAAGTAGTTATAATTTTCAATAGAAATCCCACGACAGTTGAAAATTGTAAAGAGTAGGCTGTAAGGCCGCTGCCCTGGCAAAAAATTTAAAAATTAGAAACCTACCCACCACAAAAATATGTATAGAATGTGCGATTCCTATATACACAAATTGGGATTCTTGCCAGTGCTACAGAGTTCATACACTGTGCTGAGATCCTCCTTGTGTGATTGAAGGGAGGTAATCAGAGCACTGATGGAGTTGTCCGTGTGCAATGAAGATAATACTTAAAAAAACCAAACCAAACCAAATTTTCAATGGAATTGTTGCACAAACGGCAAACAATGTGAACAGCCACAAAACTGTGTCCAACAGATACTTTGAAACTCTGTAAAACTATCTGATATCTTGGAGATAAAAGACAAATATTAAACACTGGTGCAATTAGAACAATGCTAAATAACTGAGTAGAGAATAATAGTTATTGAAAATATCGTAGTCACATATTAAAAATTATAATAAGAAATGAACCAGACCTATAGCTGTAAGAACAATGCAAATGTGATGATGACTGAAAAAACAACACTCCTACACATAATCAAAGAGAAGAAATTAAGAACGCCATCAAAAGACAGGAGAAGGATCATTAATGGAGTAAAAATTCCAAATGCAAAAGAAACCCTATTTAATTGGTTCATAAACTTGATGTGAATATTCTGATGTAATGAGGCATTCCATTTTTTACAAGCAAACTAATGCTCTCAAAAAGGCAAGAGATACGCAAGCAGGTGGAAAAACATGAACTAGAATGCAGGAACACAGAACACGTACTTACTTACTTAGTCATTCCCCTTCTACCGTGAGGTGTAGAGGTTTGGAAGAGAGAGCGCCAGACTATCCTATCAGCTGTCTTCCTCCTGGCCTGGTTCCATTCTAGTCCTCGGTCTTTCAAAGATTGTCTAATGTTGTCCTCCCAACTGAACATGTAACTATAATATTAATTGTCACCAGTGTGCGTTACAACAAGTATTTAGTTATTCCACAAGTGTATTATGAGTTCTATAAGGCTGTGCATGAGGCTGACTACCTCATCACGTAAACAAATTGCTATAGAAACCACTGTTGTAAGAGCTCATGAATGTTTTGGTGCATGGTTCTTGTCAGGTGACTGACTAGCAGCAGGGGTTATGCTCCTTAAGAAGCAAAAAATGAATAAAATTATGAGCTCTGCTTATACATTCCATGTGACACGTGTCAGCAACTTATAATACTGAAAAGGGCAATACAGCAATGAGGATAACTAGAGCAAAGAAAAGAACAGAACTGAGACTATGTTCAACAAAAAACTCATTCAAACCAAGTTCCAAAATACGATGCGATGCTCCTCCACAAAGGTATCAGAAGCCAGGCATGTATTTCCCTCATGGTCAAGAACATACTCCACTTCCTTTCGTAACACCAGGGGACTTAGGTAGGGCACCACAATTGGTTCGGATGATGATGGTGACCTGGAGTATAATGATGCATAGCTGACTTCAAATGATTGAATTTTAAGTCACTCTTTACAGAGAGCTTAAACAAAAACATATTCAAAGTGCAGCAAAGAACTGCTTTCTCTCCACAAACCATTCTCCCGCCTTTTCTATATCCATATCCCCCCCCCCCCCCCCCCAATAATTTCTTAGATTACAAAACACTTAAAAATATTTTAATACACGTCTTTTTAAAAAGATGTTACATAATTTTTCTTCAATTTTGTTACATTTTCCACTTTACATAATATTTCTACCTTTTTAGTTACATTTCTCCACTTTGTTTTGCTCACCACTAGATTCTTTACTTCCTTTACTTCACAGAATATATAAATATTTTGTTAACTTGTAGGGAAAAAAAAACTAACATTTATAATTTGTTTTTGTAGCTTTAGCCCACTTTTCTTTTATCATGTCACTCCTTAACTCTTCTAAATAAATAAATAAAAAGTAATGTTTTATTTCTTTTTTTTTTTAAAGTAAGATATGTATACATTTTTTTAAACTGCCTTATTTCTTTACAATTTGTTACCTGATCCCACTGTCCTAGCCTTTCTAAGTCATTTTCACCTTTTAGTTTCATGTTTTATATTAAGGAAGGAAACTACTATCCAAGTGAAACTCAGATGAAATGTAAGTTCTTCTAACCTTGTCATGAATTCTTTCTTCACACTAAATGTCTCACTGGGTGCTGACTTTGGGAATTCTTTTTCTTCCTCTATAGACAGAGTCAAAGGTGAATGACGGAAATTATGACTGGGGCCATCCATGAATACACCAGGTATTAAGGTGTCAGTTGCCGTAGTAATGCACTCGCTTGTACATCGTCTAAGTGAAGCCTTAGCAGTTTCTTCAACTCCCAAGGGCAAGCCACCTTTCTCTAATGGACTTTGTGTTCTCTCACTTGCTTGCTCTGCAAATTCAGCATTATTGTGTGATTCAATGGGCTGATTACTTTTGGCAAGCAGTTTTTCTGTTGTTATACAACCTTCCTCTGTGTTGAAGACAACTGATTTTGGATCTCCTCGCCAGTCCTGAAAAGAGAGCCAACAATTTATTTATTATTACCTTTGTAAATTAATTAAAATTATATAAATTTTTCTCACAGCTTTCTATTTCAATTGTTTGAATTTTTTTTCTTAACACATTTTCTGAAGGAATGCTTAATTATTTATCTCATTTTCAATCTACAATTTTTGTCAGAACTTCTCCCTCACACATGTCGTAAAAGGTGACTTGTGAAGTTATGAAAGGGGATGGCAACATCACAATGTAAAACACACTGCTACAGAAGCAACTGCTGCATGAGTATGTGCTTTAACTCTTAATATCCAACCGGCCTATTAGGTAGGCCAACGATCGATCCTCATTTTAATAGGCCAGTCAGTGTCCATGTCAAATTTTTCTGCACTCATTACTGCATATGTTGCATGCATGTTTAACACCACTTAACAATTAAGTTAAGTGCATGTCATAGATGTTTCATTTCTCCACTTTTTGATATATAACACTTTATGTTATCATTATAAATAAATTATTTAATGCAAAATCAGTAAAGTCTAAAAATGTACTCTCTGAAATCAGCTCGTAAAAATGCGGTTTTTGAGCACATTTACTAAGAGTTAATGCAGGTGTCCTGCAAGGAGGCCAGCTGCATTTATGGCTCCATGCTCCATGAGGTACAAAAAAGGAGATGAAATGAAAGTTAATTTATTGTCAGAACAACATCAGTAACATTTCATGAACAACTGTGTTCAGTATAAATTTCACACTGTCAGTTACATTGTATACAGAAAAGTTATGTATTGATGCACTTGCCTTGATGTAAACTTGCAGATGGGGAACAAACTTGGCATGACAATATGGGCAACTGAAATAATACAACAAATGCAGAATAAGAAACTGGGATGTGAAATACTCATATATATTTTCATAGTAGTTTCCTTCCTTAACTCTTAGTATACGAGCTCAAAAACCACGTTTTTACGAGCTAATTTCAGAGAGTACATTTTTAGACATGACTACCTTTACAGATTTTGCATTAAATAATTTATTTATAAAGATAACATAATGTGTTGTATATCAAAATGTGAAAAAATGAAACCCCTATATCATACATAACTAAATTGTTCAGTGGTTTTAAACATGCATTCACCATAGACAGTAATGTGTGCAGAAAAATTTTAAAATATAAAAAATTGAAAATCAAATTGTACTTATCAATATGTGTAATTAATTATGGTAAACTTCAACCCCTAAAACTACTTTTATTTTAAACTACATCCATTTTCACATAATGTAGGAAAGTTGCAGTTGTTTCTGAGCACAAATAAAGTTTTTATCATAATTTGAATTTTTAGGATATAATTTTTTGTTGGACTAATGAATCCTACTAAATTTAATCAAAATCGATCAATATTTCACACAAATTTGAGTTTTCAAACATGAAGTGTACCGGAAATGGCATTAGAACTCTTTTATGGGAAGAAAAGTATGTAAATAATGTTAAATCTTTGGCTATTGACACGGAAACCGTCTAAACCGTCTTCAGCATTTCTAAAAGGCCGGCCTTAAAACGGGGATCGATCGTCGGCCTTTCTAGAAGGCCAGTCGGATACTAAGAGTTAATATAAAACATGACATTTTGTTTTTTTCACTTTACAAGCATGACCAATGCCATTTCTACAAAATAATGGTTCTGTTTGAAAGGTCATAATTCTATTCTGAATAAACAGCTTTTGCAACACACAAGAGGGTCCCATCAACATATTTTAACACCTTAATGGGGGTTAAATGCTTTTAATTTTTTTCTCTTGACTACAGAATTAAATTTCCAGTTGGATAATGCCCAGACATCATCATCATGTAGCATGTCCTTTGCAGAACGTCGCTCTCATCACAGCCCACCTGTAAGACTCTCGATCTCTAGCCAGCCTTCCTGCCTCCTCCATTGTCATGTTCAAGGTGTCTTCAATGTCCTGTGTCCTGTCCACCGTCGTCTTGGTCGGCCCCTGCCTCGCCTTCCAGGTACCATGCCTTCCATCACTGCTCTCTCTAAGCCACTATGACGTTTAATGTGGCCAAAGTATTTCAGTTTCCGGGACATGACATTGTTTATGAGCCAGTTTTCCTCGATGTTCAGGTCATGTAGGATGTCTATATTTTTCTTCTTCTTGGTCCAAGATATTCTGAGAATTTTTCTGTAACACTTTGCTTCGGAAGATTCAATTTTTTTCTTTAATGTTTGAGTAATGGTCCATGATTCACATCCAGACGTTGCTATCGGAAAGATGCACGTTCTCAGAAGTTTTACTTTTATTAATTTGCTGGTGTTATGCCATAGGTTCTTCATTTTATTTAACCTCTGCGTTGCTATGGACAGTCTCCTTCTGACCTCTTTTGAGCAGTCTCCATTGTTGTTAGTTATGGAGCCAAGATATTCAAAATTTGTGACATTTTCAATTTCCTCATCATTGAACGTAATTTTTGGTTGGCATCTTGTTTTGTCAGTGGACATTATCTTTGTTTTTTTTTTGTGTTCAGAAAAAGGTTCTGATCCTCACTGTGTCTTTTGACAGACAGGATTAAATGTTCTAGTCCCTTGGCACCATTTGAAAGAATAACTGTGTCATCTGCATACCTGAGTTCTGGGATCGCATTTCCACCAATTGTGAACGGATCGCAATTTTCACATTCTTGGTCACTCCGAACATTTCTCATTATATTTTCTGCATAGATGTTAAACAAGTATGGAGACAGGATGCAACCCTGTCTTACTCCCCTTTTCAGCTCAAACCATCCTGATGTTTCCCCCGCTACTCTGACAGCTGCTTGTTGTTCATGATATAGTGTTTCACTTAGATGGATCAAATGCGCCGGAAACCCCATGTCTCTCATGATGTTCCGCAATTTCTGATGTTGTACGCAGTCGAAGGCCTTGGTGTAATCTACAAATCAGGCATGAAGATCTACATTGTATTCTCTGCATTTCTCGAGGATGTTTCTCACATTAAAAATGTGGTCTCTCGTACCTCTGCCTTGTCTAAAACCCGCCTGTACTTCATGTATTTCATGTTCTAACTTCCTTTCTATCCTCTTCATGATAATCCGCAAGAGGATTTTGCTGGCATGACTTATTAAAGCAATAGTACAATAGTTGGTACACAGTTTTAAATTGCCTTTCTTTGGGAGAGGGATATACACAAATCTTTTCTATTTTTGGGAGAGGGATATACACCGATCTTTTCTATCTTTAGGAGAGGGATATACACCGATCTTTTCTATCTTTGGGAGAGGGATATACACAGATCTTTTCTATCTTTGGGAGAGGGATATACACAGATCTTTTCTATCTTTGGGAGAGGGATATACATCGATCTTTTCTATCTTTGGGACAGGGAAATACACAGATCTTTTCTATCTTTGGGAGAAGGATATACATAGATCTTTTCTATCTTTGAGAGAGGGATATACATCGATCTTTTCTATCTTTGGGACAGGGAAATACACAGATCTTTTCTATCTTTGGGAGAGGGAAATACACAGATCTTTTCTATCTTTGGGAGAGGGATATACACAGATCTTTTCTATCTTTGGGAGAGGGATATACACAGATCTTTTCTATCTTTGGGAGAGGGATATACATCGATCTTTTCTATCTTTGGGACAGGGAAATACACAGATCTTTTCTATCTTTGGGAGAAGGATATACATAGATCTTTTCTATCTTTGAGAGAGGGATATACATCGATCTTTTCTATCTTTGGGACAGGGAAATACACAGATCTTTTCTATCTTTGGGAGAGGGAAATACACAGATCTTTTCTATCTTTGGGAGAGGGATATACACAGATCTTTTCCATGCTTTGGGCCAGACTGCACTGTTCCAGATCTTCACACAGTGCATGATAAACGCGGACGCAAGCCTCTCCTCCTGCTTGAATTAGTTCAGTTGGTATGTCATCACATCCTGGTGATTTCCCTTTCTTCAGGCTTTTGATTGCCGCACGTACTTCATCTAATATTGGTTCTGGCTCTCTCTCTTCACTTTCAATCGTCATGTCTGGGGTCTTTGTACTATCTTCATACATTTCTCTACAGTACTCCTTCCATCTCTCCAATATATCCTTACTTTCTGTTAATATGTTACCATTTTTATCATTAATTGCATGTAATGATGGTTTAAAATCATCTGTTAGCTTTCTGATTTCCTTGAACAAATCCCCATCTTTTCCCTGAAATTGCAGATCTTCTATTCTATTGCAGGTGTTTGTTATGTACTGTTTCTTGTCTTTTCTAATCTCTCTCCTGATGTCTCTTGTGCAGTTTTTGTATTTGTCACTGTTCCGTTCTACCCCTGTTTGCTTCAATTTTCTTCTTTCTTCTATGAGCCTCAATGTTTCCTCCATGATGTATATCTGCTTCTTATGCACTTTTCTAGGGATCATGTTTTCTGCTGATGAGATGAGAATGTCTCTCACGTGTGTGGCTAGCTCATCCGGTGTCACATCCTCTTGTACAGCAATCAGTGCTTCGAATTTGTTTTGTACCAGACATAAAATGTATATTTTAAAGACCTAATTAAATGACTCTTCTAGAGAGCAAACACATTTAATTTTATAAGGATTGAGAAGTGGGGACAAATACCCATCTAGAGATGTCAACTTCACCTTGTATTGAGATTAGAATCCTCTGCTGACCAGCCAGCCATGATCTCCTCATCATAGATGAGATGGTTACATTTGGTGCACCGCGAACATGAGCTTATCTCAACTTCCATGGCCACCTAAGTAGTCATCAAAACAAACACATTAGATATGTCCAACTCAAGTTAAAACCAGTCTAAATGTAGCATTACAATCTTCAAAAATATACAAACATAAAATTTTACATTCCAAAAGCTGTAACTTCTAGTTGTGACATGAAATCTCAACGAAAATGTGGTCAAGTAAGCTGAAAACAGCAAAGTAATTTTTTTAGGATGAAAAGTTAATAAACAGGTACTTGTGTAAAATGTAAGGTATAATATGCCATGATAGAATGAGGAAGCGATGTAAAGAACCAATCACGCGCCAGTGAAATTTTTTTTTTAAGTGTGGTAAAGATGGAGGTGGATACGTCAAATACTGAAAATGCTCTCAGCTAGGAACAATAGTTAGCTCTTGTTCTAAACCTGAAGATTAACACAATAACTACAGAGAGCCAGTGGGACCAGCTTATGAATCTCACAACTGTGGCCAAGAGCCAGTCCTACTGGCAATATATGTTTAGTAATAAAACAAATGAAAAGGGGACCAAAAAACTTTCCGATCTGTTTCAAGATTTTAATTTACCACGGGAAAAGCAATTTTTTAAAATGTGGTTTGTTGTCGATTCCTGGAAAATTAATATTATGTTCATATTTTCCAACATTTCAAGTTAATTACCAAATCATGTAAAACTGTTTACCATGGCAACTAGTGATACGAGCCACAAAGAAACACTCATACAGCTTGTCTAACTGCTTAACAGGCTAGAACTGTATTTCAACAGTTGATTGGTAAATCTAGCAATGACGATAACAGCGAAAACAATGTATACAGTGATTCAAATAGTGATTTTGATAGTAGTGATAACAATAGTAGTGAAGATATTGCATTGAAAGTCATGGGCCATCAGTGTGCCGTAAAAGAGCAAAGAACTCGATTAGAGTTATAAATGGTGCAGGAAATAATGTAATTAAAGAAAGAGAACAATGGCAGCAAGTGACTGAGGGTGACACAACAAGTAGTTTTCGTTTTGTCCCAATTCGTGAACCACGTCTGCATGCGAATCTTTAAGCAACTTCCTCTGTACTTGATTGTTGGCTTACTTTACTAACACCAGATGTGTTACATTACTTAGTCATAGTAATAAATGAATATACTGACAAAAAGAATTCAAAACCCCCGTCTTCAAAAAGATCTTCATTTGCTGCTTGGAAACATGTCGCTGATTATGAGCTTTTCAAAATCTTTGCAGTAATAACAGTGATATGTTTAGATTTAAAAAAAAAAAAGCCATCAGTAACAGACTACTAGACACAGACACCACATAATTATACTCCCTGGTATGGTAACAAGTTTTCAAGATCCAAGTTTGAAATAGTTTACTACACAACGATGCATGTTGGAGATGCTGATTCAGAAGGGAAGGATAAAATAGAGCCTTTTTAAAATTTACTCATAGTGAAGTTCCAGGATCCATTTTAGGAATTAGCCATTGAAGAATTTGTTACAATGGACGCTGGAAACACAAGCAGTACAATGCATCAAAGCCGAGCAAGTACCATGGAATGTGTGATTCTGCCACAGGGTATGTTTATTCTGTATTGACATACTTTGGAAAAAACATATCATACACACTTGCTAATGACTCTACAACAAGTCCGGCAGTGAAGGTATTTGATTTCCTGCTGCATGGAACAGGGAAGGGCCACCATGTATTTGCTGGCAGGTATATTGTGGATACACTGATAACTTATCTGTTGAGCAGGGGCATTCACTACACTGGCACAGTCAGCATCAACAGAAAAAACTTTCCCCTTCAACTGAAGACTCTCCTACCTCCAGCTTCCAGAAGTCAGGTGGTATAAAAATAGTGATGGATCTCAGATTTGTGTCGTTTGGTGAGATAAAAAGACAAAAAACCATGTACTGTTGTGTCCACTGAAACATCAGTTGAGATGGTGCAAGTCACAACTAGACAACACAACATAGTCGAAAAAATCCAAGCCAGTACACCGGTACAATTTTTTTACGAATGGATGTGGTCGCAATGATCAAATGGTGGCTTACTATGGCTATTTCCAAAGAAATAATAGAAAATGGTGGAAGAAAATTTTCTACTGGATTATTGAGGTGTCCCAAGTAAATGCCCATATATTATACACCTCAGTCATGCTGACGAGAAGTCTGTGTCATTGAGAATTTTCAAAGATAAACTGATTGATCAGCTGACTGAGAAGGCTGCCTCCATACTCACTAAAAACATTGGCATACTGTAAATAAGTTATAGATGGTGTGTTTTCTCAAAGGTGTTTTTTATTCAAAATTTCTGAGATTGTTTAGATGTGATGTCAGTGTGACAATATGTTACTATAGTGTAAATATTAGTCAGTGTGTGTGTTCTTGGGCTCGTTTTTCTTGTCAATGGATCTCCTACTACATGATAATCACCAAAAGAAAGGCATTAACTGCCTTAGGAACAAGCTATATGAATGTAAGTTGATAATCTAAAAAAAAAATTGAAATGGGTGTTTTGTCTTTCAATCATTTTATATTCTTAATAACATCTACCATACCTTGTAAACGTATTTTTTTCAGCTTGTTGTAATAGTACATTCATTTATCTTCAAAATGACATACAATTCAAACAAATCTATAAAATAATTAAGAAAACTACAGTTTAATTTCTCCATACACCTACAGGGTGAAAATGGGAACAAAATTTCATTATGCCACAGTGTGTTTTTCAATTTGGTAGTTACTTACTTAGTCATTCCTCTTCTACCCTGGGGTGCAGAGGTTTGCCAGAGAGAACACCATACTGTCCCTTCAGTGGTCTGGCTCCTGGCCTAGTTCCAATCTAGTCCTCGGCTCTTCAGGGACTGTCTCTAATGTTGTCCTCCCAGCAAACTCTTGGTCGTCCTGGAGATTTGGATCCCTGGCTCTTGGTTTCCCATATTTGTCATGGTAGCCGATTCTCTCCCATTCTGCAGACACGGCCTAACCATCGTAGTTGGGACTGTTCTACTTGGGTCTGCTGGGGCTGGGTTTTGAGGCCTTGCCATATCGTCTGGTTGCGGACCATGTCTCCTCTTGTTACTTCAACCGCCTTAGATGCCTCATTTCTGAGGTTTAGAGCCGGCTTTTGTGGGTTGAAGTCATCGCACATGACTCGCATCCATATGTCAAGGCTGGGACATATGTGGAGCGGTATAGAGCCATCTTCGTCCTCTTGCCAATCTCTCTTTTGCTGAGGAATCCTCAATTCATTGTCTGAAAGTCTCCCAGCTGCAACTCTTTGGGTAGCCAACTCTTATTTGATGTCTCCCTTCCAGTCTATGAAAGCAATTCAGTAGTTAATTTTAAACAGGGAGAAGAGTTTGTGATAAAGAAATAAGAAGGACATAGAAGTGTAGATGACTTCCCTGAATAGAGACTTGCAGTGATCTGGTCCAGTTGGAGTTGAAAGGAGTGAATAAGAAAACAGTGTGAAAAACCATACTCATCGTCTTCAACAGTTGATTTTATATCTAAAGAAATTACAGTAAATCCAGCAATATCAACTGTAGTAATACAGTCTTCCCAACGGGCTGATCACCCGTTTGCCAGTCACTTTGATTACAGAAACAACAACAAACGGATTGATTTGTCGTTGCCCTAAAGACGCCATTAGGCGTGATGGGAACAATGGCAAAGAAAATCTATTCGCTGTTGCCCTTAAGACGCCACTAGGCGTAATGGCCACTGACTGCTTTGCCGGTCGTTGGCTAAGGACGGAAGAAGAAGAAGAATACAGTCTTGTGACTTAATTAAAACAGTTCTGACCTTAATAAGCTCCCCAGCCAGCTTATCGTTCAAGAATCCTACTCCTGTAGAGGATTTATTAGGAAATTCCCTCAGACAGCTGTATTCATCAAGGTAAGAAGGGGAAGGCACACTCTCTGAACATTTATATAAAAAATAAAATACTTCTTCAAGTTATCTTGTAATGAAAAATCACATCACAGTGACATAAAATTAGAAACAGCAATTGTATATATAGGTACTATAAATTAGCATCACCACTTTCCTTTAAATGTTCTTAAAATTGCTACATCTTACACACATTTAATTTACAATATTCAGCTATATGTGCTCACAAAAAATATATACATAAAAATAAACATTAAAAAAATAAAAAAAAATTTTTGAGCTAACACCAATTTTTGTTCAATAGCACATATAAGTCCATGCTCTGCCATAGAAGATTATATCAGCGGTGAATATCGTTACGCTTGATAAATTTGCCACATGTATCACCAAGTACTGTACATTATGCTTACTGCATATCAAACAGTGCTGAGTGCCATGCTTCTTTGTCCTCATCATTATCATTGTCTTTCCGCTCCCTGTGAAGTACAGGCCATCAACTTATACACTAAATCTTTCATGTCTACTTTATCCCCTTCATGTCTGTCCCTAGTTCTCTTCTCTCTGTGTTTTTTATCTCCCTCTACTTCTCTTAACTTTGGGGATTCCAGAACATGGAATGCCTTGTAGTGGTAGGGGTTAAAGGTTTTCTTATTGTGTGTTCAATCCTACTTCAGCATCTTCTCTTATCCTGCTCCTCTGGTTCTTTCCATTAGTTTCACATTGGTGATCTTGTCATACCATAGCAATCCTTTTGTTATATGCAAACACCCCTTAAGAAAATCTGTATCTTTTCTCTAAACTTCATAGCCATACAATAGGACACTTGAGTTGAAGATTTTTATTTCTGTGTTGGACTTGATTTCCTTTGATCTCCATATATTTTTCATTGCACGAAAGCTCCTCTTGCCTTTTACATTCTTATTCTGGTATCACTATCTGTTCCTCCAACTTTGTCTCTATTGCTGTCAAGATATATGATTCTATATATTGTTGGAATGTATCTCAGAGTGCAATCTGGCTATTGTTAGTCGTATATAATCTTAGTTTTTTTGTGTGTGGAATTCCAAACCCAATTGTTGTGACTTCTCATCAAGTTTTTAAATTTTGTCTTGCATCTGGTTGTGGTTATTCTAAGCTTTGTTAAACTATTATGCGTAGTGTGGCTGGCTGTCTGGTCAGTACACGATCTGTTGTGTCAAAAAGCCTGCCTGTTCTTCTCTCAACTGTTTGTCTATGGTCTCTTTTAATCTCTCAGGATTATCCAGTTAAATATTTTCCCTGGCACTAATACTAACATGAGTGCTCTGCAGTTTGTGCACTCTTGAAAATCTCCCTTCTGTGTTAACTTGACCATGCATCCTTCCTTCATCTGCTGGTATTTCCTCTCTCTCCCAGACTTTACCAAGTAATTTGTATAATACCTCTGTAGAGATGTTAATGCCTGCTTTGATGGCCTATTCTGGAACATTATCTGGGCCAGCTGTTTTTCTATCTCTTAGAAACTGTAAGATTTTCTTTATTTCTTCCTTATTTGGTGTCACTATTGATTTGTGGGTTGGTCATGTCCTCAGAAGAGACCCCGATGCCATCACAAGAACAGCTATGTTTTGGACCCCTGAAGGAAAGCGAAAGAGAGGCCGACCAAAAACAACTTGGCGGAGGACTGTGGGGGCTGAGATGCAAAGAATGAACCAGAGCTGGGGCACTGTACGAAGGATGGCCACCGACCGTGCAAAGTGGAATCAATTTGTTGTTGCCCTACAAGACGCCACTAGGCGTGATGGCCACTGACTGCTTTGACGGTCGGTGGTTAAGGATCGAAGAAGAAGAAGAATTGATTTGTAACCCCTTTTCTACTGGCTGGATTACTAACAATTAATATGCAATTTTCAATGCAAAGTGGAACAGTTCCACAGAGACTGTCATCTAAGTCAGACTTCTGTGGACACTTGCCTTATCTGATACATCAGTAAATAAATGCTCACCTCCACTACTTCAACCAAATGTAAGACAGCAGATTGACATACTTGTAGAACTGAACGTACTTCATGTAGTCACAGAACTGAATACTGCACTTTTAGCAAAAGATTTTACTAACAAATAAAGGACAAAAGTATTCCAGCAACAGCAAGACTCCAAACCTAAAGTACACTCATTTAAAACCAAACAGAAGAAACATATGGACACTGAGATATACAAGCAGAATGGAAGGCTTAGGACAAGGTTAAAAAAGCATCACTACGCATTGGTGAAAGTGAAGGGAATAAAGACAAAGGCAAGACAGAATGCACTAATGAAATGAAAAAAAAAAAGGCAGAGAAAATGTCTCACAAACCTTCACAAGTGAATGAACAAACTTTATTTTCAAAGGGTCTCAAAGGCCCATTGAACATTCTGCCCTTCCTTTCTCTCATCTTTTTTCCTGAATCCTCACATGCACTTAAATATTAATTTCCAGAAATCCAATGTTGTGAAGGTAAGTGTGATGCAGTACTGTGGTTTTATTTTTCAACAGGCCCATTCTCTTTCTATCTGTAATTTTGTCTTGTAACTACTTGAGTTTGGTCTTTTTCTGTAGGTAACGTAATTTAGTTTTTTTTCCAAATAGGGATTACTGTAGGTTAAGTAAAGATTTGCACCAGTTCTTTTCTCTAAGTAATTGCATTCACGTAGGCATTTTCTTTGTTAAAGTAATCGCGGTCATTTTATTGTAATTTCTAGGCGCGTAGTTATTAGAGGGCTGAGCATTATCTCCCGACGAGTAAGAGATAATTCTGTACTCCCGTACATTCTATGTTTAAACGGGGGATGGGGGTTAGTAAGCACTACCCAGTTACGTCGAACTTATCCTTAGAACGAATCCAAGTCGATTCTGCTCACGCGGGCCAGGTAACATGGTGCAATTCGTTGCACGTGGCTTCCTACACATAGGTCATCGGGTTACGCTACTTGCTAAAAATAGAGCATTAGCATGGGATTTTTTAGATTTTGCCGAAAGATGATTGGTTTAAGAATGAAGCGATGCTATGACGAATGGCTAGGGTTCTGGCGTGGGATGTAGTGAATAAATAGCAGAGACACGCTAGAAGCGTTCTCTTCTGTCCCCAGAAATTCAGCTGTGTAACAAAGCAAATTTCGCTTGCTCTTAAGTGGGAAATTCGTATTTGGTATGTTCATATTTTAATTTAGCGTAGTACTTATAATTCGATTTTTAATAGAATCTTAGCCCGATTTAGTTAAGTTTTCTTTTGGGAGTTTAAAATAATTTCTTAAACGAAAGGGCCATCCTTTACTATCTTATAGAAATAATTAAAACGTAAGTGTGCATATAATTTTTTCTATGAATAGTAGGAATATTTATCATTTGTGTAACGAGGCTTGTTGAGATATTAACTGTGTAGAGTTTAGTGCTAAGATTAATGGGTGCTTTGATAATGCAATTTTCGCGGCAGTATAGCTGAAATTTGATTATGATATTTGCAGTGAGAATACGCTAACGTAATTGTGCACTTTAATTAATCGTATAAGGTTAAATCAATAATATAATTATGAGGTCCGATGTACGTAACCTCGTGGTGATTATTGAGGATTGGTAGCGTGTATACATGAGTGGAAGTTGTGTATTTTGCTAGCGGGCTATTTTGATAATGTAGGGGGAGGAGAAGGGGAGTGAGAGGTGTATTTATTTTCTGAAATGGGATTTCATTATTCCTAGAGATATATATCTATATATATTATATAGTTGTGTAATTAATTTTACTGAGTTGGTGTAGGAAGATGGTGTATACAATCATGTAAGCGAGGAGACAATCACGGGTCAGTATAGAAAGTAGACCTTAGTATTTGGTACAGAGGAGTTCACTCAGTGTAGTATTCAGTTATGTAATGTTGTGACGGCTGACGGACCAGAGATCTGGGTCAGCCTGTGTTGAGCGTCTGGGTTTACATAACAGACGTTGTTAAGAAGAGGGGAGTGTATGGTAGAGTGACCTGTAGTTTGGAAATAATTGTTATCGCTTGTGTGTAAAGGTGTGTAAGGGATAGACGGGAGATTTATTTATGGGAGTTATGTGTTAAAGATGAGTATTTCTTTGACGTGTTGTGTATTTGTTGTTATTCTTTTTTGTTTACAGCTAATTTTGTTCATGGCACAGAGAGCGGGGGTTAACCTGCCCTACATTTTACCAACGGCAAAAAAAAATTGTCATCTCAGGAGCCAAGGCTCGAGATATCGCCAGTGGTGAAGGAAACGAATCATTCCCTTTGCAGAGAAGAAACAAATACTTCAGCGGGAACTGGTTCTAGAAATCAGGAGCTCTAAGCTCGCTAACACCCGTGTGTTGCCGGGGCCCGAAAGGGGAGCAAAGAATAGTAACACTGCACCCTACCATGCATGTCGTAAAAAGCGACTAAGGAGGGTTTGGGCATGGGGCTGTTTACCCCATCCCGTAAAAACTTCGCACAGTGGGCTGATCACCTGCTTGCCAACCAATCTGATTATGGAAACAGCGATAGATTGTTTGGTCTGTTTTTGTTCCACAAAGACGCCACTAGGCGTGGTGGAAACAGCGATAGATTGATCAATTTGTTGTTGCCCTAAGACGCCACTAGGCGTACTGGCCACATACTGCTTTGCCGGTTGGTGGCTAAGGATGGAAGAAGAAGAAGAAGAAGAAGCTCGCTAAAGCACATCAGATTGGCGCGTCGCCTAGTGCTCATCAGAAGGCCATAATAAAGCCTTGAAATCTAGTTTCCGCCTTCGGCTATCACATGTCGTGGTAGTGAACCAGACCCGTTATCAGTACAATGGAAAAGAGATAGGGAAATCATACTTTTCCCAACCAGCCACTTATCAGATCCTCAGAAGACGACAGCCGCGTCAGAGAGTCATTGAGTCTAAAAGCCCAAGTCATCAACAGAGAAAATTAAAAGAGGGAGATAGGGTTAAAATTCCTTCTGAATGTTTAGAGTGGAGAGACAGTAGTGATACAGAGTTAATAAATCAGAGCAGAGGACAACTTCTGAGGTTTTATTGAAGAAGTCAGTTTGTGGATCAGTGTTCGTGATCTGCTGTGTAGGACTTTAGAAAAATTCATGCAGAGGTTGTGTAGACCGTAGTTAGGTCCACAGTTGGACAGTGGTGTTAGATTTTAATAATTAAGATAGGAGTGGTGGCTCTAAGGTTAGAGACCCCGCCTAGTAAATCCTGTTGTTTAATCCTTAACTTTCTTCCCTGCAGGTTGAAGGGGAGGGTGACACTGGGGGTTTATATATTGTATGCCAGTTTAATTGTTTTGGTTCTGTTCCAGGTTTGTGCGACCTCGCACGTTATTCATTTTATTATGTTATCTGAATTTTTGTTGTGTAAATAAAACTATAAACGGTAGTCTGGATCAGTCACTTTCTTTAACTATACGGTATGTCTATATATTTGTCTGTATAGTGTGTCTGTGGTCGTTAATTAAACCTTATCTCCTTTAAGGGTGTCAGAGGTGGTGAGTCTATAGCTATCAAATACGTCACAAGTGGGGAGTGAGAGTCAATCTCGGTTCTCACCCCTCGAAGCCAATAGTCTCATCTGTCCACATTCACTATCATTTCTCAGCTAAATCTATCTTCTCAGTCTTTCTCATACTATGCACACAACCAGCGCATACTTCATAGGGCAGAAGATAGCGGTCTGAGCGGGCATATGTTTCCAACCAGCCCTGGAGCCCCATACGACCAGCACGCTACTCACCAGGATGAGGACAGTGGACTGAGCGACCGTTCGCCTATAAATGGAGATGGGCCCCACAACTTTAGTATCTCGTTTACAGGAAACAACTCTTGTAATGAGGAGCCTGCAAAATTGGCTATAATTTCCAATTTGTCTCAAGGAACTTGGAAAAAGACATCAAGAGCTTTAATCTCGCTTACTCCGCGATCATACGGGATCTTAAACCGTCCTGTTCTTGAAGTGAAGACAACAGAGCCGGCAACTCAAGAAGTAGATCTGTCATTTCAGAACATTGTCCAACTGACGCCATCAACTCTCACAGGGGAGGGCAAGGTTGATGGTAGAACCAGGGTTTTAGACGGAGGACTCCTTGGGGCTACACTTGACTCTCACGAACTTTTCAGGCCAGGAAATCGTGAGACCAGCTGCCTTACAAATTCGCAATGAGCTATTTTTGAGAGTTCTGCCCCTCTTCAGGTTGAAGGGGAAGAGCGATCACAGAACCACTGCCAGGGGCAGATATTACCTACCTTTTTCCAAAGATAGAAGCTACTGAGATCAGTGAGGATTCAGTAGAAACCCAGCAAGCGATCGGAAACTCAATGTCAGAGGTACACGAGATTTCTCATCCTCATTTCAAGGTACCAGCGGTCTCAAACCCGCTGACGCGCAGCACTGTAGTCGCCACCGCCAGGCCTCTACAGAGCCAGTCGGTCATTTCAGCTGACCCACCCAGCGTTCAACAGTTACGCACTGTTACATCGATTTCTGACGAAATCAGCCAGCCAGAAACAGTTCACCATGAGGCCGCAACATTAGGTAATCATAATTTACAGCGTGCCATCAGGAAATTACGTGGGAGAACTCGTAGGAGAGGAAAGGTGAAGAACGACCTTGGGAGTTGCGGTCGCAAAGGGAAAACCCCCAGGTGTGATCCTACAACTATAGTGCTCACAGGCAGGTCTTCAGACATAGATAGGGGCCAGTGTGGAACAGAAAATCACAGTAATTAGATCGGTGGCCCGACCTTGGAAAGGTGGGAGTATTGTGATGCAGTACTGTGGTTTTATTTTTAAACATGCCCATTCTCTTTCTATTTGTAATTTTGTCTTGAGTTTGGTCTTTTTCTGTAGGTAATGTAATTTCGGTTTTTTTCCAAATAGGGATTACTGTAGGTTAAGTACAGATTTGCACCAGTTCTTTTCTCTAAGTAATTGCGTTCACGTAGGCATTTTCTTTGTTAAAGTAATCGCGGTCATTTTATTGTAATTTCTAGGCGCGTAGTTATTAGAGGGCTGAGCATTATCTCCCGACGAGTAGGAGATAATTCCGTACTCCCGTACATTCTATGTTTAAACAGGTGATGGGGGTTAGTAAGCACTACCCAGTTACGTCGAACTTACGCTTAGAACGAATCCAAGTCGATTCTGCTCACGCGGGCCAGGTAACATGGCGCAATTTGTTGCACGTGGCTTCCTACACATAGGTCATCGGGTTACGCTACTTGCTAAAAATAGAGCATTAGCATGGGATTTTTTAGATTTTGCCGAAAGATGATTGGTTTAACTCTTTAACCCCCAAGAGCCAGTATACTGTACTTCCCGCTAGACTCATTTGGCCCAATCAACAGTATACTGGCTTTCGTATCTCTTGATCCTTTCTAGGGCTGTTTTCTAATTTTGACAACTCCAAAACGCTATTTTCTTAAAGTATAGCCATCCATTATGGACTTTTGTTATTTATGAATATGAACATTTTAAAAATTATTTCCAAACAAAAACAATAAAAACATACTGGTATGGCCATTTTTGTTTGGGCCAAACCCACTTTTTTTGCTTGGGACTGAAAGAGTTAAGAGTGAAGCGGGTCTTGTCTATACTCTCAGACACACTCTAAACTTAAATCCACTTCGTGACAGTAAGATAACAGCCCTCACATTAACAGTATCTAATTATGATTTTTTTTAAATTAATAAAATATGTTGAAAAAGAATAAAATTTTCATCAAAACATTAAATTATCATCAAAAACTGTTTTGAGATGGAACCTTGAGCTGACTACCGCCTTTATTTCAGTCATTAATGTAGAAGTCTGAGGGCGAATGAGGAAGAACAAGAACACTTACATACAATAGTATATAATGATTTGAAAACATAATCAGACTAGGACATAAAATCAGCACTCATGATATATTTGACTGTACTCGAAGTATTATAAAATGAAGGAAATTAGACATCGCCAAGAAAGAAATAAAGAAGATCCTGAACTGCTAGCACAGGACAGGAACGAATGAAGTGATTTTTCTGAAAGGTCATAATAATCACTCCCTGCCAATGACAAGGTAACCAGAATGACTGATTAAATCATACTTACATAAAACTGCAAATTTATCATAACTGCCACTGACTTTTACCCTAAATTCTGCCTCAAGTTTTAAAAACCTGTGGATGAAAGCTATAGATGGTTTCACTGATTTCAGTAAACAACTGATATATTCTTTCAGTAAGTGGCCAAGTAGTGATGAATCTGAAGATGAACAAACTGAAACGAATTTCAGAGGGATCAGATAACCATTTCTCTAAACAGCCATGCCATAATCTCGTCAAAATTGCAACATGTTCATTCTCAACATCAGCCCCATCATTACCTCATCACTGGGCTTGAGGCAAAGATTAATTAAGTTTAAAAAAATTTTTAGTAATATAAAAATTAATCTAACTTAATTGCAATTTATCTTTAGAATGCAGCCATAAAATTAAACTGTTTTCTATAATTTTGTTTTAAAATTCATTACACTTCACTTCAGTCTGATGTTTTTGTGTTAACTTGCTAGGGCTGAATTAAAAATGGTTCAAGAGCTTTGAAAGGTTAATCTGTGACATATATCTTATTTCCTTTACCTCCTTTAGTCTCAAGTTTACTAACCACAAAGAAACCTTCAAGAAAGGAACCTTCATGCTTGGCAGGTGATTATCATACATACAGTCATTTTAAAATAAACATGGTCCTTGTGATATTTTTAAAAAAAAAAAATCCAGCTTACCAAAGGACATTCCAGATAATCTCTTCTTTGCTTCATCTGTCTCACTTTCCTCGCTGTGACTCAGCAGGTCCTGACTACCTCCATGCCGTAATCGTTCACGGATAGTTCCACTGGTGCTGCTGCCATCATTTGCATCTAGTTCCTCAACAGAATGAGTCAAGGAGTTCAGAGAGCCTAGAGAACCATTCTTTAAGGGTGTCGTTATTGTCTGTTTTAATTCATTCAATTTGGTAAAAGCAGCGCGAGAGGCCCACTTCAGATAGCTTCCTATTGCTTCATTGGTCTTTTTTAAACTTTGCGTCCTTTTGAACATAAAGTCACTGGGCCTTTCTTTCTTAGCATCTGTGAGAGAGTTGATGGACTCAGTATCCTCGGCTATTTGCTTGGATGGTTTTCTGTGATCCATTGGTATGTCGCCCCCTGGGGAACTTAATGTGCGGCCTGTTTCACCCAAGGATGGATTTATAGAGATTTCATTAAACTGACCACTCAATTTGTCCTCAGAGATAGACATTGAGCGTCTAATGTCTGACCTGTCTACAAGGCTGACTGAGTTATCACTGTTTCTACTACCAGAACTAGTGCTATTATTCTGCTGAGTTCCAGCATTTTCTGTGATATCAGAAGATGAATTATTACAACCAAGAGCATCATCATCAGTGCTAGCTTGAGCTGCCAGTTCCGGTGAGCCCTGCAACAGTGTTAGATGAATGGGGTTGTCAGATGGCATTATTCTGATAACGGATGAAGGCTCATTATTTTCAGTGTTTGAATCTCCAGCTAGGGAGTCAGTTTCTAACACTTGCTTTGGTTGGCTGTCACTCACTGGGGTATGGTGAACATGACTAGACAGACTGGAATCTGATATCACTAATGGAGTACTTGGATGACTGCTTGCCTCAGATGGGACAGTAGGATTGCTACTGCACAAGGACTTGCTTAAATGCACCTCATTCTGAACAACAGGTTGCCCATTAGCTATACCACAAGTATATACAAGTACACTGGTGTTATCACCAGAAGCACATTCTGAATCTTTCACATTATCATCTGTCAAATTCAAAATATCCCTTTCTTCATTTTTAATCAAATCAGAGTAGCGAAAAGTAATTTTTGACCCCTCTTCAATGTCATTACTGCTACCAGCAGCATTATTATGTCTTGGTGATCTCCAGCTGGCAAACAGGCTCATGGAACGAGAAGGTTTACTGTGACCCTCACCAGCACTACGGTGCCTGCGTCTTTTTGCCTCTTCCACTTCTAACTGCAAGTCTATGCCAGAAATGAAAGAACTCTTCTCCAAGCTGGCTTCACTTAGAATAACCAGGCCACAGGCATTGGTTACTGTAAAAAGAAGAAGAAAAAAAGAAACAACATAATTATTTGACAGTGAAAATTAGCTAGGTATTACTAAAAGAATGAATAGTAAATGAGCAGAACAAAAATAGCACTATGTGATTTCTTAAATGCACTAAGATAACAATATCTTTACTACAAGGTGACTTACACAAAGACCCTTTGAGCATCTCAAAATCATCCATGTGACTTTTGGCAGTGCTGATAGATCGTTTCACAATGCTACCTACTCTAGGTCTCTGGCTCTGATGCTTGATACCATCCTCAGCTATGTGAACCTCTGAAGTGAATGGTAATTTACAAAGCCATGAACAACTGTGTGAAAAAAAACATATGAACTACTGTCTAATACAGACATTTAAGATTGTTTACAATTTAAAGTATTACAGTATTCAAATAGCAGTAATTTAAAACTGTAAATGCTTAGCAGTATTTACTTAGTTTCTTAAATTTTTAATATTCTCACTCATTAACTGAAGGCAAATGTAACTATCAGGTTATCTTAACTTTTACCTAACTATTATCATCCATTTCATGCATGGAGGCATATCTGGAGTCATCCTTATATGACCACCAGCTATGCACAATGCTACAATATGTGTATGTGGAAGTGAGCATATGTCTGTGAGGCTAATTACATCTGCATTAACTCTTGAAATTATCCACACACTTCCAGGGATTCCCCCTGTGATAAAACTTCGTGAGAACCCAGCATTGCACACTAAGCTTGGAGAAGTCACTTGAGCCCCAGGCATAATTCTTTGGCTTTGGCTTGGTTGACTGCATGCAGAAGGATCTCACTATGGACCCAGTGACAGGCACGGAAAGCTAAGAAGTGGCTCTGTGCAGGACGTGACAATTCCATGAGAGAGCCCTGAACCAGAGTACAGTATTTTAGCTCTGCATAGTTGGAGAGCCCCCTTGGATGGCGGGAAATGCACAGTATGCCATACATTGCTTATGCTAGCTTTGGACCAGATGTGACGATCCTTTAAATGCAAGCCAAGCTGGCGAAACTGGAGCTCATGACTTCAACTCAACACGTTTCGGAATGGCAGAAAAGCCACAGGTAAAGTCTAGATCTACACCAAGGAGTCTTCAACTTCCATTTCACAGATGACCTGATACTTTTATCATATAAACAACAGGACATGCAGGAAAAGGTAAACAGACCAATAGTAGAAGCACAAGCAGAACTATTCATCAATGTAAATAATTAAGGAAATGAGAATAAATAATAGGCAAATATACATAATCAAAATTAATGGTCAGAAACTGAAGAAGTGCATAGTTTTACTTATCTGGGAATCAGCATTGACAAAGAGGGAGGAACAAACCAAGTGCCAGAATAAATAAAGTTAGATTTGTCTTTAACTCTCTCCAACCAGTATAAAAAACCACAACAGCACTTTCCCAGAAAAGTAAAGTTTGATTGTTCAACATAAACGTGAAATCTGTCCTTTTCTTTAGGCTCAGAAACATGGTCTGTAACCAAGAATATTATGGTCAAAGTCCAGACATTCACACATGCCTCCATCACATGGTTCATATCAAATTCAATCAATACAGCTGGAAATTAAAGACAAAATGAAGATAGGCAAGAAACAATCAGTATAACCAAACCTGCCCATGACCAGATAAAACAGGGGTAGAGAAAAACAAGGAGCCCAGAGAGAAACTGGGGATGAAAAGTGGAAAAGGAAGCTAAAGCCATTGGGCTATCATTGGCTGAGCTGACAAAAAAAGATGACTAAAAACAGAAACTAGTGGTCAGCAACACATGCAGACTTATGTTTCATAAGGACTGAAAAGATGTGAGAGATTTCCCTCATTACCCTTCAGTTTACCTATGGAGCAGAACTTCAACTAATTCCTGCCAAGTCTGCCTATTTGGCTCAAGGTCTTTTCATGTCTTCTTTATCACTTTAAAGTTTGTCTCAAATTTCCTCAATTTTGTTCTATCTAACATCAACATTTTTTCTACACCACTAATATCTATCTGGTTCCTTCCATATTCCCTCTTTGCTAATCTTATCATACCATTTCAATCCTTCTATTTTACACGAGCATGCATTTATAAGTATGTAACTTCCTGGTTGTCCTTTTTGTTGTTCTCCATGTTTCAGGGCCATACAGTAGACTACTTTGACATTTGAGTTGAAAAATCTTATTTTTGTGCTGGACTCGATTTCTTTTGATTTCCATTTATTGCTAATGTTCTCATTACCTTTTGCATTCTCATTTTGATATTACTCTCCATTCCTCCACTTTTATCTGTGTTGTTGCCAGAATGTATGTATGTCTACATCTTATTGAGATGTTTCTCAAGTGCAGTCTGGCTAACATTTGTCACATTAATTCTTATAAATGTTCATTTTTCTCTATTTTCAGACCTAACTGCTGTGACCTGATCAAGTATTCTCATTTCATCTTGCATCTGATTACAATTATGGTAAAATCTAGATTTTTGAGCTGTCTTGTCCATAAAATTCCATTTCAGGTGGTTGATTATTTTGCTTTCAAAATCAAATATTTAGAGAGTTAAAAGATAAATATTGACAAGAGGCATCTATACCACACTTCAGTTCTTTTCTGTAATAACTCTGCATTTCATGTCATCATATAATAATCTAAGTCTTACCAAACAAACAGAAAAATAAACACATACAAAAAAAAACATGCACACACACACACACAACAAAAAAACTCTACCTTTCTTTAACTTTGCTGATGGTTTGCTGCCATTACTACTCAAAAAATTGAAGTTCATAGGGTTCCATGAGTCAAGTTTTGACTTGCTGGTTCTGTCAGAGTATTCGCTAGTAGCTGAAGAACTGGCACTGCCATTGTCATCAGTTAGGACCACAGTTTGAGACAAGCGTTTCACATCTTCTTTAGTCATAGAGTTGTAGCCCCTGTCTGACACACCACCTGATTTAAAGTATTGAATTTACAGAATAAAATACTACAGCATAAGAAAACTAATGGTTACCTGAAAATTGGTTGACAACATGCATCAGCAGAAATGCATTTTTTTTTTTTTAAATTATGTTTGGGCTTTGTGTTACTATTTCTGATGCCTTCAGTATTGAAACCAAAGCTGTTGATGAATCTCCCGTGACTTTATATATCTTTTGTTAATTTTCCATTTTGGTATTATTATCTCTACTCACAGCTAGCTGTCCATCCAAATTTTTAGACTGCATACACAAATGAACAGTTACTTATGCACTATTAAGTGTACTCCATGGCTCTATTCCTTGCTGCTGTATCAACAGATGTTAGAAGCTTCTACATTTATATCTTGTTCAGAAAAATATGGTTTCAGTAAGTATACTTAATGCCCAGTGTAGTTTCCAGGCATCTCTGGGGAGGCAGGGAAATAATAGGACTACTACACCCTCAGGCATGTCGTACAAGGCGACTAATTAGAGGTGGTGCTAGGTGCTTGGTTGGCACAGGCTTTCTGCATGGGGACCAGTTAAAGTGGTGGCTCCATGCTCCGTAGGGAGCACAAAGGAAAATGATGATGACGATGATGAAGAAGCATACTTAAATAATGGCTTTTATTATGACATTTTCTTGAGATGAGGAAGAGATACAGTTTGCTAAAGCAGCAGCATTTGGTTTAAGTTAAAAAAAAAAAAAAAGAGTTTATTTACAAATAAAGAACTGACTTCTCATATTTAAACAACCTAAGAGTAAGAATTGACTGAAACCAAACCTGTACTCATTCTTTCCTCCAGGCTGCCACTGTTCTTGCTTAGTCCATTTTCTGCCACAGTGGTGGTTTCTTTAACTGTGAGTGTGGGGCTGGCATCAGTGCCATCAGATTTTACTCCTACCTGAGCCTCAGTAAGGTAACTGTCAACACTAGCATGACTAATCTGGTCAAACTCACTGCCAGAGTTGGAGTAAATGGACATGCTCCTTCGTCTGATACACCGCCTAAACTGAGCAATCCCTATGATAACATTGCGAATCTTTAACCATCTTAGGTGACCCTTAGATTTTGGAGATGGCCACTTTGCTTCCAACATAACCTGAAATATATTTTCATGAGTTTTATATATTCTCCAATGCCAATATATATTCTCCAATATATACTTGTATAGCCTCAGCATCCACATCAAATTTAATTTGGATATTAAATTATGCTATCAGGCTTCCATCGTAATGTGTAACATTTAATTTCAAACAGATGACTTTAAGGTCCCAATTTAAAACACAGACCAGCTTACAAATGAGGATATTTTCTATAAGATGGAGAAAACATACAAATTTTGACAAGTATGATTGTTATGATTAAAACTCATAACATATCGGTCGTTATCAGATGGGTATCGATTAGATACCATGTTGTTGATGTACTGTATCCACGGGTTACCCGGAAGTACGTCATTGCCTTTTGGGGCAGTTTTTGGCAGAAGTCAACCGGTCTCAGTTTGGCAGAAGTGAGCAATACTTCGGGGCCTTTTCTGTGTGTATCTCAATGTGGACGGACGCATATATGTCCAGCTCCTAGATGGTGTTATCTCTACAGAGTCCTAAAGTGTTTCAACATCTAGATCGCCCATATACTTCATTGGGTCGATGCTAGAGTATTATATTATGAGAAGTGAATGCTGTATTCTGATGCACGTGAGTTGAGACTTTTAAATAAAATCTGCATACAAATGTCGAGGACATCTTGTCATTAGCAGACTGAATAGCGACACTCAAGACTGGCTAGGTTATGCCAAGGTCTTACACATATATTTCATGAATTAACTGGAGCATTCAAACTGTGAATAAACATGTATCGTCTTAACGTCCAACCTGGCCTTTGCAACATCTTTATTGTTGGAGAGCAGAAATGTGTTTGAAGGCTGATACTTATTACACACAGATATAATTGGATAAAGGAGGGACCTCCCGAAGTACCCCTTCAATATTATACTATAACAATCCGTATCAATAACTGATCGTAACAATGATAAATTATTGAAAAACACAAAAAGATAACACCACAGATGACAGCAGTGCTTAAGCAGTTATTCAACACTTGTACTGACCCTGTTGTAGTAACCATAAGTAATAGCATTAGGATGGACTCCATGTTTCCTCATCTGTGAGAACACTTGGACTGCCATGCCAGGCTTGTTATACTGACCTGCCAACTGCATCAGCACACGGTAACACAGCTGCAATGCAATGCCATTATGGCTCTGGTAAATACTTAACCCCATAATTACAATAAAATATTCTGTTATGGCATGTTTAATATTTTCCTCACATTAAATTGTTTGGTAATAGTATTTTTACATCAGCATATTGGAAGTGAACTGTCTTGCTCAAGCACTTTTACATCAAAAACCATGCCCACAAGTTTTAGACTGGTGCTGCAGGCTTTGACGAACCTGAATTATTAATAATGGTATTTTAACATTTAAAAAACTTTGACATACAAATTATACTGTTACTGATATTTTTCAGCAAAACTCTGACAACGAAGAGCTGCTTGGTAAGTGTTCACTTTTGAAATAGAAACTTGCACTTGAATTTTTAAGTGTTAGTATAATTATAATTTTTAAACCTCACAATTTAATGCTTACACATAAAATGAAACCCTGGCAGTTAAATATTCAGCACAGGCTTTTAAAAATCAAAGTCCATAAACCAAACTGTTATGTGTTTATTTTTAAGACAAAACTGACAGAATTTTATTTAAAAAATATATTTAAATATTGCACTCACTTCATCAACAGTAATGAGCTTGGCCTCTTGCATCTTATTCAGAACTGCTAAGCCAATCTTGAGAGCTTCTGTTTTCTTGGGGTGAGACTGTACAAATGCAGGAAACACCACAAACCACAGACTGTAACAGTAACTCAGTATGCACCTATAGTAGAAATGACCCTTTTGTAAAATGAATTTACAAATGTGAAATACATCGCTAGGAACAACCAAAAATGTTTGTATATGTCTTAGCAGACATTTGTGTTATTGGTAGTGGGTCATCTTTTATATATTTAAAATGACATCATGGGGGTAGACTACATGTAATAAGTACAGATGGAATTAGTAGCGAAAATGACGGGGTTCTGGTTTCTTCGTTATCGTAAACAAATCTAAGGAAATGGTGATGTGTGTGAGAGTTGCCAATGAAACTAGAGTAACTTAGTTTAGGGTTGATAAAAAATAAAGTAGTCTCTTAGATGTCATAACTGGGGAAGGTCCTATAAATCGACACACTGCTGAAGCAGCAATATAAATCTGAAAGGTTTCTCAATGACTGGAAGAAGCAGGTCTGACTGCAAGGTCATTGTTTATAAAGACCTTGCATAGTTCTGTTCTGAACTACTAAAGGTAAAAGGAAATGAATCTGAAATCAAACTTTATTCAGATTCAGCAAGGGAGTACCAGGTTTTCTTCCATAGAATAAGGCTCGTTCGAAATACATAGCAGAAATGTTAGAAGACTCCACTGATGACAGTTTAAAATCTTGAATAATCGTGCTGAAGACCAACTAGTATGACTATGAACAAAACCTGGAACATTTTCATCCGTGTTGACAACCGAAACTCCGCCTAGGCTGGTTCCAAGCTCGGCTGAAAAAGGAGGAGGGCGGCCTGCATGGAGGCCGTAAGGAGGCAGCCCCTCCCCCAGTCAAAGGCACAACAGGCCAATCACCTGTTTGCTTTAAAACATGATTACGCGAACTACAAGAGAGAAAACCGGACTGATTCTAAAGGTGACGAACTGGAACGGACTACGAATTATGGAACGTGGAACACAAGAAGTATAAATGGGAAAGAAGAGGAGCTGGTGGAAGAGATGAGGAAAGCAAAACTAGAAATCCTGGCTATAATGGAAACAAAGAAAAAGGGACAAGGAATCATGGATCTCGATGGCAACACGCTGCTCTACAGTGGTGTACCCACATCTGAAAGAGCTAAAGTGGGCGTGGGTTGCATTGAGGCCAAAAACCAAAAAGATAGTATCAAGGGATAGAACTTTGTCTCGGAGCGCATTATGGTTGTTAAACTAAAAGAAGGAGAAACCATAGTCAACCTGGTCATAGTGTATGGGCCAAATGAGGATGACAGAGCAGAGGTCAAGGAGGAATTCTTCGAGCTGCTTCAAAGGACAGTGGATGACTGCCTAGATGAAATTATCATGCTCGGAGATTTCAATGCCAGAGTTGGAAATGACCATGCTAAATGGGGTGGAGTTATCGGAAGATATGGAGAAGATACTCTCACTGACAATGGAAAGCGACTCCTTAGATTCTGCAGTGAGCAGAATCTGATCACTACAAACACAAAGTTCCCCCATAAGCGCATACATGCATACACTAGATGTGAACCAACAAAGAATGAGAAGTCAGTGATCGACTATGCCATTGTTATGAGGAGCTCATTCAAATATGTCCGGGATGCTAGAGTCTGGAGGGGGCCAGAGATTGGAAGTGATCACTACCTGCTTACAATCAAAAGAACAACTGAAAGAGTTGCTCAGCCTAGGAACTGCCCAACATCACTCAAGAAACCAAGTAAACGAACGGGATGAATGAGCATTAAGACCTACAAGCTGAGAGAGCCAGAAATTAAGACCAGATATCAGGGGCTTATTGCTACAGCAGTGAGAAACACAGAAGAACAACCTGATGACTTGGAAACCCTCTGGCTTAAATTCAAGGACATCATAAAGACAGCTGCTGCAGAAGAATGTGGTGAAGTCCGACTTGGGAACAAGAGAAAGAGGACACCTTGGTGGACAGAGGAAGTCAAAGAGAAAATAAGAGAGAAGAAAATGGCATGGAAACAATACTTAGGAGCTAAAAACACAGCAGGACAAATAGAGAAATATAGAGAATATGTGACACTCAGAACAGAAGCAAAGAACAAGGTGCTTGCAGCAAAACAGAAGTCCTGGGAAGAATTTGGAGAAAAGCTAGAAAAAGATGCGCAAGAAAACCAGAAATTGTTCTATAAGACCCTAAAGAACATGAGGAAGGAAAAACAATGCCCTCTCAAATTTATAAAGGACAAGCAAGGCAAATTGCTTACTGCCCCAAAGGAAGTAATGAAAAGATGGAAAGAATATTTCTCAGAACTCCTTGATGGTGAGCAAGGTCAAGCATCAGAAATGATAACCACTAGCACAGAAGAGGAAACCAATGGTGGTGAAGATGACATAAAGATGTAAGAACTGAAGGCAGCACTGGAGAAAATCAAGATGGGCAAAGCAGCAGGGTATGATGGTATAACACCAGAAATGGTTAAGTAAATGGGAGCATCATTCGACCTATTACTCTTAAAGGTCCTACAGGCAGCGTGGTGCAACAAGACCATACCAAAAGATTGGGAGATTGCCATCATAACACCAATTTTCAAAAAGGGTGACAATCGACAATGTGGAAACCATAGAGGCATATCCCTTCTCAGTGTCCTTGGTAAAATCTACTCTAGAATCCTAGAGCAGAGACTCCGACGCCTAGATGAGCCACAATTGGATGAGGTCCAGTGCGAATTCCAAGCAAACCGAAGTACTCAAGACCTGATCTTCACACTCAGACAGCTGAGTGAAAAGGCCCTTGAGTATAAGAGTGAGATCCATCTTTGTTTCATAGATCTGGAAAAGGCGTTTGACAGGGTCCCCTGGAGCAAGCTTTGGGACTGTTTGGCAAGGAAGAACATTCCAGCACCTCTGATTCATGCGATACAGAGCTTCTACAAGTCTTGCAGAAATTATGTAAGGACAGCAAACCATAAGTCAGAAGAGTTCAGGACCACCACTGGTGTAAGACAAAGTGATATCCTGTCACCTTATCTTTTCATACTCCTCATGGACGATGTCATCAAGCCATGTAAGGAGATAACAAGAAAGTATTCAGTGGGGTACTGGAAGATGAGACAGGTCTGTATTTCAGAGCTGGTATTTGCTGATGATGTTGCCCTGATTGCTAAATCAGAGGCACATCTCCAATCCAACCTGCAAGTCTGGAAGGAAGAGCTGGAGAAGAGAGGGATGGTCATAAGCAGCTCTAAAACAAAATCCATGGTGATATCACGAGAAGCAAGAAGACATCAGATTAAGCTGGGAGAACAGGTCCTGGAGCAGGTCGACCACTTTAAATACCTCGGAGCTATTACAGACAGAAAGGAAGGCATCAAAGAAGAGTTGGCACTCGAAAAGCAGCAGCTGGGAGACTTTTTCAGGCCATAAATCGAGGATTCCTCAGCAAGAGAGAGGTTGGTAAGAAAACGAAGATGGCTGTATACCGCTCCACCTATGTCCCAGTCTTGACATATGGATGCGAGTCATGGGCAATGACTACAACACACAAAAGCCAGATCCAAACCTCAGAAATGAGGTATCTGAGGAAGGTGGTTGAAGTAACAAGAAGAGACATGGTCTGCAACCACACGATACATCAAGGCCTAAAATCCCACCCCCTGCAGACCCAAGTAGAACAGTCCCAACTAAGATGGTTTGGCCATGTCTGCAGAATGGGAGAAGATCGGCTACCACGACAAGCATGGGAAACAAAGAGCCAGGGGTCCAGACCCCCAGGATGACCCAGAGTCCGCTGGGAGGACAACATTAGACAATCTTTGAAGGACCGAGGACTAGAATCGAACCAGGCCAGGAGGAAGACAGCTGATAGGATAGTCTGGCACTCTCTCTTCAAAACCTCTACACCTCACGGTAGAAGGGGAACGACTAAGTAAGTTGACAACCGATGCTCAGAGAATTTACTTGTTCACTTTCACCTGTAGTAACCTCGATTAGAAAACGGATGACTGACATTTTTCCCGAATGCACACCGTTCTAATTGAAGCAACTTTACCCATGAAAACATCATTCTAATTTTGTCACAAAGAGAGAGAGACCGTTGAAAAATAAAGATAAATTTAAAAACAGGGTTGAACAACTTTATTTTTCAAGCGACTTGCAAGTTGGAAGTCATTTGTTGAAGTTTTACTTCTAACTTGCTTGGGACCGGCATAGGCGGAGTTCTAACTTGTCACGTTAAGATTTAATTGTCACTATCATGGCCCCTTGAGTACAATAATGTTTATGACAAATTAAGCCAGACAGATTATGGGCAGTTGTAAATTTAACCCAGATTATTTCTACGTACACCACTGAGATTCACAAGGCCCTGGCTATGGAGATTTTGCCATCCAGTAAACCGGACCAGTTGGTCTGAGACAGGTTTTAATTGTTAGTTGGAGACTCTACCCTGTCACATTTATAAAAGATATTCTACTAATACATTCTGTCCCTGCTAACATAACAATGCACCAAACTATTATGCTTATATCAATAAGGAAATAAATGCTGTTGTTCACAAGAATCAATCTGCAGTAACTCTCATATGTGGAATGGACACCAGTGGATCAATACTAATAAAAATAACCCAATGCTATGAGGGTGTGGATTAAAAGATGGAATACCTAGATATTTTATTTTCAATGGATTTTTAAAACATAATAAATGAATAAGGAAGTGTGCTGTTAAAAGAAATGCCTTTAAAAATGCAATTAATTTTCAAGCAGACTTTACCAGATGTGAAAAATAAAGAAATCAAAGACAAAGTTTGACCTCAAATGTGCACTGTGTACTTCTAATACAGGATATCTCTTAACTAATGGATAATTAGAAAATACAAATAAGTTACCTTAACACATTAACTACCGCAAGCCGCTGTCAGCGGCTCACAAAATAATCACATTTGGACCGCAAGCCGCTCAGAGCGCCAATCTAATTTTAGTAATAAAACGGGGTCCAAATGGGGCAGTGATGCGCAATACAAGACTCAACATGTCTCTTAGCCTCTCCTGCCCAAGTCTACCTCACCTACTCGTGGTGGACCCCGTTATACCCAGTAATCTTGCCGAAGGTTGGGTATCAACCCCAGCGGGAGGCAAGATGGGACAGCAAACGAGGTAAAGGCAAAATCAAATCCCCCAGCCAGAGGGGGAGGCATGAGCACACTCTGCCTTAAGAAACAGGTGCTGAAGTCAGATGTACCAGGCCAGGAGGCGCACCAGCAACCATGGTACCATGCAACCCGCTTTGGTTTAATATGTCTACACAACAGATGTCAAAAAATTATCGTTATGGTGCTCGCCCTGTGAAGTCCCTCCAGGCAGGAGCAGTGCCGGATTCTGAGCCTCGACAGAATCCACCCTCAGCTACTGGAGGTCTCCTTAGTCCGCCAAATGGAGCCAGGAGGCGGAAGGAGAAAGTAACTGGCCAACCAGATAAGACGACGGCCCCTCTGAATGTCATGCATTGGAATGCAGAGGGAGTCAACAACAAAAAGACTGAACTAGAGAATACCCTATTTCGGAAAGAAATTAGCATATGCTGCATACAAGAAACCCACCTACAGGAAGGATAACATTTTAAGATACGGGGCTATCAATGCTTCAGAGTTGACAGAAAAGATCGGAAGAAGGGTGGCATACTAACACTGATAAGGAATAACCTCAACGCTATAGAATCCAAGACATATAAAGAAGGTGCAGAATACCAAGTAATCCATCTAAAACATAACACTCTGGAACTGGATCTCCTAAACTTCTACTGCCCCAATGACATACCACTGAACATGACTAGCATAGATGTCCCCATTGGCAACTTCATAGCGGTGGGAGACTTCAACAGCCATTCCCAAAGCTGGGGATACAACCAGCTAGATAGAAGGGGCGAAGAGATAGAAAACTGGCAAGACGACAATAACCTAACCCTTCTAAACAACCCTAATGATCCTCCAACCTTTTACTCCAGAAGATGGCATAGCACCTCTACTCCAGACCTGGCATTCTGCACACCTGATTTGGCTGGGATAGTGGAAAGGGAAATAGGAGAACAACTCGGTGGAAGTGATCATCGTCCTGTATTCATCAAAATTAATAGAACAATTAATACAAGTCCAAGTCAGCCAAGATGGAATTATAAAAAAGCAAATTGGTCCATTTATCAACACAGAGCAAATCTGCTTACAAAAGATATTAAGGTACTAGACAGAGACATTAACAGAGTCATCTGGGATTTTAATAATGGAGTACTCAAGGCAGCAAAGGAGACAATACCGAGAGGAGCGAGGAAGAACTATGTACCATATTGGTCCAACACACTACAAAACCTACATGAAGATATGAATGAAGCAAGGCACACTGCAGAGGTACAACCATCCCAACAGAACCATATCATGCTACAAAAGGCAAAAGCAAAATTCATTAAAGGAAAGCTAGAAGCCCAGAGGAGAAGCTGGAGGGAAAAAACATATAAACTAAACCTTGAAAAGGAAGGGAGAAAGTTGTGGAAACTCACTAAACAATTGAATGACGATAACAATTCTCAACGACAAACCATTACACTAGACGATGCAGGGAAACTATATACCGGCAAACAAGCAGCAGACATATTTGCGGAATCCTACAGAAATGAAAGTAACATCTCCGTCAATTTACGCAGACAACGAGACATTCGTCAAGAAATAATCCACACTAGAACTAATGGAAACAGTCCGGACGTTATGTCCAAACCTTTCAATATGGACGAGTTAAAAACAGCCGTGTGGAAACTTAAAGACAGGAAATCACCAGGCCCGGATGGTATAACCAACGAAATGCTAAAACACCTAGGATATACAGCAATGAGCAAACTGTTGCAAATATACAACTACAGTTGGATGACAGGCAGTGTGCCACAGATATGGAGAGAGGCGCTCATGTGTCCCATCATAAAGAAAGGAAAAGACAACAGGAAGGCCACCAGCTACAGACCAATAAGCCTAACAAGCTGTGTATGTAAGACAATGGAGAGGATGATCAACAGAAGATTGAAATGGTACTTGGAATCCGAGAAAATTTTAGTGCCAGAACAAGCAGGGTTTAGAGAGTGCAGCAGCACAGAAGACCAAATCACATACCTGTCACAGATCGTTGAAGATGCCTTCCAAGAAAAGAGAAAAGTCTTTACCCTATGGATAGATCTCCAAAAAGCTTTTGACAAAGTATGGAAAGACGGGTTAATAGTAAAACTGCAAAGGAACGGAATCAAGGGTAATATGAGAAAATGGATCCAGTCGTTCCTACACAATCGGAAAGCAAGAGTCACTATGGAAGGTCACAACAGCAAGAAAATCCTCCTAAAACATGGAGTTCCTCAAGGCTCAGTATTGTCTCCCACCCTGTTCCTTGTATTCATCAATGACCTCATCCACGATCTGCCACAAGGTGTGAGAGCTGCCCTATACGCTGACGACTTGGTGGTGTGGTGTGTAGAAGAACATCTAACTATCGCTAATAAGCGAATACAAAGGGCAGCAGACAACATAGCAGCATGGGCAGAGAAATGGATGGTGCAGATCAACGCTGAAAAATCATCAACAACACTTTTCACGCTCTCCAACAAAGACAAAGCAGGAGAGATACGACTTGGAAATATACATGTCCAAACAGATGAGGAACCGGTGTACTTGGGCATTACATTAGATAAGAGAATGACATGGAGGCACCACATCGAGAGAACAGAGGCTAAAGCGAGAAGAAAACTTTCCATACTGAGGAAAATAGCTGGATCAAGTTGGGGAGCTAACGAAACAACACTAAAGAAAGTGTATACAGGTGCAATAAGACCTATATTAGAGTACGGATCAGCAGCATGGTCTACAGCAGCCAAATCACACCTACAAGCCTTAGATAAAGTACAAAATCAAGCGCTTAGGTTGATCACGGGTGCCATGAAGACCACACCAATAAATGAAATGGAAAAAATCACAGGCATTCCACCTTTATTATACAGACGAGACACTAAGACCCTGATCCAAGCAGAAAAGTACAAGAACATGCCCGCACATCCAATGAAAACTAGATTTGGAGATTTAGCCAGTGGGAGGTTGAAGAGAAGCAGTTTTGTGCATCGGTCCAAAAAACTAATTAGAACATACAAGGATGAACTACCAGACATCACTAAGGAAATAACTCCCACACTCCTCCCAACCCCATGGGAACAACATCAAAATTTCAGTATTAAGACCTCCATAACTACCACCTGCCCCATGGGAGAGCTAAATACTCTCCAAAGGAAAATAGCAGCATGTGACATGATTGAAGAACTATACCCCAGAGAAGCATGGATCCAAGTATATACTGATGGATCTGCAACCAGAGCAGTGAAGAACGGAGGCGCAGGAGTTTATGTGGTCTATCCAGACAAAGAAAATGAATCCACCTGTTCACCTACTGGAATATTCTGTTCAAACTATGCTGCTGAAGTACAGGCCATAAGCATTGCTGCAGGAATAATAAATAACACAATAAGCCAATGTCAGCAGGTTGTATTCCTTACCGATGCAATGTCAGTTCTGCAAGCCCTCAACAGTGATAAACTGCCAGAATTAAACAAAGTCCTATGCGAAGTAAATATCAAAAGAAGGGTAGTGCTACAGTGGATACCATCACACTGTGGCATACCAGGAAATGAGAGAGCAGATATGTTAGCAAAAGAGGGAGCAACACAGGAACAAAAAGAACAAACAATCACATTCCAGGAAAAGAAGACCCTTATCAAGGCCATCAGGAAAATTGATCAACAAAGAGACAACTATCAATATCTTGATCGAGCAAAACAGGTGATCCTGTTCCGTATGAGAACAGGACACAACAGACTGAACAGTCACTTATACAGACTGAGATTGGTCCCATCACCCCTATGTACGTGTGGACAGGCAGCACAGACAGCCGAACACATCCTGCAAGACTGCCACATGCTTAGTCAATTGCGAACTGAACATTGGCCCACAGAGACGCACATCCACACAAAGCTGTTTGGGAGTCTTGAAGAACTTTCAACCACAGCAACATACATCCAGAAAACCGGACTTCTTGTGTAGACATTTCTAAACAACAGCGAACGAGAAGAAGAAGAAGAAGAAGAGTAATAAAACGAATGACAAATGTACTGAAACACTCTCTGATCTGGTTTGAGATTTTAAGTTGCCACCGGAAAACAAATTCCCAAAGCATGGTTGTTGTAGAACACTGGAAAATTGATATTATGTTCATATTTTTCAGCGTTTTGGGTTAGTTACCAAATCGTGTAAAACTGTTTACCGTGGCAACTAGTGATAGGACTACAAAAAATGCGTGTACATCTCGTCTGACGGCTGAATAGGATAGAAACGTGTTTCAACAATTGACTGATAGATCTAGCGACGAGGACAAGAGTGAAAACGGTGTGCACATTGATTGAAATTGTGATTTTGATAGAGATGGGGCGCAAGCAGTTATAATTGTGAAAATATTGCAAGTCCTCGGCCATCGGAGGGCCGTTAAATAGCAACAACCTCTATTAGAGTAACAACCGGTGTTTATTGTAATAGTACATTCATTTATCTTTAAAATGACGTGTAATTCATAAAAATCTGTAAACAATTACGAAAACTACAGCTTACTTTGTGCAAACACCTACAGGATGAAAATGGGAAAAAAATTTAATTCGGCCACAGTGTGTTTTTCAATTCGGTAGTTAATGTGTTAAATCCAAACTTCTAGACCAACATGATGCCGCCAACATTAGTGATCACTTATTATGTTATAACTTAGTGCAAAAGAAAATGGCAGCTTTGTTCACAGCCTAGTGTAGCCAAAGCATATATATTCCTGCTTCACACTTTTTAGCAACTTAAGATTTTATTGACAAGAACACTGCCTTATTAACGTTCAATGTGACTATAAAGGTCTTGAAAACTGACTTATCAATCATCAGTAAGCATGTACGCCCTTACTAAATATACCATGTTCATATTATGAGTATATGAGAAAGACCTTGTTCAGTGAGCCACCCTTATTGGCATATAGACGAGATAAAAATTTGAGGGACCTCTTAGTCCACAGCCGTGTGAAAACTGTCAACAGTGGTCATTTTGGTACCCAGCCATGTAACCGGACACGATGCAAGACATGCCAGTATGTCATTTCCTAAGCCACGCTCACCATCACCAATGGCTTTACATGCGAGTCACGGAACGTAATTTATGCTATTATATGCAAACGTTGCAATATTACTTACATCGGCCAAACGGGCACACGACTTGGGGATAGATTCTGCAGACACCTCATTTCTCGGGTGGGATCCACACTTGTAGCCATCCACTTCAATGGCCCTGGCCACCACGGTGCCTCTGACATCCAGTTGACAGCTATCAGATCCTGTTCCTTGGACGCCAACAGTCAGCTCCGCCTTGAACAACGCCTCATCTATCTTATGGGCTGCCTTAAAACCCCATGGTTTGAACACCCAGCATTCTTTTGTCTGAGGCGTCCTTTTCTATCTAGTCCTATTGTTATCATGATTGCGATCACCCTTGACATTTTTTTTTTTAAATATTACTTTTTCCTCACTCAGTTTTCCAGTCCTTGTTTTCATTATTTTTTATTTATGCTTTGAATTTAGTATCCACTTCTGGTTTCCGGTTCAGTGGCAGACTTTTACTTCCAACATGTGACACACATCAGGTAATGTTTTCTCTTATGTTTATAGTTTTATCTTCTTCTTCTTTGATCCTTAGCCGCCGACCGTCAAAGCAGTCAGTGGCCATTACGCCTGGTGGCATCTTGTAGGGCAACAACAAATTGATTCCACTTTGCTCTATCGGCGGCCATCCTTCGTACAGTGCCCCAACTCTGGTTCATTCTTTGCATCTCAGCCTCCACAGTCCTCTGCCAAGTTGTTTTTGGTCGGCCTCTCTTTCGTTTTCCTTCAGGGGTCCATAGCATAGCTGTTCTTGTGATGGCATCGGGGTCTCTTCTGAGGACATTTATAGTTTTATGTTCTCTACTTAAATCTCACTTTCTTTCCCTTCTGTTTTTTGTTTGTCTGTCCCTGATGAAGGCCTTGTGGCCGCAACGTAGGTTTTTCTTGTCCTTTCTCCCAATAAGATGTATCACTTTTTGTGTTTTTGTTTTTTTCATTCTACATGTTCATATTATGTACTGCCCATAAAATGAAAAATGGCATGAAATTCCACTAACTGCATGAGGTAACGCACTAATTAAAAATGCCTCCCCCCCCCCCAAATCATCATTACACATCCATTTAATATATCAATCTCTACATTATTTATCAAATTAAAAATGTATGAACAAGTCCTTGAAAGATCATTTATTATATTCCTATCAAACATTCATTCACTGCCACACTTTTGTTTCTTTTTTTAAAGGTGCTGGAGGAGAGCAGGCTAGTTTCAGTTGAACTTCATTGCCTCCGCTCGTCCACCATCTTGTTCTACCCTGTTCAATCTGTTGGTTAAAATTATGGTATTTAATGTCATTTTATTTTCAGTTTTGTGTTATATTCAAATTCCTTTTGTTCTTTGCAACTGATGGTGTCAATTTAAATTAGAATTTGTTGTTTTCGAGTTGTATTTTTGTAAATACACAAAGCTTCTCTAACAGTTTTATATGTAGCTCTATCTTCACTTTGTCAAAAAAAAAGCGTATTTACCCTTTAGCACGCTGCGGTCGACTTATTTCGACCGCAGAAACCCTTGTTCTCACAGCTGAAGGCGACTTAAGTCACTTTTCAGATATCGTCGGTTTCTAGCATTAGGAATTGTGTACACGTGATATCAGCCCTGGATGTTAAGTTTTAATGTTATTTGCGAGAGAGTTACCTTCCATTTCCGATCTTTATTTAGTAATGGGTGTATTCGCGTTTATTTTCTGTGAATTTTTTTAATCGAAATGAATCGGCATCGAACACGCAGCCATTTTCGCTCTAATTTTATTGGATTCTGACGCCGATGCGATGAGGAGGAGATTTTTGTCTTTATAAGCGCTGATATCGGTTCTCAGAATATGTTTGATGACAGAGATGGAAACGAAAGTAGAATGGCATTGCTAGTATATCTAATTTTAGGGGTTAGGCTTAGGTTTATGGGAAAGGTTTAGGGTTACAGCCGAATGTCACTGCTGACTGTTTGTTGCTTTGCTACTGATGATGGGTGTAACGAAAAGATCGTCATTTGATTTGTATTGGTCAAATGACTTTCATTGAGATGCAAGGGATATGGACTCTTCGTTTGTTGGTTTTGTTTTTTTAAATTTTTTTTTTTAATTTTAAATTAAAAAAAAATTTTTTTTTTTTTAAATGTTTTTTTCATCTTCCCATTCCTTTCTTCCTATCACATCTAACATGTACACAAACAAATTTTATATCATCAGATTCATCATTCATTTATTTATATAAATTCCAAAAATGATAGCAATTGACCAAGAAACACAGAAACTATAGACATTACAAGTCGCCCACTATAAAAAGGGGGCGTTGTGAAAAAGAATGCAGCTGCAGGGCAAATTTCCGGGATTTTTATGCAGCATGCTAAAGGTTAAACACAAATCATCACTTGATGTATAATATATTTTACAAACTCTTCTATGGTGCTATAAAACAGAACTGTAAAAATGTTAACATCTTTTGGCGCTACTTACTTTGCCCATGCCTGTGGATTTCCTACTTGCTGCATTGCAATCTGTGAAAAAAAAAAAAAAGTTGTGGATAAACTACACTGATCCAATGGCACAAGGCTTAAATTGTGTACCCTGTTCACAACACAATCTTTTTTTACACTCTAGCAAGGATAATAGTTTAAAAGAAGCAGGCAAGCTTTAAGACATTATAAAAAAATGCACACACAATAACAAAAGAAAATCTATAAAATAACAGCTGCCTTGTTCTCTCTGAGACACTGGTGCAAGAATAAACTCAGGACTCTGTTCAATGCAAAACATATCCTAAGCATTATGCTGACATGAGAACTACAATTTTAGTTATGATGGCTATTTATTTGTTGTGTTTTCTATTTTTTATTTGAGTTTGCTGCTCAAAACATGATAATAAAGTGCACATTTCCAGTCTAGCATCTAGGTACTGGAGAAGGCATTTGAACATAATAACATTTGGTATGCGCCGATTCTGTCCCGAGATGCGTGAAAAATCATCTACAGTACAAAAAAAAAGCATAAACTCAGTTTCTAAGGTCTGGTGAAATATACATAAACAGCTATATCACAGATTATGCTCAGTTCTATGTTCAAGTGTATATTAAATATCCTTTACTTTCCTACGTATAAGCTCAAAATTGTTGACATGCACATTATTATCTAGAGAACAGTCAAGTAATATAAATACATCTAATGGCACTACAACAGCACTTTAAGATGAAAATGTTAAACACACACACAAAAAAGTACCTTTTGTGCAGATTTGACCTCTTGCTTGGTACGCCGAGCTAGTGGACTACTGGGACACACTTGTTTGGTAGGTACAGTAAGAACAGGTTTCTTCTTGCACAGAAATAATTCTGGCTTTAGCACAGGAAACCCATTATAGCTGAAGGTAAAAACAGTAGGTGCAAATTACATAAGGCATTACTGAGCATTTGACAAAAGTACATATCAGCCCACTCTGCAAAAATATGTTCATCACGGTTTAACACATGTATGCTCTGAAACATAATTTAGGTTGGCACTGTTCTGTATTTATTTGAATAAAAAAAATAATAAATTTCTTCACATGATTACACACCATCACTGCGGGCAGATGCTGGAACTGGGTTGGCCATGTCCTCAGAAGGGACCCCTAACCCTCATCAGAACTGCTATGTTATGGACCTTTGAAGGACGGCGAAAGAGAGGCAGACCAAAGACAACCTGGCAAAGAACAGTGGAGGCCGAGATGCAATCAGAGTCAGGGCATGACACAAAGGAAGGCCACCGACAGAGCAAAATGGAAATAGTTTGTTGCTGCCCTGCAAGATGCCACTTGGCGTGATGGCCACCGACAGCTTTATCAGTCGGGGGCTAAGGACCCAAGAAGAAGAGAAGAAGGCATTGCGACAACCCACCCAACCATATGTATGTAGATATATCTGGGGGAATGGAGGAGGAGGAGACAGCTACAATCTCTGCTTACCTGTATGTTACATCTTCAGGCAAACCAACTGGCTCAGGAGGCATAATAAAAACTGTCATTTCACTGAAAAATAGATACCATATGGTATTAAATTGGGCAAGGAAATGTTATAGTACAATACTGATGTTGATAAATATGAAACTTGAGGTTGCAATAACAGAAAATAATAGCAACAATGGCTTCAACATGTAGACTGCCAGCACTGGAAAGACAAACAACATACAGAAAAGGAAAAAAAAAAAATACGTCAAAGAAAGGAAGCAGCAAATTTCACGTGAAAATAACACCTTACCTCCGATAAGGAGTCACCAGGTCACAATCATTCTGTATACCATGAGAATAGATAAGCTGAGGCTGCTCTATCTTTCATTGTTTTGTTAATTTATTTTCCATTTCTGATGTTTTCATATTTATATGAAAAAAACTGATTGTTGTGTTCACATGATTTCATTAAACTAATCCTTCTCTTTAGTTCTCTCTTTGCTTCAGCAGTTTTAGCAACTATTTCAACTTAAATAGGCCCCCAAATACCTGTAAAAACACCTTAATTTTCACTCTTTGACTTTTCGTAAACACATTAAAAGCTGTGCTGAATGAAATGGGGTCATGGAAAGGTAAGAGTATATTCATACAGCCTGTTATGCATAAGGGTAGGCCATTTGAGCATATTATAAGACACTCCTGATCTCAATAAAGGAATAGGGAGTTTTGCCATCTATATTCACAAGACTTGACACTGTGATTACACAAGCCTGCATTAGTGACATCGCTATACAAGCAATACAGGAGGTACATTCAACAAAACTTTGTGCTTTATGTCTATAGAAATAAAAGCCTGAAACTTTCCATGTTTGGACAATGGCACTAGGTGAAGTGTTCTGGCTGACTTTTAGCTGCAGACAGCCAGCATTTAGGTCTCTGCAATTTTTAGAGCTAACTCTTCACGTTGGACAAATTCAAAACTGCTAGTAAATTCAGCACATTATTTATAAAGCTACTGCCTGGAAACTCGTGCCACTTTTGCCTAAGCAAAATGTTTAGTATATCATACTCCATGATTTTTTAATGCTAATGAATGCACCTCAACAACCAACTACTGGGTGCAAAAGATTTTACTGACACACTTTTTTGTAGGTCATCAAAATAATCTAGCTGTTTGCCCCTTTCATGCCAACTAGTGCACCATGTGTATGTCCTCTACAGAGTGTGTGAAACAACAGAAAAACACTTATGCATTACTACCAGACACCCCTGCACATCAACATTGTGGATTTGAAAAAGAATCCGACAGCATAAAACAGCAAATAGAAAATACTGAGACACTACGAAATCCCTTAAAATGTTTTAATTACTCGACACTTCTATCAAGAAGTTATCTATAGAAATATCCACAAAGGCAAAGTCAGAAAACCCTTTAAAATAGGCAGCTGGGCAAGACAAAGTCATCTGCTTTCATCAATAGTTATAGATTGGATGATCTGACAAACACATGTTGGACAGAAAGCAGGAAAACAAAAGACATTTAACAAACACAGAAAGAAGATACTGATTTTGCAGATGACTTGTGCCTGTTATCACATAAACTACAGGGCATGCAGGAAAAGGTAAACATACTAACAACAGAAAAAGCAGACTACTCATCAATGTAAATTAATCAAAGAAAATGAGAATAAATAATAAACATATGTGATCAAAATCAATGGTCAGATGATTGAAGAAGTGCATAGCTTTATCTATTTGGGAAACAACACTGACAAAGATTGAGCAACACACCAGGTTACAAGTCAAGTCATGAGAGTAATAACAGACTCAACAAGATGAACCCCCAATAACCCTCTACTCTTTACATTTTTTAGCATGTTAATGACACCCCTACAGCTTGCTGCTAAATGGTCTATATGTTTGTTCAGTTTGTTTGTCCAGTAACATGCTCAGGAGGTGCATTGTTGAAGATGCACATACTGTCTGTCCTCTTAAGGTAATATCAATTTTTTTTTTTCTTTTCTTTTACTAAAAAGCATTTTTTTTAAAGATACGATTTGGAATCTCAAACAAGAAATCCATTCTGAGACTTGCCTAAATGTTCTTATAGTATATTTTTTATAAATGGCACAGTCATCAGTGAACTGTGATAGGACATTTTTTATGTCACTAGTCTTCTAAGCCATTTACAAAAAACTGAGTAATATTGGTGGTATAAATGACTTCTGGCAAATTTGGTTTGTTGTTCTTGTAGATTTGGCTTGGCGTGAATTTGCTTACGGCATGTGCTCCAATGGGAGCTGAAGGGTGATGATGATGATGTTGTTTCTACACTGCTCATAGTTTCACAAAAGTAATGTGATATCACGAAAATCAGTTATGTAAAAAACTGCTTACCTTGTGTGAGTATTATCAATCTCAATTAACCTTGGTTCATCCTTTGTTTCATCAACCTATGAAATAAGAGATTCAACATATTTTAATTGTGAAGTCCACAAATAGACAGAGGAAGCAAAGAAAGTTGGACAGCAAAATTTGCCCAGAAAAAAGTGAGGAAAAAAGAGCAGAACAAGCATAAAATGCTAATGTGACACGGTACCCCATGCAAGATATATTCTTCTTCTTCTTCCTCGTTTGTCCTGAAAAGGACGTTGGTTGCGTTGTGTCTGTTTACACCGGAGCTGCGATATCTGCGCCTTTCGGCCGACACATCCGACTTCAGCACAGCATTTTTTGGGACCGGGTTTGATTTCCCTCTTCAATCCCTACTCTCTCAGCCAGACTGCAGTGATGCATCCTGTTTCCAGGACCACCACGTGGAGGTGGAGTAGGGTCTTGGTCAGCTTTGGTTCGCTGACCCCGACGCAAGCAGTCAAGCTATGGGTCGCTGACTGCATTCTCTATTGCTGCATCTTTGGGTTCCATGCAAGATATATGATAATAATGAAATTGAGAAGTTCAGAATAAAATGAGTAGTAAATAAAATATCACTAGAATAAAGACTTAGACAATAAAAAAAGAAGGAGTTGTTGATCTTGTGAAAGAGACAAAAAAAGATAGTAATGTCAAACTTGTCCAAAAAAAAAAAAAAAAAAAAAAAAAAAAAAACCATACATTTTATTCAAAAATATTTAAGTAGCAGGAATTTTCCTTTACATATTTCAGCAAGTTTCCAAAAAAAAAATTCAGTTAATTTTTTTTCAAAAATTATTAGCATTTCAACTTGATTTTACTCCACCATGTCATCTCATTTACCTTTTCAGTGCACTCATCAAAGAAAGTAAGGCCAGCATCCTTGTCAGACATAAATGATCTTACTTCTATGAACCTAAAAAACATCTGCGTGTGCATCAGCTGTTGGAAGAATTTTGTATTGGCTTTGTCTCGACTCTTCAGGAACCCTTTGAATTTAAGAAAACATTTAATAACATTATTTGAATGACAATCCACAGAACTAAGTTAAAAAACTAATTCATCAACCTAGATCATTTGAAAAGCTGCTTCTGACATATGGTTTGCTACACAGTTAATATACAGCGTGAGTAATGATGAAAACCTGTTATCTTTAAGCTAATCATAATACCCAATAAAAATGTCGAAATTGTCCTCTTTCCATACAACCTGCCTAAGAAACATTTTCTGAATCTTTTGGCCGAATACCATCACCAACCAAGAACTGCTTACTCGGAGCAAGCAAGAGAACATGCACACCATCATAACTGGCAGACGCTGGAATTGGGTTGGCCATGTCCTCAGAAGAGACCCTGATGCTATCACAAGAACAGCTATGCTATGGACCCCGGAAGGAAAATGAAAGAGAGGGCGACCGAAAACAACTTGGCGGAGGACTGTGGAGGCTGAGATGCAAAGAATGAACCAGAGTTGGGGCACTGTACGAAGGATGGCCACCGACCGAGCAAAGTGGAATCGATTTGTTGCTGCCCTACAAGACACCACCAGGCGTAATGGCCATTGACTGCTTTGACGGTCGGCGGCTAAGGATATAAGAAGAAGAATACCCAATAAACAAACAATAATGTTTACATAAATGGAAAAAATGTTTCAAATAAACTTGACCTTGCGGTTTGGTTAACCAATAACCACTTCAAGAGCCCTGGTCCACTAACCAGTTAGCAGACAATGAATGACACAGTGAAAGCTGGGAGTATCTGTGGGCATGTTTTACAGTCATATGACCTTGAGATTCATGTCAAATCCACCCCCACCACCTTTCCATTCCCCTTTTAGGGGCCTATTCTTGATTTTCTGTGTTTCTTACTCTGCCATTCAATGTTACAATTGATATAATTATTAAAGTTTTGTCTTCAAATCCTCTTACACTGCTTTCTATTTTCTCATCCTTTACCAAAAGTCAGCATCACAGAAGAAAAAAAAACACATCAGATGGAAGTACAACAGACCTGTATTTTAGTTTTAACTCTGTCTTCTTCTTCTTCTTTGATCCTTAGCCGCCGACCGTCAAAGCAGTTAGTGGCCATCACGCCTAGTGGCGTCTTGTAGGGCAACAACAAATTGATTCCACTTTGCTCGGTCGGTGGCCATCCTTCGTACAGTGCCCCAACTCTGGTTCATTCTTTGCATCTCAGCCTCCACAGTCCTCCGCCAGGTTTTTTTTGGTCGGCCTCTTTTTCGTTTTCCTTCAGGGGTCCAAAGCATAGCTGTTCTTGTGATGGCATCGGGGTCTCTTCTGAGGACATGACCAACCCAGTTCCAGCGTCTGCCAGCTATGATGGTGTGCATGTCCTCTTGCTTGCTCCGAGTAAGCAGATCTTGGTTAGTGATGGTATTCGGCCAAAAAATTCGGTGAATTTTTCTTAGGCATGTTGTGTGAAAAGAGGACAATTTCGACATTTCCTTCTCTGTAACTCTCCAGCATTCCGCACCATAGAGAAGCACAGAAAGCACACAGCTCTGATATAATCTTAATTTTGTGCTTGTGCTGTATTGGGAGGACTTCCAGATGTTGTTTAGGCTAAAGAAGGCTGTTCTTGCCTTATTCATTCTGATGATGATGTCTTTGCCTGCCCCACCGTCTGGTGTTACTATGCTTCCTAGGTATGTGAAGGTATCTGTCTGTACCAATTGCTTATTCCTTACTGATATGGGCTCAGGGTTGCTCACATTGAGCGTCATGACCTCAGACTTCTTTAAATTTATGTTCAAGCCCACCTGCTGGCTAAACTTATTAAGTCTATCCGTTTTTTCCTGGATGTGTTGATGTGAATGTGCTAGTAGTGCAATGTCATCTGCATATTCCAGATCTTCCAATGTAGAAAATGTTGTCCATCTTATTCCTCTTGGGCTGCCCTCTGTTGTCTGGCGCATCACCCAGTCTATGGCTATTAAAAATAGAGTGGTTGATAAGGGGCATCCCTGTCGTACTCCTGTCTTCACCTCAAAGGTTAGGTTGCTCTGCCCAACACTGCACGTAAAGTTTGCATAGAGGCTTTTTATGATTGACACTATGCAGCTTGGAATTCCATAAGCCCTCAGTATTTTCCATAAACTGTCCCTATGTATGCTGTCAAAAGCCTTTTCAAAATCAACAAAATTAATGTAAAGCTGTCTTTGCCATTCTGAGCACTGCTCTATAATGTTCCTGAGAGTGAATATATGATCTACACATCTCCTGTTCTTTCTAAATCCTGCTTGTTCTTTCCTCAGTTTGTGATCTACTGCCTTTGAAATTCTCTGTATAATTATCCTGCCTAGTATTTTGCTGGGAACTGAGAGAAGAGTGATTCCTCTCCAATTATTGCAGTCTGCAAGATCTCCCTTCTTGGGCAATTTGACAATTATTCCTTTGTTCCACTCTGATGGTGTTGTCCCCATTTTCCAGACTTGTGCAAATGGTGATTCTAATAGTTCTGCTGCTAGCTCAGGGTCTGTCTTAAATAGCTCTGCATTTAAGTTATCATGGCCCGGAGCTTTGCCGTTCTTTAACCCTTTGATTGCTGTGATGATTTCTTCTTTTCGTGGAATGTCTGTATTCACATCTAGATCGTTTTCAGCCTCAGGAACATTCAATTGTGTCTCTGGTGGTTCCTTGTTCAGAGTTTCTCTGAAGTGCTCTGCCCATCTTGTTTCTTGTCCCTCTGCTGTCGTGATGAGATTACCTTGCTTATCTCTTACTAATGTAATATTGTTTGCACCTCGTTTTCCGCTGATGAATTTAGTTATTTTGTATACTGTGCTTTGTTCATTTCTCAGTGCTGCCTCCTCTGCCTGTCTTGCAAGATCGTCTAGGAAATTCCTTTTGTTGGCTCGGGTTTGGCGTTTAACTTCCTTGTCCAGCTGACTGTACTGTTCGCTATATAGTTGCTTTAACCTGGGGGACTTCGCTTCTGTTTTCTTTCTTTTCATTTCCTTTCTCATCGTTATGGTGTTTAAAGTTTCTGGTGTTATCCAGTCTTGCTTCTTCCTTTCCTGGAATCCCAAGCATGATTTGCTGCTTTCTTTGTATATTGTTGAAATGGTGTTGAAATTCTGGTCTATATCATCAGTCAATGTCTTTTCCTGACTTTTGGAAAATTGATATCGTTTCTTTATGTCGGCCGTAAAAGCTTTTCTGGTAAGGGAGTCCTTCAATTTGCTGATGTCAAACCTTTTCTGTGTAGTTACAGTTGGTCCAGCCCTTCTTAGTTTCACTTTCAGTTTTGCTACTACTAAATGGTGATCACTTCCCACATCTGCACCTCTTCTTACCTTCACATCTTGTAATGCATGTCTCCATCTACCATTAACCATGATGTGGTCTATCTGGTTTCTGTCCCGACCATTTGGTGATTCCCATGTTAATTTGTGAATTTCTTTATGTGGGAAGAGTGTTCCTCCAATGACCAGGTTATTAATGCTACAGAAACTTATTAGTTTATCCCCATTTTCGTTTGCTGTTCCGCTGCCGCATTTCCCCATTGTTCTTTCATTATATGTATTGTGTGTACCAACTTTCGCATTGAGGTCTCCCATTACTATAACAAGATCATATCTAGGTGTGTCTTCCATTTCTTTCTGCAGTTGTTGATAGAATTCATCCTTGACCTCCTCATCGCTATCATTCGTTGGTGCGTAGCATTGTATTATTGTAGTGTTGGTGAATCTCCCTCTCAATCTTAATCTTATCAGTCTGTTGTTGATGGGTTTCCATTCCAGTAATGTCCTTTCTATTCCTTTCTGTAGAATAATGGCTACGCCTTCATTGTGTTGTCCATCCTCTCTTCCAGAGTAAAGTACTGTTTCTCCTGTTGCTGTTTTAACTTTTCCTGCCCCTGTCCATCTGCTCTCGCTTATCCCTAGAATGTGTAACCTATAGTTTCTCATTTCTGCCGTGACCTGTCTTAGTTTACCTGTCTCGTACATTGTCCTGACATTCCAAAAACCTATTCTTGTATCCTGTTTTGCGGTCAGGGCATCCGTTTTCATGTCAGTGGCTTCCTTTCGGCTTTCACCACTGACAGTCATACGAGCCACAGACTCCGAATGTCCATCCCGCAGCAGAATTTGTTCATTTATTATTGTTTCCGTAACTTCATTGTTTTTTTTTACACAGACAGGGGTGTCAGCCCTGTGCTAAAACCCCCAACCTGGAGGACCAGGGTACCAGCTTTTGTCTGACCCCTACCCACACAGACCAGTCCAGCTTGGTTGAACCTTCCAGGAGTAAAACTCCCACTGGCATAGCTCTGGGGATTGTCAGGGTACGCAAGCTGCCATACCGCTACAAGGTATAGGTACCATTGATGGCAGAACTCTGTCTTATACCTCTATATTTGGGACAGTTCTTTCATTACTATATTTGCTTTTCCAATTATGTTTTATCATCCCTCTTTTTCATTCCATATGAAACACAGGGTTGCAATTGCTGCACACCACCTATTTCTATTGTGGGCCGTCTTTTTCAACCCCCCCCCCCCCCCCCTCCCCCCACGACAGTTCTGTTGCACTGGCATCCTCATCATCATATTTCTCTAGGTTCTCTTTGGCCTCATTACTCTTCTTTTCCCCGTGGGTTCCAGTCAAGGGAATATTTGGTTAACCTGGTTGGCTCTTTCCTGAGGGTGTGTCCTATCCATTTCACTTTCTTTGTCTCCAAGTGTATTTGGTGAAGTCTGGTTTTTTCTGCAGGTCTATGCTATTACATTTGGCCATTTGATTTGGAGGATATAAAGGAGGCATCTGTTGGTGAACGTGTGGATTTGGATGTGATATTGTAAGTGATACACCAAATTTCTGAAAGTGCCGCAGAGATTCATGAAAGTGCTGCAGAGTTCCATTCATGAAAGTGTTGCAGAGTTCCATACTGACAATCCAAGTTTATTTATCCTACTGTTGACATCCCCATTTGTTTTCCCTTTCTCTATCAATGTTAATTATCAAATAAGTAAAGCTGTGCACCTCTTTCATTGTCTAACCATTGACATCAGACCTTTTTGCCTATTATTCATTATTATTTATTCTCATTTCCTCTACATTGTTCACACTCGTGTGAAGGCTTGTTTTTGCTACTTTTATTGTTAGTCTATTTTTCTTTTCCAGCATGGTTTGGTTTGGTTTTAAGGTCTCATTGCACATGGACTACTCCATCAGTGCTCCGATCTCCTCCCTTAGATCACACAAGGAGGATCTCAGCACAGTGCACAAACTCTGTAGCACCGGTGAGAATCCCAATGTGTGTATATAGGAATCACACATTCTATAAATATTTTTGCTGAACGTAGGTTTCTAATTTTTATTTAAATGTTGCCAGGGCAAGGGCCTGATAGGCCTACTCTTTACGTTTTCCAACTGCCGTGGGATTTTAACGTGCGCAACTTGCACATGGGACCTCCTATTTTTCGCCCTTATCCGAGAAGGCTTGGCATCCGATCTCACTACCCAGGAGACCAGGGGGGAGTATGACATCATTAGGACCAATGGTTCTGAAAAAAATTTCTATAAATTATTTTCCCTCAACTGTTGAACACGAGATGGACGTTGTACCTCTTAGCCACTCCGACCCCCTTTCCAGCATGTCTTGTTGTTAATGTGATATAATATAATGGTCATCTTCAAAATCAAGATCCTCTAGTTGTTTGCCAGAGGTCTATTGTATTCCTGTTGTATGTCCTTAACCTTTAGCATGCTGCGGTCGCAACGTTGCGCCACAGGTACTATATGTTCTGCCAGCTGCGGGCAATTCTGCTACTTTCGGATAGAGTTGGTTTCCTGCTGTATAAGATGTGTACACGTCATATTACCCCCGGATGTTTATTTTTAATCTTTTTTGCGAAAGAGTTCACTTCCTATTCTGATCAATTTTTGTGACGGGTGTGTTAGCGTTAAATTTCTGTGCATTTTTCAAATCGAAATCAATCGGCATGGAACAAGCTGCCATTTTCGCAGAAATTTTCATGGATTCTGACTCCGATGACGAGGAGTTTGTTGGCTTTACTAGCGCTGATATCGGTTCTCAGAATATGGGTGATGGCGGAGATGGGGGATGACAGTAGTATGTCTAGCGTTGTTGACGACGATTTAGTTAGTAACGGAAACTAATCGTTACGCCAGTCAAGTTAGTGAACAGAAAGGGCAAGATGCGGGTGCCTCATCCTGTGTGACATTGTGGATGAATGTCACTGCTGACGAGATGAGGGCGTTTGTTGCTTTGCTACTGATGATGGGTGTAACGAAAAGATTGTCATTTGATTTGTATTGGTCAAATGGCTGTTTCATTGAGATGCCAGGGTTCAGGAATGTGATGAGCAGGGACAGGTTTCTGTCTATCTTATCATTTCTACACCTCGTGGACAATACAACTGCAGCACCACGAGGGCACCCTGACCACAGCAAAGCTTTCAAAATCAAATCGTTCGTCCACTGTCGTAGATTTTATTAAGATAGGTTGAAGATGTTTAAGGTCCCGTCTGAGCAGAGGTGATAATGGTAAACTATGTGATAATAAGGTGTAAGAAATAGCTTTACTTTTCACAATGGTGAGAGTGTAAGAGAAAGGACAGTCTCTGGATTGAGTAACTGCTCTAATCCAGCCTATCTTATGACAATATTTAACTAGACACACTTTCTCTCCTGGTACATATATATACGAGTCACACTACACTTACATATACACAATTCTGTGACATAATACGTACAGACGTGAACCAAGCTATGGATAACATATAATGGGCAGGGGTTGACCAACACAATAACTTGAGGTGTATTAGGTTTATTGTCTCTAGAAAAAAATCACAACATCAATCATCAGAAAGTATAGTTTACAGACACAAAAATGCAAGACAAATTATTAACCCAATAGGCCCTCTTCTCTGGTAAAGGAACCCCAAAGTAGATCCCAACAGAGGTACTTAAACCCAAAAGATTAAAGTTAATACTAAAGTAAAGGGATAGACGATAAAGGAAAGAACAAAGTCTTTAGTTAATCTATCCTAGGAAAAAAATAATATAACAGTAGTAGTGAACCCGAAAAGACAGAAGTGAGTAAAATGATTATACAAAATATGAAATATTCATTTCTCTTTCTTACAATCTGTCAGTCTGTGGCCACATTCAATCACACTTACCGACTACTCTTGTATGTAACAGCTGTGTATCTTTGACATATTTCATGGGTGGTGCTGATCCAAGGGAGCCCCAGTTCCTAAAAGAATGATTAATTTTCCTAATGGGGAACACCCGCTTAGATAGTGCTAATTTTATGTAGTGCATGTAGAAATTTATATTGCGATCGAAATGTTCACCATGGGTAGCACACAGTAGTCCGATATTTAAGGAAATGTCTGGCGGGTACACCGTTAGAAAAACCAATAAGGATAAGCAAAAGATCTCCTATCTGTGTGTTTTTTTTTCTTTGTTTCTCTCTGGGGTTGAGTGCCGGTTATGGACCAAAGTATTCTTTTTTCTGGATAAATCCACTCGAGAAAAGAAACACGATAGTCAGTATTCTGGAACAAATGTTATATAGACATTTGGCCGCCACAAGCGGATCAGATTTGCTGTAAACAATTTGGGTAATTTCTTGTCCAGTTTATGATCTTATTCTTAAAGTTTATATGTGAGAACTCTCTCTCTGGAAGAAAGCAAGAGGACGGCACAGGTCAAAATCTAAGACCCGATAATATTTTAAGAATGTTTCTGGAGCTATTCAAACCGCTAGATCGCAAGGGCTGTGATCGCCAAGAGGTGGAAAAAAACAAACATTTTAACAATGATATCAATATTATAATCTCAAACGCATTAGGTAAGACCTCTAGATCACTCCGGTATTAAATTATATACTGCTCAAAAAAAGTTAAAGGCCACTTTCAATTTTTAGGTCATTTCAACAAAGCTGTTTTTTTTTTAAACCTGAACACTCAGTCAAAAAAGTTTTGCTGCAATTTGTTGCATGCTTAAACAATGTTTGTTAATCTGACAATAAATCAAATCTGTGTTACGTGTGTGTACCTCCAAGGTCAATCAAATGTACGTGGTGGAAAGGGAAATAATGCATGTTTGAAAATGCTTCCTATGGCAAAGCCTGTTGATAACATTGCTGAAGTTTGCTTTTCACATGCAAGTCGTGACTATAGTGAACACATGTCACCCACTTTTCGGAACGAACGGGCAATGGGTATGTTTGTCTTACGGCACTTCAGGCTCTAGGACTGATTCTATCCTGCAGGATGACAATGCCCGACCACATATGGCTGGGGTCGTGAACGACTTCCTACAACAGCAACATGTCACCCGCTTAGACTGGCCAGGTTACTCTCCTGATCTCAGTCCGATAGAACATGTATGGGAAGTGCTAGGACGTAGACTTAGAGAAAATCATCCACCTGCTACTGACCTCAATCAGTTGTTCCTCTTCCTGGAGCAGGAGTGGCAAGCGATCCCACATACTAGCAGATATCAACAATTCCTGCGGCAGACTGATAATGAGTTTTAGGAGACTGCACATATATACTGAATCGGCCCGATCTCGCCCACGTCTGGCAAAATCGTCGAACAACGTCCAATCTATTATCAGGTGTTAATCAGAGGTTTCAGATCTTGGCTCTGACGTCATAACGTGACCGCCAGTGGCCTGCCTCCTGAAGGAATGTCAGTAAGAGATACCGAAATAGTTTTATTTTAATAGCCCGAGAGAGAAGACAACAAAGGGCGAATGTCGTGGCTGCTAGCATGACAACTTATTGCATACCAACCAGCAAGCGTGGGAATTCCACTCGAGTTGTTTAGTTGTAAGAGAGAAAGGGGTGACTGAGGGATTAAAGAGAGGCTCGATTTTCATACGTCACATCGACACTCTTCTCCCTCTATGGCAAAGCCATTACATACCCTCTAAAGAGCTGCACCAGGATATTTTTTATTCATCTTTCCATTCCTCTCTTCCTATCACATCTAACATATACACCAACAAAAACTTATATCATCAGATTCATCATTCATTTATTTATATACATTCCAAAAATTATAGCAATTGACCAAGAAACAAAAGACGTTACAAGTCACCCACTATAAAAAAGGGGGCGTTGTGAAAAAGAATGCAGCTGCAGGGCAAATTTCTGCCATTTTAATGCAGTGTGCTAAAGGTTAAACTGTCTGCTCATCACCCAGGCCACACAAGACTGGATGAAAGCAGATATCCTTCTCTGATCCAACTGACTTTAATAAAGTGTTCTGAGAGTCTTGTGGCAATCCTAAGAAGTTGAACTCTTTCAACTGTTACAAAGTTTTTACTTCTCACCTAGATGTTACTGATTTTGCTCCCTACAAAACTTAGATACACTTATTTCTAAAGATCTAGCTATTCTCTATTTTTTTTTTTTTTTTTGCTTTGTAATCTTCATTTTGCCTTATGATGTAGACTGAGCACACAATTTTAAGTTCCCTGTATTTCAATGTGCTTCATTTCAGATGGACACACACCAGATAAGTTCAGTGATATGTCCTTGGCAGCAATGTTACTTCATAAATATCATCATCATACTCCTTATCATTAGCTCTACCATCATCATCACAACTATTATTAGTATGAGAATCATCATCAAATATCTCCAGTATCATCAATATCATCAGCAGAGTCAATAAAATCTTATTACCACCACCACCATTATCATCTTCATCATGATCATTACATCTAAGATCACCAACACAAACTTATCATCACCATATACCTTCTTCCTATCACAAATCATGAGCCCCACCATCAACAGAAACACCAAACCATCATCATCAAAAATATTAATATGAGGCTCATCATCATCATCAGTATTACTACCATCATTATCAGAATATGCATCATCACCACCATCATTTTTGTCACGGCCATCACAATCGTCCTCATTAATTCAGTACATCACAGTCATCAATATCATCCTCATTAATTCAGTACATCAATATCATCATCATAATCACCACTAAAATCATCACTAACAATTTCATCACCATAACTATAATCATCATCTCCATCAATATCAGCATTATCATAATTATTATAATCTCCATTAATTTCAGCATTATTCCTATCACAGACATCCTTGTTTTCATTATCACATTAAAATCGTCATCATCATTAAAATGTACCTTTAAGGCATGGGAATAAACTGTTGAAAATTGATTGTAGCCAATCTGTGACAAGGAGACAGCACTTTACATAACATGATCTGACTACACAGCTTGTTGCTGCAAAGGCGATTAAGATCTTGAATTAGAATAAATACAAAAGACTGGGTCATATCAGGGATGGACCAGATCAGATTTTGCAAAGCCTGGATAAGAAGATCAGCTGTAAAGAATCAATAATTCTTTATTACATTCATTTTCATCAACTTGTTCAAAGTATTAATGATGTAACTAACCTTGCATATCAAACAGAGACGAGGCATCTGTTGCACGATTATTTGGGGCTTTCATAATAGGGTTGAGGTAACTCTTGTAATCCTTGAGCATGCTGGCAGTGAACCTGAGGAACACTTCCTGTATGGCAAGCTCTAGCTGTGTCTAATTGGATAAGAAGGGCATACATACAACATTAAATGATGTTATGAATCTATATATAAAAGACGTTTCACAAATTACTTGACATGATACTTATTATATCTTAAAATAATTAAAGGGTACTAGGTAAATAGAACCCAAGTACAGTATGTTACTTCAGAAAAGAATCATAATACAAAATATAATAGTCATGTGTTTGTTATAAAACTTTGCTGACTTATGCTAACTGGATATACAATTAGAATCTTGAGCTTTTACTTCCAAGGATTAAAGAAGAGTTGAAATACTCACATGTAAGTAAAGAATTTTACTTCATTTCTTGAACAAATTTTTTACATGTTGACACTTCACAAGACATAACGACATGTCAACACACCACAAGACATAACAAACATTTTGTCCTTTAGAAACTGTGAAAACAAAAACTATGATAATTAACAAAGCAGACCATAAGCCAACATCAAAGGTAAAAATTAATGTCAAGAGTTTCTCATATCATGGTCACAAAGATGCCAGATGTGAAACAGAAATCAAAGAGGAGAATAGGAATGGCTAAGCTACATTCAACAACATTTGTGTTATATATTCTCTTCATTACACTGTGATGTAGAAACATGGACAATGATCAAGCAGTTGGAAGACAGAACTAGAACCCTTGAGAAGTGGATATATGGAAGAATGGGGCGCATCTTATAGAAAGAGAAGAAGACAAAGAGGGAAAAGCTAGGAATGAAAAGAGAGTTAATGAAGGAGATCAAAGTTAGACAGCCAAAATATTTTGGCCACATAAAAAGACATATGGACCATAATGGGTGGAAGAGTTGAAGGCAAATGCGCAAGAGGAAGACAGCACTATAAATGGGAAGATAAAATCAGAGATGGACCAGAAAACAGTCTATCAGAGCATACCGTCAAGGCAAGAGACAGAAGATGGAGATTCAATGCAGCCAATCTTCAATGTACAGATGGCAGCTTATGATGATGATGACATCAGATAAGAACCTACAGCATGTGAGAATATTCTTCAGCCAATATGATAAAGCGTTACGCATAACATATATATCTACTGAATTAATACGTCACCTGTCTGTTTTTAAACATCACCCAAAGAATATAAAAAAATTTTTTTAATATTTTAAAACACAGGCTATTAATGCACTAAAAAGCCTCCAATAATTTTTAATTCAGTACTTTTATCAACAATCCCCTAAAAAAGCGTGGGGCGCTTAAGCGCTTATCATATATTTTATCCATAAGTGTCTGATGAAGTATAAAGCAGAAGTTAATTTCATGTAGAATCAGCGCCCCAGGCTTTTTGTCAATTTGATGTTACATTTTTTGACTGCAAGCTATAAACTTCATGAAAAATTATTTGTGGCTTTTAAGTGCATTAAAAACCTGTGTTTAAAATATTTTTTTTCTTCTTTTTAGTGTTATTTTGTTGTTGTTTGTACATTTAAGTCAAATATAATTGATCCGCTAATGACATTATCAGTTTGCGATAAACGAGTCCAGAGCACAGGAGGCGGATTTCATTATTCAGTATATTACACGGAAAGTAAATTTTTTTTTTAAAATTTTGATAAGAGTTGTAAATTACATTTTTTTTAATGTAGTTGTCAGTTGCGTGTATGTCTGTGCACACGTGTGTGATAGTGTGTGTGTGTGGAGGGGGGAGGGAGGAGAAGTTTCAATATTTTTCTCAAGAAAGACAATCTTGTTGGAAGAATACACCTAGATTATTTGCAGTTATCGCTCATTCCACTGATGAAACAATACAAACAACAAAATTAATATTAATTTTAATGTTATTAATTTTATTATTTTTACGACTGATTATTGTATTGTCATCGGGAATACACAAATATGCCAAGTTTCAGAGCTATTGCTCATCTGGAAGTGATCGAAAAATCGATTGCAAGATTTGAAGGTGACATACCTTGCAAGTTAAAGAAAAGCATGTAAAAAAAATTACATCCATTTTGGGGGAACTTTCATTGCCACATAAGGTACAAAAAAATTATAACAGATCTTTTTTTTTTCTACCCCAATTCTTAAAGACAAAATGCACATAACTTTTGTTGTTTTCAACTGATTTAAAAAATTCAAAAAGAATTTTTCTTTTGGGCATTATTCTCGACTACTTCACTGCTCTGACCAATGATTTAAAATGTACATTTTAAAAATGCGTTGGGAATGTTAGGATATGACACACATTGAGGACATCGGCTGAAATCATTACAAGGAAGCCCTTGTTCTCATACCTCCAGTGCAAAAGAAATAGAAGACAGAAAAGCACGTGGATAAGGGAAATTGATACAGATTGAAAAGGAACAGAAAGACATGTAAAGTGCCTAAACAGATGGCATAGGACAAGTGGCCTTGGCGATTTGAGTGAAGCCTTGGCGATTTGAGTGAAGCCATGGTGATTTGAGTGAAGCCTTGGCGATTTGAGTGAAGTCAGCGATTTGAGTGAAGTCTTGGCGATTTGAGTGAAGTCTTGGCGATTTGAGTGAAGCCTTGGCGATTTGAGTGAAGGCGATTTGAGTGAAGTCTTGGCGATTTGAGTGAAGACTTGTGCTCCACAGACAGCTAATGGATGATGATGAAGATGATTTTATCAAATAAAAAGACATTAACATTTTAATACATACTTCATGGCCCCTCAAAATACACCAGTTTGGAACCTCTACCTAAGCTACTTGCGTGGAAGCATCTTGTTTCTGTTAAACTGTATTCTTTTTTGTTGTAACCATAACTGTATTCTTCTTCTTCCTTGTTCGCCTTCAGACTTCCACATTAATGACTCTAATAAAAGCAGCTGTCAACTCAAGGTTTCTGACATCTCGTTCACCTTCAGACTTCCACATTAATGACTAATAAAGGCAGTTGTCAACTCAAGGTTTCTGACATCTCGTTCACCTTCAGACTTCCACATTAATGACTCTAATAAAGGCAGTTGTCAACTCAAGGTTTCTGACATCTCCAAACAGTTTTTTGTTGACAGAAGTGGGTTGTTGCCATATGCTACTCCTTTCATTACTGTAGGTTGGGCAGATCTGCAGCAGGTGTTCAGCTGTCTTCAGGTTGGTGCCGCAGGTGTAGAGATCTGTTGCACCAATTTTGTACTTGTGGTATAGATGGTATCTCAATCTGTTGTGTCCAGTGCGTAGCCGAAAAATGGTGACCTGTTCTCTCCTAGATAGCTGATGATATGCATCATTTTTTAAATGACCTGGGTGCTCTCTTTCCCATTTAGACTTGAAAGTAGCTTTTATAGTAGTTTTTGCCATTTCGTAAGTTGTCTCCATATCATTTTGTTGCAAGGCTCCTCCTTCCTTAGCAAGTTTGTCTGCCTCCTCATTTCCTGATATGTTGCAATGGGCTGGTATCCACTGGATTGTGCACTTGTTGAAGCATTTGGCCAGTCTTTCAAGACAGTTTATCAGATCTTTCAATCCTTTAGCATGGTGGCTCTTCAGAGCTGTTATTACCGAGAGGGTATCTGTAAAGATTACTATTTGTTTTTCTGCATGTACTTTGCTTTCAATAAGGGTTTCCGCTGCCTGTTTCAGGACTTCTGCTTCAGCATTGAAGTTATTGCAGTATTTGCCAGTGGCGATTGCCACAGAGTGGATTCTATTCTTTAATTTTATGAGGATGCCTGCACCCCCATTTTCAACTGCGTTTTTTGCTGATCCATCAGTATATGCATGTGTCCAAAGCTTTGCTGGAAATTTGTGGTCAATATACTTGGTTGCTATACACTTTCTTTGTGTTTCTGTCTGTGTTCCCTTACTTTCAATGCCTGGAATATCATGCTTTAGCTCAGGAAAGCATCTTATTTTCCAAAGTGGGATAGTTGTGCTTGTTGGATAACTGTACAATATACTGTACAAGTTCTTTGATCATCATTTTACACACACATATCATAAGTCGTAAAGTTATCTTAAGGAATTACACTAAACTTTTCATGGCTCACATTTTGTTTCCTGCGCTTGAAATCCTGATCAAAATGTGTCATCTCTAAGGAGAGCTCTTCGGCATCATTCTTCAGCACATTGGGCTGGCTTGATTTCTCATAGAGCCTAGTTAAAGACTCATACATCACACGTGCAGGTTTCTGAGGAGACAAAACATGCCTTTTATCAAAAGGATTAATTATACACAGCAGAAAAAATATGACAAATATGATTATGAAGATACAATAAGGAAGGCAATTCACTTTTAATGTGATTACAATGCTCCACCATTTAAAACATGTGCAGACATCACTGTGAAATAATGAAAAGTAAAAAACCAAAAAGTCAACGAACCTTTGGCAACAGCTTGAAGTTCAAGGACTTTTTGTCTTCAGGTCTGGTAGGAAGTGTTTAAAGTTTAGTAAGTAATGACAGTAATGAGATAAAACCCTAAATTCATTTAACAAACGAGGAAATAAAAGTATAAATCACATTAAACACATACATTCACATGTCAAAAAAACAATGTCAAGTACACTCATCTATTTAAAAAAAAACAATGTCAAATACATTCACATGTCAAAAAAAATGTCAAGTACATTCATTCATTTTCTTTTGTGTTCCTTACAGAGCACAGAGCCACAACTGTAGCTGGTCTTGTCTGCAGGAAGCCTGCATCAATCATTCACATGCTCTTGCAGCAATCTATGTCAAGTGCACTCACATGTTTAAAAAAAATGCAAGTGCATTCATGTCAACAACAACAACAAAAAACAACTATGACTAGAACATTCACATCAAAAAAGATTAATCAATGGCACATGCTACTCCAACATCAACATCATAGTACTTACTTACTTAGTCGTTCCCCTTCTACCGTGAGGTGTAGAGGTTTGGAAGAGAGAGCGCCAGACCATTCTATCAGCTGTCTTCTTTCTGGCCTGGTTCCATTCTAGTCCTCGGTGCTTCAAAGATTGTTTAATGTTGTCCTCCCAGCGGACTCTGGGTCGTCCTGGAGGTCTGGATCCCTGGCTCTTTGTTTCCCATGCTTGTCGTGGTAGCCGATCTTCTCCCATTCTGCAGACATGGCCAAACCATCTTAGTTGGGACTGTTCTATTTGGGTCTGCAGCGGATGGGATTTTAGGCCTTGACGGATCGTCTGGTTGCGGACCATGTCTCTTCTTGTTACTTCAACCACTTTCCTCAGATACCTCATTTCTGAGGTTTGGATCTGGCTTTTGTGGGTTGTAGTCATTGCCCACGACTCGCATCCATATGTCAAGACTGGGACATAGGTGGAGCGGTATACAGCCATCTTCGTTTTCTTACCAACCTCTTTCTTGCTGAGGAATCCACGATTTCAACATCATAGTGCCATAATTAACTTTATCAGTGTATCAACACTCAAAGGAAAATAGCAAGTTTTGGTAACTACCATAAACTGCTTTTCACTTACGTATGAATCCTGTTTGTATCCAGATCAACACATATAACATCTGGTGGTGGGTCATACAGGTCAAAGTAGCGAGAATCAACCCCTGAAAATAATTAACACTTCTAAAACTGCATTGAATTTGTACTAAACAAATTTACTTGTGAACTATCCATCTTCTTTTACCTTTTTTGCTTCGTATGGAGCATGAAGCCACACCTGCCAGCTGATACCCTTACAGGAAGCCTGCATGAAAGCATTCATATGCTCTTGCAGCAGTGGTTTCTGTAACAATTTGTTTGACATGATGATGTTGCCAACCCAATGCACAACCTCACATTAATCACCTCTAATGATATGCCTGAAGGAGCACAGTCCTATTCTTTCGCTGTCTTCTCACAGACCTCTGGGAACTATACAGGGTCTATGTGATATCAGACAACTTCTTCTTCTTCTTCGTACACTCTCAGACAACTTGAGAATGCTGTGCTTCTTTCTGATTTAAAAAAATCGCACTTGATGAGTTACCATAGATGAGTCTTCAATTAATTAAATAACAAGTCACTAAAACAAAGCAATTTTTTTAACACCTCATATCAGCTTCATAAGCCTATGGATGAACAACAAGCACTCTTCTTTACTATTACAGCCACATCAGAACTGATTTCAAAATAACCATAAAGGTACTGTACTAACAAAGTGATGCTTTTGTTACTTTTTTAATATACAAAGGCAAAAGATAAGTTACTTTTTATTTTAATATACAAAGGTAATAAGATAATTAACATTAACTTCTTACCAACTATAAAAGGAAATGGAGCGCTCAGTACATCTGAGAGACCCAGTGGACACAAAGGTATATATGGACACTGCCAGTGGAATGGGAATATCATCTGATATGTAGAGAAGCAAACCAATTAGTACTTCTTGTCAACTTCTTAAAATATGACTTTGTAAATCCTGAATGTTTAAATATATGACAATTTTCTGTGATGGTTCAAGAAAAAGATAAAGAGAATGAAACAGACAGAGAGGCAGATACAGAGAAAGACTGAGAATTAAATCTGGATTGATACTCACTGTTGAAACTGCTTCTGCCACTTCTGTCAGCACTGTCGGTCGTAGTGAATGCAACAAGATCTTACTCTCTAACAACACAAACAGAAGAAGGTTCATGGTGAGTTCAGGGCCCAGATTCCTCAGGACAGTGACAAATGATGCTCCACTGAAAAATGCAACAACAAAAAAATGTATAATTTTCAATGGTTCTGGAAATGTTGCCCATTAAAAAAATATACTTTATTGTGCCACAGCAAAAGTACATTGGTAAATGTGTCACAAAAGGTGACTCAGTTGCTTCTTGAAGCAAAAACACAAACTTTATCATGGCTTTAAAATATATTGCCCAAAATACTAGCAACAGCATCATCTTGCCATTATAGTTTGTCACAGTAAATTTGTAAGATAATTGTGACATGCAGAATTAATGTGATAAAATCACATTAAGACTGTGGCAGCAGGCAACGTAAAAGATATTATGATGTAGTAGGTTATGTAAGACTGGTACATAAATGGACAGTTACAGTACAATGTTAAATGGGTATTCGTGTAGGAGGTTTTAAGTCAAATAAGCTAAATCTAGAACTAATGTGGTAAGAACAAAAGTGGCAAATTTAATGGGAAATATGCAACAATAAGCGACTAGTGAGGTTATGGTGCCATTCAGATGGTCATGGGTCAAGTATCCAGTACATCTATCCTTTCTGTAATGTCAGTTTATTTTACATCACTTTGTTTCTGGAAATTTAAAAAACCCATAAAACTTGTTAAGTCAAATGGCAGTTATTGCTCCCTTGTTTAGACATTTGTTTCCAATGTATATCCAATGGATATAAGGGATGATATAATGATTTAAAAATAGGAAGTGACTTTTCAATCATCCTGTAGTTTTTCACTTCTTGCTTTCTTTATACCTGTTTATGTGTATTGTTTATTTACTATTCACAGGCCTTGGGTTTACATTTATTTCATTACCCTTCTAACACATAATGGCTTGTAATGGTGACAGTACTTAACAACTGGTAACTTCTGCCACTGTATTTCTTAAGCTTGAGCTGTTGGAAGCTACTGAAAGCTAGGCTGACTGGCCAACAAAACAGTGCTCACAGACATTTATTCTTATCACAGAACTCTCTCTCTCTCTCTCTCTGTGTGTGCATGCACACGCGTGCGTGAATGCGCCTACGCATGTGAGAGTGTTGAAATTATAGAAAACATTCCTGATATTGAGAGAAAGAACAGCCAAAATGAAACAGAAAGGAGAGTCCTAACCACAAAATATATAGAGAAACATTACCCAAGCATCACCTGGATCCATGGCATACACAGATGGATCAGCAACTAATGCAACAGAAGATGGGGGTGGAGGAGTCTTCCTGAGCTTAAGCAATGGCACACAAAAAAAGATAGCAGTCACAACAGGGAAATTTTCAACTAACTTCAGAGCAGAGGCAGAGGCCTTAAAAACTGCATCAGAAATTCTAATGACAGAAGAAAGCTCAGAGAGACCAGTAGCTATCTTCTCAGATGCGCTGTCAGTGATTACATTGCTGAAAAGTCAAAGTAATGCAGAACTGGATGACCTAAGAGTAACACTTCACAGACTATGTCAGCAATACAAATGAGTCGTGATATAGTGGGTCCCTTCTCACTGCAACATCCCTGGAAATGAAGAGGCTGACAGATTGGCAAAGGAAGGGGGAAAGCTTTCTCAACTTGACACAAACATAACTTATGAGGAGGCCAAGAGTTTTATCAAGCGCAGGTACAGGCACAAGTGGGAAGAAGAGCATCCAGGCCACACAAAAAATTATCTGTATTACCAGCTCAGCAGAAGTGAACAAGTGGTAATCTTCAGACTTCACACAGGTCATAACAGATTGAGATACCATCTATTCAACAAATTAAAGATAGGAACTACTGATAAGCGTGACTGTGGCACCGATAAAATGACTGCCGAACATCTGCTTCAAAGGTGCCCAACATATGAGGAGCAGAGAAATCACATATGGCCATCACTAGTATCATTCCTGGAGAAAATCTACGGAGATATCAACAGCCTCAGGCTGACCACTGCTTTCTTTGAACTTATTCAAGTTGACATCTGAGGGTGAGCGAAGAAGAAGATGTGAGAGTGTGTGTAAATAAAAAAAATGTATTTTTTTTTAAAAAGCAATGCACAACAGCAATGTACCTTTGAGGCAAAGGTGAGTCTTCTGGCATACAGAGTGACAAGGAATCATTGGTCAGCTGAACAAGTATTCTGGGACGCTCTGGAGATGGGTATGGCACATCATACATAAAATGAGAAATGTGGCGCTCAATGGGAACTGTGTGGGAACCAGTGATAGAAATTTTGTACAGGTGTGACAAGAACTTTTTGAAGGCATCAAAAAAGGGCCAATGCGAAAGCAATGAAATGGATTTGCAGGCATGAACTGTCTTGAGAATACGATACTGCTCTCTTATATGCTTGTTCTTAAGGCCTAAGGCTCGCATCTGCATGTCTGTCAGATCCTCTTCTTTGTATTCCTCATAGAAGCCAATTGCTGCACCATAAACCTATTAAAGATATACAAAAATATATCTGTGAAAAGTGAATGTTTCTGTGGTCACTTCTACAACTATACTTTATAAACTTGTTAGGCTAAATAATAAAATTAATAATCTATCAGCTTATTTGGTGCTGATAAAAATATGAACACACTTTTCTGTTGGGAGTTAGATAAAATACAGATTTAGATAGTTTTTAAATTTTATGATAATTCAGCTACCCTAGTATCAAACAGTACAGGTCGTATGCACATGTATCATCATATCTGTCACTCTTCTTTTATGACTTGTCACAATTCAAGATAATTATGCTACAAGAAAGATGAAAAGCGAGGGAAATAGTTCTGGTATTACATAAATCCACAACCCTGGAAGCAAAATCTTTTCTTTTCAACAGAATTTTTAGTAAAATAAATAAACAATAACAGCATGCATTAGTATGTTAATTTCATGATAAATAATAATTTCATTAATTATTATCATTTTCTGAAAATACTGAAGGATCCTTAGATGCATCTGATATCAAGTGAGGACACAGTCTCCTCTACTGACTATTAAAACTAGTCTGACCGTAATGTAAAAAAGGAAAACAACAAAGTGATTTATGATTTTCTTACTTTTTTTCTCTGAGGATTTCTTCCTATACAGACACACATCCTATTAAAATCATCTGTCACGTCACTATGAAATAGCAATCAATGTTTGGATCATCTTCATCAAGAATGGTAGCAGCTGTCAAAATGTAGTCAGAAACCTCTACCTATTGTTTTAACATCACCCGATACGGTGGCTAAACAGCCTCATGAATCACATGAAACTGATAAAGGATGGCTGTTAACTCTGGGCACCAGCTACTGTTGCACAAACATGTGGCAATCCAGTAAATATAGTTTACAAATCACTCTGCCAACCAACTTTAAAACTATGGAATTCTTGAAGAACTAATATTTTTTTATATTTTGTGATCTGCATTATTTTAATTTGCGCATCAAGAGAGATAAGATTAACACTTTTTAGATTTCAACTCTGCATAAACTGACTTTCATAACAAATTTTTCACTTTTAGTGGGAAATACGCAACCATAGTGATGATGATACAGAGGTTTGTACAACTTATGAAAGTGACCACTACCGCTGTTTACCTTCTCTCCTCCTGCTCCTGTAAGTATAAAAGTAGAAAAACTCGGAACTGGATGTTGAGCTTCAGCTGACCAGCACTCAATGGTGGCCCCCATAGGAAGACAGAACATGGGGACAGAACTCGGCAGTGGAAAATCATCATAATCCTCTGCAGGGTAGCGACCAAGGATAGCTAAGAATAAAGTAGGTTGTTCAGATTACAATTCTGTGACCAAACTAATATATACTTTAAACAATAGAAAGCAGAGGTCAACCAGAAGTAAACCCCCTGACATATCTTCTTTGACTAAGTATTCATTCCTATGCATGAGGTGCACTGCAGCGGAGAACAAACATCACTATAGCTGAGAACAAACATCTTTAAGATATGCTGAGTTCTAACCTTAATCATCTCTTAACTTCCAATAACCTTTTAGCTTACCAGATCATTCGTGCCATATATATCTTTTCTTCTTCTTCTTCTTTGATCCTTAGCCGCCGACCGCCAAAGCAGTCAGTGGCCATCACGCCTGGTGGCGTCTTGTAGGGCAACAACAAATTGATTCCTCTTTGCTCGGTCGGTGGCCATCCTTCGTACAGTGCCCCAACTCTGATTCATTCTTTGCATCTCAGCCTCCACAGTCCTCAGCCAAGTTGTTTTTGGTCGGCCTCTCTTTCGTTTTCCTTCAGGGGTCATTAGCATAGCTGTTCTTGTGATGGCATCTGGGTCTCTTCTGAGGACATGGCCAACCCAGCTCCAGTGTCTGCCAGCTATGATGGTGTGCATGTCCTCTTGCTTGCTCCGAGTAAGCAGATCTTGGTTGGTGATGGTATTCGGCCAAAAGATTCTGAGAATTTTTCTTAGGCATGTTGTGTGAAAAGAGGACAATTTCGACATTTCCTTCTCTGTAACTCTCCAGCATTCCGCACCACAGAGAAGCACAGAAAGCACACAGCTCTGATATAATCTTAATTTTGTGCTTGTGCTGAACTGAGAGGACTTCCAGATGTTGTTTAGACTAAAAAAGGCTGTTCTTTCTTTGTTCATTCTGTTGTTGATGTCTATGCTTGCTCCGCTGTCTGGTGTTACTATGCATCCTAGGTATGTGAAGGTGTCTGTCTGTTCCAGTTGCTGATTCCTTACTAATATGGGCTCAGGGTTGCTCACATTGAGCATCATGACCTCTGTCTTCTTTAGATTGATGTTCAAGCCCACCTGCTGGCTATACTTATTAAGTCTATCCGTTTTTTCCTGGATGTGTTGATGTGAATGTGCTAGTAGTGCAATGTCATCTGCATATTCCAGATCTTCCAATGTAGAAAATGTAGTCCATCTTATTCCTCTTGGACTGCCCTCTGTTGTCTGGCGCATTACCCAGTCTATGACTGTTAAAAATAGAGTGGTTGATAAGGGGCATTCCTGTTGTACTCCTGTCTTCACCTCAAAGGTTAGGTTGCTCTGCCCAATGCTACACATAAAGTTGGCATAGAGGCTTTTTATGACTGACACTATGCAGCTTGGAATTCCATAAGCCCTCAGTATTTTCCATAACCTGTCCCTATGTATACTGTCAAAAGCCTTTTCAAAATCAACGAAATTAATGTACAGCTGTCTTTGCCATTCTGAGCACTGCTCTATAATGTTCCTGAGGGTAAATATATGATCTATGCAGAGAATTTCAAGAAAGAAAAAAAAAAGAAAAAAGCCATATATATAAGAGAACTTTACTCCTCATGAACTGCATTCAAAAAAAGAAAAACGCTCACTGTGATAGTGCATTTCCAGAGGCTTAAGTTGCTTGCAGTCGTTGTTCAATATAGTAAATTGATCTGATTAGACTTTCACCCTCCAGAGCTTCAGGCACCCTTGACTTATATATCTCTAATATTGCATGAAGATAAAGAAAGAACAGTCCCACTGCTTCCTCAAGCCACGTTAGCGTTCTCACATTCTGTTACAGAGTTTCCTATCATATCTTATATGTAACAAATGTTCCTGTTCATTTCAGTAACTACTCTTGTTTACTTTAATTCTTGTTTACGTTTGTTTATCTTCTCTGTGTCCCTTTGTTGTCACGTGGCTGATGAAGTGTTTCTGTTGTTTTGTTACCTTGTAAAACTCACTCATACTACTTTAAATCATCTTATAGATAAACTCTACTGCCTTGTGAATACTACTGGATGGAGAGGAAAATGCTTGAACACTACACCTGTCAAGATGGAATATGCTAAAGAGACCAAGACCACAGGCTAATTCATGGGGTTCACATAACAATACATTTTACATACAAAAGTACTCACAGGCTTTGTACGCCAGAACATCAGTTTTCACCATTGCCTTTTTGTAGCAAAGAAATACATCTGAACCCAACTGGAAATACAAAGAGAAAAATAATCTTTATAACTTCAAAAATACTCAAAACATGAACTGGATTCATATATGGCATGGCACAAAAATTCAGCTGTCATTTTAATATGGTGCCTAATGCGCAAACTTATATCACATTCACTTAGCAAACAAATATCAAGTGGTAAGAGAAATGGCAAGAAATGTAATTTAGCATCCCCAAACTGTACTAAAAATGGAACAAAACATGCATTTTTCGGTTTTAAACATTAATATGCATAATATGGTGGTCATTTTAATTAATATACCAATGCCCTTGTCTTTAGCTGCTCGATAAGCACTTGTTCAATATAATACTGTTTCTATTTTTGCCATATGCTCATTATATGCTTTAAAAATTCAATCTTACACAGCATGCAAAATTCCGTGGGAGGCAGGAATATTACTTTCAAGTTCATTCAGGGTGGTTGGAGGGCCAAGACGCAATGTCATTGCTAGCAAAATGAAGCATGACCAAAAAATGGAGTGCAGTTCTTAGGTAATCCATAACATAGAACAAGATCTTAGTTGCTACAAGGTGTTTCTTTAAGAGCATAAGGTGGCAAAACATAGCAAGCTCGATTTGTTTTTTTTTAAATCTCATCAATATCTTCTGCCCCATTGACCAAGTAGTTGCGCCTTCTACATCTGCAGCCAGGAAAACTGTTTTAAAAAACTACAGAACCTTCTGCTAAGCAGTTATCTGAAGATGAAAACAGCTCTGCTGTGACAACTGTAGCCCTACAAGTGACAGAAGTAGTAGCAATAAAGTCCTATAATATTTTTAAAATATTTTTTGTAAGTACAGTACATACATAACATTATATTTAAGTTCAATATGTTTGATAAATATATGGTTAAAAATGATGTTAACTATTTAGTTTTTGTTTTGTATCACTTTTATTTAATTTTGTTACAGTTTTCTGAACCTTGGAAATGAATTAATTTGTTTTCTATTAACACTTTGAGTACCAAGGCTTCTCAGTAGCAATTACCTTCAAGTACCAAGGGTTTTTAGGAAAAATGTGCCATTTGGGGTGATGAAATTAATTTTTTTTAAATCACTGAGACCGAATGAGTCGACAGATTGGCATGAAACTTTCAGGATGATATGGGAAGTGGATAAGGTGTCGCGTGGTGACCTAGTTTTGTGTTCAGGTCATGTGATCATGGCAGCCATTTTGAATATTAATGAGGCAATAGACAAATATTGGCATGCATGAAATAGGAGCCGCGGTAGCATAGTGGTTAGTGCACTGGCTTCCTAGCGCAGTGGTCTATGGTTCGATCCCCAGATGAGGCGGAAAAATTTTTAGGCCACAAACGGCTCCTGGGTCGACCCAGCCCCAAATGGGTACCAGAGCTACTCTGGGAAGGTTAAGGCGGCCGGCGTGATGCCGACCACATCACCCCTCGTGTGCCGATGGTCAAGATAATATGGGCCTAACACCATATTCCCAATATGCCTCAATGGGCGTGTAACGGGTTCCTTTACCTTTTTTTTTTTTTACTATTGAAAAATGTATAAAAAATATTATAATCAACTCAAAAGTCATAAGACTTTCCAATATATAATATTATTGTACATTCTTTCTAAAACAAGCAAATATAATATGCTCTTAAAATGATATTGGGGTTAAAAAGCTATTTGAAATGGACACAAAATTCCAGGGTCTGTAATGGCAAAATAGAAATATTCATGCGGTTCCTTCATGATTTCATGCAAAAAGAATTTTTTTAAATACATACTTATCAATTTGCTTTAGCTGGGTGTGATAGTCTAACATAAAATATGGTCACAGATGCAATTATTGTTGCTTTTTCTCTGGCCTTGGGGGCCTATTTCCTTCCTGGTGACAGCATTGTCCTCACTCTTATAAAAAATTGAAAAGCAGGGCTCAACAGAGAGTGGTTTTTCACATTCAATACAAAAGAATCTTTTCTGGACTCTCAGTCAAGCAGAATTACAAACAATGCATCTTGGTCACTGTCAATTGTCTTCATACTGCTGTCAGTAACATTGTTTGCGTGGACTGTGCTGAACAAATTCTATAATGCCACGTATAAGCAACCATGTTTCCCGACCTAGCAAAAACAGATAAACGGCCACGCTTCATGTTATGGTTTTTTTTTTCTTCAAAATTACAGGAAACCCCCTTCTACTGTCTGTAACAGTCTAACCCTAATCATAACGCTCAAATAGGGGTCATCAAAGCCATACAAGTACCACTGAAACTAATCAGCTGCTTCTTTGCCACACCCCCTCCTAGTAGCAGGTCTTTTTCTACGCCCCTGATTCTCACTATGGCCCTGAAAATCGATATCAACCCCTCTGACATAAATGCTGGAACTAGGGCTGTTGCTGTCTGTTTCAGTAATTTCAGGCTGCCCTGCATCAAAACTAGACCAACTGTTGTCACTTTCAAAGGTCAGCTGAGAGCCAGAATCCAAATCATTGCAATATTCACTAGTTTCACACATTTTTAAAGAAATTTCCACCTAAAGATATTTAACAATCAAAGGAGCAACTGAGGGAGTTGCTCGGCCTGGGGACTGCCCGACATCACGCAAGAGACCAAGTAAACGAGCAGGAGAAATGAGCATTAGGACCTGCAGGCTGAGAGAGCCAGAGGTTGAGACCAGATGTCAGGGACTTGTTGCTGCTGCGGTGAGCAACACAGAGGAACAACCTGATGACTTGGAAACCCTCTGGATTAAATTCAAGGATATCATAAAGACAGCTGCTGCAGAAGCATGCGGTGAGGTCCGACTTGGGAACAAGAGAGGGAGGACACCTTGGTGGACAAAGGAAGTCGGAGAGAAAATAGGAGAGAAGAAAATGGCATGGAAACAATACTTGGGAGCTAAAAACACAACAGGACAAATGGAAAAATATAGAGAATATGTGACACTCAGAACAGGGGCAAAGAACAGGGTGCTGGCGGCGGAACAGAGGTCCTGGGAAGAGTTTGGAGAGAGGCTGGAAAAAGATGCGCGGGAAAACCAGAAATTGTTCTATGAGACCCTAAAGAACATGAGGAAAGAAAAACAATGCCCTCTCAGATTTATAAAGGACGAGCAGGGCGGGTTGCTTGCTGCCCCGGGGGAGGTAACGGAAGGATGGAGGGAATGTTTCTCAGAGCTCCTGGATGGTGAGCATGGTGAAGCATCAGAGGTGATAAACACTAGCACAGAAGAGAAAACCAATGATGGTGAAGATGACATAGGGATGGAAGAACTGAGGGCAGCACTGGAGAAAATCAAGATGGGCAGGGCGGCGGGGCATGATGGTATGGCACCAAAGATGGTTAAGTTCATGGGAGCATCATGCGACCTATTACTCTTAAGGGTTTTACAGGCAGCATGGTACAACAGGACCATACCAAAGGATTGGGAGATTGCCATCATAACACCAATTTTCAAAAAGGGTGACAGTCGACAGTGTGGAAACCGTGGAGGCATATCCCTTCTCAGTGTCCCTGGTGGAGTCTGCTCTGGAGTCCTAGAGCGGAGACTCCGACGCCTAGCTGAGCCACAGTTGGATGAGGTCCAGTGCGGATTCCGAGCAAACCAATGTACTCAAGACCTAATCTTCACACTCAGACAGCTGAGTGAAAAGGCCCTTGAGTATAAGAGTGAGATCCATCTTTGTTTCATAGATCTGGAAAAGGCGTTTGACAGGGTCCCCTGGAGCAAACTTTGGGACTGTTTGGCAAGGAAGAATATTCCAGCACCTCTGATTCGTGCTGTACAGAGCTTCTGCAGGTCTTGCAGAAACTGTGTGAGGACAGCAAACCATGGGTCAGAAGAGTTCAGGACCACCACTGGTGTGGGACAGGGTGATATCCTATCACCTTAACTCTTCATACTCCTTATGGACGATGTCATCAAGGCATGTGGGGAGAGAACGGGAGGGTGTTCGGTGGAGTGCTGGAGGATGGGACAGGTTTGTGTTTCGGAGCTAGCGTTTGCTGGTGATGTTGCCCTGGTTGCTGGATCAGAGGCACATCTCCAGTCCAACCTGCAAGTCTGGAGGGAGGGGCTATGGAGGAGAGGGATGGTCATGGGCAGCTCTAAAACAAAATCCATGGTGATATCACGAGAAGAAAGAAGACATCAGATTAAGCTGGGAGAACAGGTCCTGGAGCAGGTCGACCACTTTAAATACCTCGGAGCTATTATAGACCGAAAGGGAGGCATCAAAGAAGAGTTGGCCACTCGAAAAGCAGCAGCTGGGAGACCTTTTCAGGCCATAAATCGAGGATTCCTCAGCAAGAGAGAGGTTGGTAAGAAAACGAAGATGGCTGTATACCGCTCCACCTATGTCCCAGTCTTGACATATGGATGCGAATCATGGGCAATGACTACAACCCATAAAAGCCAGATCCAAACCTCAGAAATGAGGTATCTGAGGAAGGTGGTTGAAGTAACAAGAAGAGACATGGTACGCAACCAGACGATACGTCAAGGCCTTAAATCCTACCCCCTGCAGACCCAAGTAGAACAGTCCCAATTAAGATGGTTTGGCCATGTCTGCAGAATGGGAGAAGATCGGATACCACGACAAGCATGGGAAACAAAGAGCCAAGGATCCAGACCCCGAGGACGACCCAGAGCCCGCTGGGAGGACAACATTAGACAAGCTTTGAAGGACCGAGGACTAGAATGGAACCAGGCCAGGAGGAAGACAGCCGATAGGATAGTCTGGCGCTCTCTCTTCCAAACCTCTACACCTCACGGTAGAAGGAGAACGACTAAGTAAGTAAGTAAGATTTAAACATTAACTACCGCAAGCCGCTGTCAGCGGCTCACAAAATAATCACATTTCGACCGCAAGCCGCTCAGAGTGCCAATCTAATTTTAGTAATAAAATGAATGAAAAATGTACTGAAACACTTTCTGATCTGGTTCGAGATTTTAAATTGCCACCGGAAAACAATTTCCCAAAGCATGGTTGTTGTAGAACACTGGAAAATTGATATTATGTTCATATTTTTCAGCGTTTTGGGTTAGTTACCAAATCGTGTAAAACTGTTTACCGTGGCAACTAGTGATAGGACTACAAAAAATGCGTGTACATCTCGTCTAGCGGCTGAATAGGATAGAAACGTGTTTCAACAATTGACTGATAGATCTAGCGACGAGGACAAGAGTGAAAACGGTGTGCACATTGATTGAAATTGTGATTTTGATAGAGATGGGGCGCAAGCAGTTATAATTGTGAAAATATTGCAAGTCCTCGGCCATTGGAGGGCCTTGAAATAGCAACAACCTCTATTAGAGTTACAACCGGTGTTTATTGTAATAGTACATTCATTTATCTTTAAAAGGACGTGTAATTCATAAAAATCTGTAAACAATTACAAAAACTGCAGCTTACTTTGTGCAAACACCTACAGGATGAAAATGGGAAAAATTTTTTATTCGGCCACAGTGTGTTTTTCAATTCGGTAGTTAATGTGTTAATCAAAACACGTGAAAAAATTTTCTGGCCGCATTGAGCATTTCTCAATAAAATTGAGTTACTTCCCTTGATATGCGTTATATTTAGACACTTGCCGTGATGACATTTTATGCTGATGCTATACTTACGCCAAAAGGCGACATTGGTACTCTACGGAAAATAATGCTTGTGGCCAGTAGGCGCCATGGTACTCAAAGTATTAAGTCTTATAGGAAATGATATTTTCTTTGGCGCTTTTTCAGTTTTTCAGTGCTCAATATTTCAGGAACAAATTAACAGCGATAAGCGAGAGAATGCTGTAGTTTTATAAGGTAACAAAGCACAGAACAACTGTGTTGTCAGCACCTTGTTTTATTGCCTTGAAAATTATCTACTTTAACAGTCTAAATGACTAAACACTAAGGCCAAACTGTATTAATATTCATAATTTTGTCACTTAGTATAGTACATGTAATATTAGAATTGCAGATAAAGGCCCCCAGACCCCCTAGTTTCTTGCAATACACAGCGGCTGGGAACTTCTGATTTTAAAAATCACTTTATTTCCTTCCAGCTGCAAAGTAGACAAATGCCTGTGTGGTGGCACTGCAATGTGTAAAAAAAGCATGGTTCACTCGATTCGACATTATTCTGGCAACTCCTGCGACATGGCTGGTACCAAACTGTATCGGCTACTGCCGTTCCTTTGGATCTACCGGCTGTGTGGAGAGGGGGAACATGCTGCATGGGCAACAGCTTGATCTCCATATAACTGTGCCCAAGCTCGCGCCCTGGAGAGGACACTCCAGCTTCACCCTATAGGTGTCGGCAAAACACGGGAAGTAGCAGTTACCGGTTATAAGCATTTTGCCCAATTGGCGTAGGGCATGGCGCCAGGGGCTACTTCCGACAGTGGGAGAGGTTCTAGGATCTCACTGGACAGCTACCGCCCGCTTCAAGCTGGGCAGCCCCCAGTCAATAAGGTGTTGTCCCGCCACTGTCTGCTTTCCCCATTGGGTGCATGGGGATGAGGGTCAAACCCGAACTGTGGACAGAAAATTTTGCACCAAGCAATTATCGAAAAAATAGAAATAAGCAAACTCTCAGATTGGGGTGCTGGAACGTCCGGACTATGTTGACTGGACTATCCAAAAACCTACAGGATGTAAACGATGTAAGGAAGACAGCCATAATTAATGATGAGCTTAAACGACTTCAGGTGGATATAGCTGCACTTCAGGAAACGCGCCTGGCGGGCTCTGGAACGGTGAGCGAGAAGGACTACACATTTTATTGGCAAGGGAAAGATCTTAATAAAGCTAGAGAACACGGAGTAGGTTTTGCGGTTAAAAATTCGCTAACTAAAATGGTTGAACCAGGCGAGAATGGATCAGAACGCCTGTTAACGCTCCGCCTGCAAACTAGCACAGGTCCCATCACCCTTGTCAGTGTGTATGCTCCTACTCTGTACTCTGCCTCAGAAGCTAAAGATGAGTTCTACGAGAATCTAACAGCAATTATCAAAAGCATACCTAGGCAAGAACAGCTTGTTCTCCTTGGTGACTTTAACGCTAGAGTGGGTGCCGATAATGTTTCATGGCCTTCATGTCTGGGCAGGTTTGGTATTGGCAAGATGAATGAAAATGGACAACGGCTCTTAGAGTTGTGCGTCCACCATGACCTCTGCGTGACCAACACCTACTTTCAGACAAAACCCCAGCATAAGGTGTCATGGAGACACCCACGATCCAAGCACTGGCACCAACTTGACCTGATTCTCGTCAGAAGGCCACTCCTCAGGTCTGTGCTCTCCACGCGCTCATACCATAGTGCAGACTGTGATACAGATCACTCCTTGGTTTGCTGCAAAATCAGAGCACAACCAAGAAAACTATCGTGTCAGACATGAAGGGAAACCACGCATTGATACCAGCAAGATGTCAGACCCTTTCATGATCGCTCAATTCACTGCGACCTTCGAGAAAGTGCTCAGTAGCCCTCAGCATGGTGATACTATTACAGAGAACTGGGAGCATCTACGGAACACCATTCAAAGTACTGCACTTGCCACCTTTGGTAAGAAACAGCAAAGTCAAATGACTGGTTTGATGCTTCATCAGATGTGATGGCACCTGTCATTGAAGCTAAGCGCAGTGCTATGAATGAATACAAACGTTCACCGAGTGCCAGAACCCTACAGATCCTGAGGGCTATGAGAAGCAAAGTTCAACAAACTGCTCGACGCTGTGCAAATGACTACTGGCTCCAGCTCAGTGAGAGCATCCAGATCGCAGCGCAAACAGGCAACATTAGACAAATGTATGACGGTATAAAGAAAGCACTTGGCCCCCATAAAAGTAAGACGGCACCGCTAAAAACCATCAGCGGAGAGAAGCTAACCGATAAGGGTAAGCAGATGGAGAGGTGGGTCGAGCACTACTCTGAGCTTTACGCTAGAGACAATACCGTTACGCCTGCAGCCCTTGATGGTGTCAACAGTCTGCCAACTATGGAGGAGCTGGATGCCGAACCAACATTAGAGGAACTCAGCAAGGCCATTGATAGCTTGGCCTCTGGCAAAGCACCAGGCAGTGATGGGATTCCTCCTGATTTAATCAAATGTTGTAAGAGCACGCTATTACATCCCCTGCATAGGATGCTGTGCCAGTGCTGGGAAGAGACAACTATTCCTCAAGACATGCGAGATGCCAAGATTGTAACACTGTATAAAAATAAAGGAGACAGAAGTGATTGCAATAACTACAGAGGCATCTCTCTTCTTAGTATTGTTGGTAAGGTTTTTGCCAAAGTCATCTTAATGCGACTACACAAGTTAGCTGAGCGCATATATCCAGAGTCACAGTGTGGATTCCGAGCTGGCAGATCAACAACAGACATGATCTTCTCTCTCCACCAGCTTCAGGAAAAATCAAGAGAGCAGAAAAGACCATTATATATCGCCTTTATAGACCTCACAAAAGCATTCGACCTGGTTAGTAGGGATGGACTCTTTAAAAATCCTCCTGAAAATAGGCTGCCCTTCTAAAATGCTGGAAATGATAAAGTCATTCCATGACGGCATGAAGGGAACAGTCCAATATGCTGGAAGCACGTCACAGCCCTTTGATATACGAAGTGGCGTTAAACAAGGCTGTGTTCTGGCTCCGACCCTCTTCGGAATCTTCTTTGCCTTACTCATGAAACATGCATTCAGAGATGCAACTGAAGGAATATGCCTTCACACTAGGTCAGATGGCCGTCTGTTTAATCTTTCAAGGCTGAAGGCAAAAACAAAAATCAGAAGGGTCACTATAAGAGACTTGTTGTTCGCTGATGATGCCGCAGTCGTCACTCAAAGCCAACAGGAGCTTCAGAGCTTGATGAATCGCTTCACTAAAGCATGCAAGGACTTTGGCCTCACAATAAGTCTAAAGAAAACGAATGTGCTGAGTCAGGATGTGGGTGCTGCACCAGTTATCACTATCGATAACTATGAATTGGCAGTGGTGCACCACTTCACATACCTAGGGTCTACCATCAATGACAAACTCTCACTGGATACAGAAATCGACAGCCGCATTGGCAAAGCTGCAGCTACCTTTGCCTGCCTCACATCGCGTGTTTGGGGAAACTCTAAACTCACAATGAAGACCAAAGCTGCGGTATATAATGCCTGCGTCACCAGCACACTCCTATATGGCAGCGAGACCTGGACGACCTATGCTAAGCAAGAAAGAAGGCTCAATACCTTCCATTTGCGGTGTCTACGCCGCATCCTCGGCATCTCGTGGAAAGATAAAGTGACAAATGTCGAGGTGTTGTCACGTGCTGGCCTTCAAAGTATGTATACGCTTCTTAGACAGCTCCTCATCATTTTCACCTCTGTATCCAGTTCTCGTCTCCGTATGTTTTTTGGTCTACCTCTGTCTCTCTTTCCCTGTGGATTCCAGAACAAGGACTGCCTTGTAATGCTATCAACAGGTTTCCTCAATGTGTGTCCTATCCATCGCCAGTGTCTTCTTCTCAACTCTTGTTCCACTGGAACTTGTCTGGTTCTTGTCATCAATTCCACATTTGTAATTTTGTCATACCATTTCAGTCCTTCTATTCTACACAAGCACCCGTTTATAAAAGTCTAGTTTTTGGTTGTTGTTTTTGTTGCTCTCCATGTCTCAGAGCCATACTGCCTTGACATTTGAGTTGAAGTTTCTTATTTTTGTGTCTCCATATGTTTCCCAATGCAATGAAAGCTCCTCTTGCTTTTTGTGTTCTTATTTTGATATCATTGTCTGTCCCTCCAACTCTGTCTATATTACTGCCTGGATACGCATACGATTCTACATCCTTTAGTGGTGTTTCTTCAAGTTCAACCTTCTTGTCATTTCTTACATTTATTCTCATAATCTTTGTCTTTTCCCTGTGAATTTTCAGGCCCACTTGTTGTGACCTCTCATCGAGAATTTTCATTTTCTCTTGCATCTGATTATGGTTATGGGACAGAAGAGCCAAGTCATCTGCAAAATCCAGATCATCAAGCTGTTTAGTCAGATTCCACTGGATTCCATTTCTGTTGTGTGATGTCGATGTTTTCATAACCCAATCTATTGCTAGTAAGAAAAGAAATGGAGACAAGAGGCATCCCTGCCTCACTCCCGTTCTAATCCTAAATGGTTCTATAAGTTGTCCTTCATGAAGAACTCTGCATGTCATGTCTTCATAGGTCTTCCTTATTAAGTTAATGATCTTCATGGGAACTCCATAATGCCTCATCAATTTCCAAAGTGATTCTCTGTCTACATTGTCAAATGCCTTTTCATAGTCCACAAATCTTATGTCAAGACAAATTGGTGGAATAAATAGTTCAATATCTGAAAATGCAGCACGTTAATGATTTTGTCTGGTGACAGATAAAATATATGGAATGCTTGGACCTACACAGAATCATGGTAATAAGTTTGTGATCTCAAATGGAAGTACAGCATATCTTGTTTCTTTATTTATAGCTAACAAAGGGATACAGGCATGATATTAAATATGAATTATCTTATAAAATATATGAAATACTCACCATGCCTTTATTCAAATTCTTTAGTATTTTCAAAAAAGTAAGAGGTGGTTCTTCACCCTGAAAGTGGTAAAGACAATTATTATTCAACAGTTAAACTGATAACGTGAACTAAAACAACTGACCACAGGATCATGGAAGTTAGCCTTCTTTTTTAGCACAGAATGCTATCAATATTTGCTTAAATCAACCAAGCATTTTTTTTTTAAATTCTGCATAAACAAAGTGTTCAGAATTTATGAAAGACAATAGAAGAGGTTAATATTCAGCTTACTGTGATACCTACTCGGTTTCCAAGAATAACACAGATATCAACCACAACTAGAGTGTCACTTGGTGCCGATTTCTCAGCCCTTCTGTATGTTATGTAAGTGCGGCTACTACTGCTGTTGTTAACATTGGCTGAGTGGCCCTGCATGGTGGTATGGACAACTTCACATCCTGGCATCACACGTTCTTTACCTTCATACAAAATGCTGAAAAAAAATCAAGAAATGTTATAATGTTACAAGGTTTTTGGCCTTGCCTTATATAACTATGTAAGACATATATTTTAACAAATAAAACGGTATTGAATCAGTTTTACAAATTAACGGTACAAAGGAAAGATAGGACGTTTCCGGTTTCACCCTTCATCAGCCACAGTTACAAATGAAAGTTTTTTTTTTTGGTTTTGTATTTTTCCTTGCTTTATTATTGCTCTTCACCTGTGTTGTTATATTTCATATAGATATTATGTGTTTGTAATATCTATAGTATTTTTCTTTAACCTGTATATATTTCTTGTCCTTGTTGCCTATTTGTAACTGTGGCTGACGAAAGATAAAATCCGAAACGTCCTATGTTTCCTGTGTACAGTTAATTTGTAAAACTGATTCAATACTGTTTTATTTGTTAATATATATATTTCCTTACCAGTTTTACAGCAGCCACTTTATTTATTTACTTACACAATGTAAGACTTAGCTGGAAGTAACAGGAGGGCCGACTCATATGGATAAAGACAGCCCGAGACTATCCTAGCAATGATAACAATAATTATAAATCCCATAGCGGGGCATAACTTTTTATCATAACGTTATTGTAATTTTATTGTTTGCTTGATGTAAAGGTTGTTTGTTTTGGTCTCAGTTCCTGGGTACCCCCACGGCTACAGTTGGATACTACTCGGGGAATGTAACATTCTCCTCGAGCTCACAGTTCCAGCAAAGCAACGAGTACCACGAGTTGTCACAGAAATACCTGTAATTGCAACCCGCTTCACACAGCCCTTAACAGGAATTCAGCTCACGCAGCGAATAACCAGCAAGCAAAATCTGATACGGTATTGCGCAGTAGTGGTTTCCTACTCGCCTCTTGATCACAAGTCAGAGCATAGTGGCTTCCCGCATATCGATCAGCACAGCATCTCCAGCAGAATTGAAAGCACCAGACTGTGGGCTTAAACTGAGTGCTCAGTCACAAATAAAGTTAAAACCAGCCAAACCGGATTTAAACATCTAGTACGCAAGCCTATTTCACGCGCTGGATAATAGCGCAGTGGACCGTTTGTCCTAAATTTACCTTGTCTTGTGTGTGTGTATGTTTCTGGTCATTCAAAACCCCTGCACGTATTAGCGGTCAGCCGAATATAGACAGAGTAATCTACAGCCTATCTTGTTATTAGTGTGTGAACAATGGCGCATAGATAGCGCCTACAGTGGATTTATAATGTAATCATCATCTGTAGGAGGATATACATATAAAGACACTAACTGGAGTTATTGAATTTGGTTCCACAGAAGCGGAAGGATTAGGAACTCTGTTTATTTATTTGTCGGTGTTCTACAGGAGGGTTTTTGTGTTGGTGGATTGTTTGTTCGTTGGTGTTTAATTGAATACTTGTTAACTTGATGTGAATATTGATGCATTTCTTATGTTGTTGTACTGATATACTTATTTCATATATTTTCTTCCTTCAAGAACCTTTAATAAGTTTTACTCATTTATTATTAACGTGCTGTTCACGACCCCTTCATCCATACTTAATATTGCAGCTCTTACTATTGTCTCTATTTGACAGTGAGAAAGGAGAGAGCGGGTGGTTCTTAAGACTATATAAGGGTGTTGGGGCTTGGAAAGAGAGATAGCTTTAAGGAATCCTCTTCCATGTTTGTCTCAAGTTCACCCTATTTTTACACATTCACATTATCTGTGTTTTGTCTATAATTCTGTCAGTTCACTCTCATTGTCGATTTCACTAAACTTGTCTGACTTGACAAAAACTCTAAAACCTTTAACTCAACCACGACACTGGCCAATCGACAAAAGAACAAAAGTTTCCTTCAAATTCAATAGATGCAGTACACCATGAACATTCCAACGCAAAATGTGATGTCTGAAGTTTTTTGGTTTTTTTTTTTTTTAAGAGTACAGGCAGAATAAATATTCAATAGTTTAATTTTTTTTTTTTTTTAAATTTAAATTTTAAAATTCTGAATCCTCTGAGTGTCCTGCAATTGTGTTATATACTTTTCAGGGCAGCAAGCTGCATATATAAGCATTAACTCTATTAAATTCTTGACTTTTGAAGGTTTTTTGTGTAGGTTTCAGGTGACATTTTGTAAAACCATGCAGAATATTGCTAAATATGTTAAACCTATACACATTATATATCAGTGTGTGTGGAACTGAATGGACTTTAGTATAGTAGTAGTTATTTTGGGATTTTGATTACCTTTGTTGAGTAGAAACAAATTAATTACCAAATTTTATGCATGAAAAATAACACAAATTTACATACACTGAAATATTCAAAGGAGGAAAAAAACTAGCAAATGCAAGATGTACAAAACAGTGGTTTTTATTTAAAAGTCGTTCAATTTTGTATATGATTTGGGAAAATTAAACAAATATTATCATAAATTCATTAATTAAAAAATTAATTAATGTGTTAGGTAGAAAGGGGCAACAACTGAGCATTCGAACATGATTATGATGACATTATATAATAACACTTAAAATCTTGAAAAATGTATGAAACCAATGTATATTATTTATAGATATGTTTGGAAGTTAATAAACTGTGTATCTGTGGCATTTATAGCAATAATTTTTTACAATGTAATTATCCAAGGTCGAAATGATTGCATAATCTGACATAAAAATATACATAAACTGAGATATTCAAGAATGGAAAAACCTATTTAATTAAAATAATACAACAAATTGACATTTATTTAAAAGATTATCCATGTACATAAAAATTTAATACAAAATTTAGATTCTGACAGTAAATAAATTTTAATTAAAATTGTCACATAGAATGGGGCAATAAGTGAAATTTTTTATTTTAAAAACTAAACTGAGATTTGTGAAAAAAAGTGACATCAATAATCAAATCATATTAGCTGAATCAAGAAACTAAGATTGTTTTAGGACTTATGGTATTCAATTAGGCAGTTTCTGTTTTTCATGAAGCAAAGAAAGGTGTTGCATGTACTAAATTTTGTTTGTGTTCTTCTTTCAATACCTTAAGTTGCCCAACAATGTTTGCAATTCTTATTTGTAGCAGTATGTTCTGGTATAATTGAGCGTGTGATGCCGATTTTAGTTTTTATGGCATTATGTGAAGAAGGAATATTCTGATGTTTTTTAAGTCCACCCAGCTCCCTAATAAGTTCCTCCGTAAAATCTATTTAAGGTAACAATTCAGTCTATCTAGTTCTTCAACATCAGGATGATCCTTTCTCCACTCTTGAAAAATTATGTAGCTGTTAACCCTAGCAATGTCAAGAAAATGGTAGAACAAGGTTTTCCAATATTTGTTTGTTTTCCTAAGAACATTATATTTATTAATTAATTGGTCACTTTTATCTACCCCACCCATATAAGTATTATATTGTTTCACTACATTAGGCTGCTTAACTTTTAACTCTCTAAATTCCCCACTGACTTTTGTTCTTCTAGTGGCTTCTGAATATCCATTAGCTGTCATAAAATTAGCCATGATAGAAACTGTTTTATTATCCCTCCACTGCATTGTTAAAATCTCCTTCTTTCTGACCCACCGCATGACAACGCGAGCTGATTTTTTTTCAAATAATTTTATTTCTTTTAAAGATTTTTGAAAATCTTTTCTATTTTTTATAACAGTTCCACATGCACAAACACTTTTCTTTAAAAGATCTTTTAAAAGCTGTACATTAGTGTCAAAATTATCAAAAAATAGGTGATAACCTTGATTAATAAGAGACTTTATTAGTCTCATAACTACATCATAAGCCAAACCAAATGGGGAACCTTGGGTACCTTTACCAAGGTAAACTTCAAAATCATATGTGTAACTTGTTTCAGCTTCAGCAAGGATCCATAATTTCATTCCCCATTTAGTTGGTTTATCTCTAATATACTGCCTAAATGGATACCTGCCTTTATTTCGAACCATCCTTTCATCAATGAAAGGTGTTGTCGAGGCTGATAAAGCTTCTGGCATTTTCTATGAATGTAATCAAACAGAAAGCGTACTTTACTTAGCTTATCAGTTGAATTTTCGGTCTCAAAGTTGGAAACTTTCAGAAATGATATTATCTGTAAAAATCGCTTTTTTGTCATCAAAGACCTAGCCCACAATTCTTGGAACAAGGAAGATGCAGACCAATATTTCTGCACACTTAGTATTTGTACAATACCAATGTACATAAGAAGTTCCAGAAACTTATAAAATTCTTCAACCATTACATCCATCCATCCACTGTAAACTGATGGCTTTGATGGACCATACATCGAGGCATATTTGTTTGTATATAAACGTAAATAAGTTAAAAGATCAACAGTAAAACACAACTTGAAAAAATCCACAGGCCTTAACAATTCTCCGATATCTTCTCTCGTTAGTATTTCCTTCTTCAGATGAACCCTAGGCTTTCGACAGGGCAAAAACTTTGGAATTGACATAGGGGCTCCACCATCCAAATCACTATAGCCTTTGGGTTTGTAATGAAAGAATTTAACACAATGTTAGTTAAAGTTTGAGAAACTAAGTGTAATATTTTAAAATCGCACATTATGCACTATAATGTATTCTTTAAAATTAAAATAATAATAAATCAGAACCTATAAATATCTTTAAACATTATTCCTTGAAACAAAATATAACTTTTACAACTTTCCGAGCTGTTTTATTATGCTTTTTTGACTCTGTATCTGTGTGTTTGCAAATATACATTTCCTTAGCAACCGTTGCTTTGGACGAGTAAGCTTTAAAAAAATGAAGTAAAAATAAATTGTTCACAATAAATGTTAAAATCCTTATCAATTTTAATAGAAAATAGGTTACAGTTACTATTTAAGTGGTAATTTTTTTTTTTTAAACTAGGTCACTACACTACCACACTCTATAACAATTCTTGATGCAATCGCGTGGTTGTTGGTTCACGCAGCTTACCATGCCATGCCGGCTTCAAAAATTGGGTCATTGGGGACATTATCATCAACATCGTGTCTGAATCCGATGTTTCAGGCTCCCAGACATCATCCTCTGCAGAATCAGTGCTGCATTCATAATTTAAATCATCACTGGAACTCATATTTTAATTGTTTTTGCGAAGACAAAGAAATCAAACTCGGACCAACTTTCAAAATGGCGTTGAGTGTTTTCGGTATTCACTCGCGATTTCAACGTTGATTATTTTCTTATAAAACTTGTTTTAAATGAAAGTTTTTACATTTTAAATAAATTGTATGCAGTATTTTATTATAAAACAATATTAATTTTTTTGTAAATGTTTTAAGGTACTTTCTGAGACTTCGGAATTTACCTGCCAAATTTGGCGGGTTTTCTAAGGATAGAAATGAACAGAGTTAACAACACAGTTTTGTAGTGTTTTAAATTATGGCTACGAACATTAGCTACTTATAGATGTGTGCATGCCATTTACCTGTTTTTTTGCTAGTTTCTGCTACAGTTGTTCTGGAATCTAAATTTTCCTTTTTTCCAACCATGCTTGCAACTCTAAACTTAGCATGCCCTAATTGTGACTGTATACACCAATAAGCTCTGCTGACTCATTCAAATGGTGCTCACTGCCACTTCAAATCATTTTGATGAGTGGTGTGAACACTAGTATTTAACTCACATATGCACAAAACACACACAAAGATTTTGTCTCAACTGAATAAGAAGCATAACTTAACAACGAGACCTACACAAGTAAATAATTCTTTAAATTAATATAAAACATTAATTTTTTTTTTAAAGTTAATAAAAATGTAACTTAAATTCAAACAATTTCACTTTGCCTGAACTCTTACAAATATCAGTCTGTTTCTCAATGTTCCATTTATCATACACATGAGACAATGAAATACTGGATTTTAGCTACTTCACTAAATCAAATTTCTGAGTAACAGGTTAATTCGCTTTCTTATAAAAGCATCACTTTCTTCAGAGACCACAGTTAACACAATTTATTAATCTCAAATAATAAAAATTACAAGTGCATAACATTGTCCAGGAAATGTAAATGGAAGACAACATTATGACTGGGTATAGTTACACATTCTGTGAACATGTAATACCATCTAGACATTGCGTAAATAACTCCATGTTCATAATGAGGATACACTTACACCTTATAGCATAACTGTGTCCATAAATGCAAATAAGATCTATACTTGTACTTTATGCTACACCAATATATTCAACAAAGTGAATCATAACGAAATCAGCAAACGCTGGAAAGCAATAATACTCACAGCAAGACGCTAACAATGATATAAACTAATAACAAGGAACCGTTGCAAAAGCACTGACAAGGCAGATAAAACAGGCAGCCTGGCAAGGATGTATAATGTACCTGTAGAGCCCTTTTCGTAGACCTCTACACTCCTTTACAGATGAAGGTAGTCTCATATTATTAATATGTTGTCCTACCTCTGTAATAAACTTTACGCACCGACTTACACGAGTAAGTCTTATTGGTGAGTTTGATTTCATTAGCGCACGGTTGTGCACTAAGGCGTATAGGGGTTATCCCGTCCGCACGTGTATCTAGACAGGCGGTTGACGTCATGTGTGGGTTTGAGAAGCAAGAATCCCAAGTTCTACTAATGAAGCTTTGGGAGTTCGAGACCCGTGTTTTGAGTAAAGTATTTTATATTTAGACCCGGTCCTGCGGATTAGCAGTCGTAGCCGGTGGTCGTCCACGTAAGTGTTGAGTCGTTGGAAGAGCCAAGTATGTACTTATTATAATAATAATGATTGTTCTCCAAAGTCGTGAGTATCTAGTCGATGACAGGTAACTAGCCTGTACCGAAATGGATTCACAGCTGAAGATATATTTTTGTATGCCAGTAAATGCCTATCAAAGGGATCGGCGGTAACTACCGTGGATCTACGTTATCTATATAATATTAGGAAGCCGTTGGGGTCAGTCACGGCTTACACAAGAGGTAATTCAAGTATCAATGCCTAAGTAACTTTACATGCCTAGAAGGTATTTAGTAGGAACCTGCACCTACGTTCTACTATGATTAGTTAATGAGGACTTCTTTATAAATGAACATACTAAAGATCGGGATCTTAGATACTACCAAGTATAATGAGAATCTCCTGTCCTTGAGAAAAGGTCAACCGTGATCAATATAACCTTGTACTTAACTACTTCATGACCTTTATGACTATTGATGTATTCACTCAGAGACCTGGTCAGAATTTGCTTGAGGATTCTTCTGAGACTATTTATTTGAATTTTTATTGAGGACATGCGTCCACAATCATCATGTTGAATTACCTATTAACCGTCAACGTTGAATGTTTCGTCCCGTATGATGTGATGTCAATAAACAATGTATGAACTTTTCAAGTAACGAGTTTGACTATCACAGTATTTGCACTTGTTGATGTGCCTACGTTGAGTTTGCATCTTACTGCATCAAGAATAAATATATTCGCGAAATCAGCACGATTGACACAAGAACACAAACAGTCCCAACAATATGGTTGAAAACATCCAGCTTCAACAGTACCCTTATTTGTTCTCTATGTTTAGTGAAAACATAACGAAACAACAGAAGATATGCTGGGAATTTTCAGACAGTGTAGACAAATATAAACAGATGGTACATGAATTATGCAGTTTTATTGGCCCCAAAAATGTGAAAGAGCTATAGAACATCACTGAAGATGTATTCACAGAAAGTTAAAAGGAAGGCTTTAACTTAAATTTCAGAAGACAATAGAAATATGGTCGACTTTAAAATAAAAAAAAATCTCCAGAATTCAATGTTAAGGTAAAGTGAGCAATTCTGAAATAAGTTCAAACATTTTAAATACACAGGCATAGTAATAGCACCAGATGGAAGTGCAGCTTCAAAAATTAATACCAACATGACTTAAGTAAAAAGAGCACTTCAGAAACAAAACATATTCTATGCCAGTAAACCTGTATTCATGTAAGTAAGAGCACCATAGATTTAATCTGATGGACTATGAATGAACAAACAAGGAGATAATGGTAGAAACAGAGATTTTGCTTTACTGAAGAATGTTACTATAACTAAGGAACTCTTGAAAAATGTAACAAAAGTGTCTTGCATGAGGTCAATATATACCTGTCACAAAAAGTAGGGGATATTGAATTTAAAAGTTATCCAAAGACAATATATTTCAAATTAGTTCATTTATTCCTTTGTACAAGTAAACTTGAGCATCATAACAAGACATCTGCGGTACAAGAAGTGTTATGGCTTTACTCACATGATTTTAGTCGCACTGGCAACCAAGGCGGGGTAGGTACTTCATTTTCACAAAAATATTCCAATATTTCTAAAAAAGTGTAGGGCCCCCGTTTGCCGCTAAACATGCATTGCAACGACGTCTCATGCTGCAAATAAGCCTACTGATGTTGTCTTGAGGAATTCTCTGCCACTCCTGCTGAAGGGCCTGGGCTAACTGCTGAAGAGTCTGTGGAGCGGCTGGACGTTGTTGGACGCATCTATTCAGGAGGTCCCACAAATGCTCAATAGGAGACAGGTCGGGGGACATCGGCAGCCACGGTAACGTTCGGATATGTTGCATCTGAAGGTGATCTTGGACGACGCGAGCACGGTGAGGACGTGCATTGTCATCCTGGAAGATGAAATCTGGTCCGTGCCGTTGAGCAAATGGCACAACGATAGGCTCGATGATGTTGTCACGGTAGTAGAGCCCTGTGATATTGACCTGGCATATGTGAAGGTCGGTCCTGTCATTCATACAGATGCCTGCCCACACCATTACACTGCCACCTCCATAACGGTTGTGTGCAACAGTTGCAGGAGGCTGGTAACGCTGACCTCGCCGTCGCCAGACACATATTCGACGATCATGAAAATCCAAAACGAAATGGGACTCATCAGAAAACATCACTGATGCCCACTGTTGATTGGTCCACCGATGATGACGTTGGCACCAATCCATTCTTGCTCGCCTGTGTTGTGGTGACATGGGCAAAACTACAAACGGTCTACGTGAGGCCAGTTGCACTTGGTGCAAACGGTTTCGTACTGTCTGAGTTGAGACCCGGATCCCAGTGGTCTGTTGAAGGTGTTGCTGAAGCTGAGTAGCATTTAGAGTCCGAGTTCTGAGGGCCTGAGTAACAAGAAGTTGATCTTGGCGGCGTGTAGTGACTCTTGGGCAGACAGTCCGAGGCAGATCAGCCACTGTGCGGACATTCTGATACCTGTTCCACAGTCTGCTGACAACTGACTATGACACACTGAGGTTCCGAGCAACATCCACTTGCCGACATCCGGTTTGCAACATGCCTATGCCTATCCATCTCTGCTATTCTGTCAAACGTTCCATGACGAAGAAAAGAAATTTTATCTGTTGCAGAGTCTTTTTATACCTGTTCATGGTGAGTAGTGTTCATCAAACCCGAGATACACGCATTTTTGTGAAAAAGAATAATGTGTGAACTTTACGGATGGGCCCCCACCTCTGTTCTTGGGATTGGCTTACTCATCACCAGGTCAACATGATATTGCACGTGAGAGTGGAGAAGAGCGTGCTCGATATGTCCATACAACCATTAAAATACGAAATCCACTCTTTTGTAAAATAATACATACCATCTTCCTACTTTTTGTGACTAGTATACAATAGAAATAAACCACTCCAGGCCCAACATTTACTGACCAAGTTTTCAGGACAGGGATAATTTTTTTTTTTTTTTTGCGTTCGCCCGCTAATACTCGAGGCGAAATCTCAGGTTATTATTTCATGTCTAACCTGACATTGATTTTACGTGAGTATCCCTTTATTTCTTGTACAGAGACAGGTGTCCCTCGCCATTCAGGCAAATACTCGCCGATTTCGGAGGTACCCATTGCAGCTGGGTCGGCTCAGGACCCGCCAGTCCCTGGTCGACGACACTCCTTCAAATGTTCTCGCCAGGTCTCGAGTTAATCCAGTCCAAATCCCGGTCGACGAAAAATCCTCAAATGCCGTCGCCCGGGTTTGATCCTGTATCACCCGGTCGCCAGAGCGGTGTTGTAACCACTACGCTAGCGTGGCTCCCAACAGGGATAATGATTATATGGAAAGACCTTGAATGAACAGCATGATAGGAAGGCTGGCATGCATCTGTTGAAGGCCTCTGCTCCACAGGAAGCTGAGAGGAAATGTAGTAGAATAAACTACAGCAACATTTCATAAAACGAAAAGAATTCTCTGCCGCAGATTGTTGTCAATGGATGTAAGAAAAGAACAAAAGAGTTTTTCAGTGTTAAACTGAACCAATCCTGTCACATGGAAGTGAGTCATGGACAATCAGAAAACAAGCAAAAAGATGCCGGGAGGCCACAGAGATGTGTTTTTATAGTAAAATGTCAAGAGCATGAACAACTAAAAGAGTAATGATGTCCTGAAAGACATTGGTGTGCTAAGGATGCTTATTACACGTATCAGAAGGAAGCTGTCCACTTTCTTTGGGCATATAATAGAGGAAAGTTGGAATACATTGTAACAACAGGAAAGACTGATCGAAAAAAAGATTAAGAGAATAGAGAGAGAAGATATTGGATGGTTTAACATAACGGCATGGAAAGGAGGTAATAACAGAACTAAAAAACTGCACTCGAAACAGGAAGTTGTCGAGAATCATGACCACCTATGCCAACTGGCATGACACATGAAGAAGGCGGATCTTTATTAGTTAGTATACTTTAAGACGTTTTTTTACAGCTGGTCTTAACACTCTACACACCTTTGTCTGAGGTCACCCTTTCCTCTCCTGTTCTATTTTGACTCTTTTCACTTTTATCCTATTTTTCTGCCGCCCTCTAATAATATGTATAAATATATAATACACTCTTAATATGTATAGATTTTTTATTTTATATTTATTTATCTCCAACTCATTCTGTCCTCTTCTATTTCCAGTCCCCACTAATATTACGTTTGAGTAGTTTATTGTTCAGTTTCGTTTTTTAGTTTCTTAGTATGTATTGTGTACATCCGGTGGTGGCAGTCATTTCCTTTTCCGGGCACGCTTGTCCGTTCGCGGGTGGCAAAAGCGTTAGGAATTCGACGCCTTCAGGGAAGTACCTAGTTTTAATTTTTCTATTTATTTAGGTTCTTATGTGTCCTATCTAGCCTTCACTTTCTTTCCTTTCCCTGACGAAGGCCTTGTGGCCATAACGTTGGCTATTTTCTTTGCCATTTGTCCTCATAAGACGAATCACCTTTTTTTGATTTTTTTTTCACACCCATCCATTGTACAATATCAACACAATCTTTCACCAGTAATCGCCTGCTTCATTTTTTAGAAAGTGTGGCTTACCCTAGGTCTTTAAGAGGTGGCTTGTCTCTTCCTCTTCTGTAGCATAAGAACATGTCTGGACAGCGCAGACTTCCATGATTGAGATTTGCAGGATAACCTGTTGGGGTCAGCTCAAGACATTCATACCCTTTTGGTACTTTCTCCCCTAAACTCCTGCAGGGATATACAATATCTGTTTTTTTTAACTTCAATATGGAGACAAGATCAACTGAATGCCAAGAGGAAAAGAAAGCAAACAAAACTAATATGAAAACATAAGCTGCTTAAATGTATAAATTGTTAACTCATATTAAAACTGGATTTTCTAATTCACATCACTTGAATATTGATTAAGATCAATTACTATTAAAAAATTAAAAAAAAAGAAATCAACCTGTTAATGACTGTGATGTCTGTTATGGGGTCTTGGCGGAAGGTTGGTTTTGAGGTGGCTTCATTAGAAAATTCTTCCAGAGGCAGCTGCTGATTCTTGTCTAACCCTGCTACTACAAAGTAGTCCGCCACCCGCCTATCATCCATCAGTCTATGGAGAGAAAAACAGAAAGCATTGTACCCAGTGCCAGGCTATTTTGCACCCTAGGCAAGGCTAACTACTTGCACACCCCCTAACCCCTTTCCCCCCAAAAAAAACTGCCAACTTCAATTTTCAAAAACAGATGTCTTGTTGAAAAAAATTAAAAGCACAAAACTTGAAACTGCCAAATTTATTTTAAATTGCAAGAACAAGTAATACAACAATCTTTGATTATCTCTCTCAAATACAAAATAAAATGTTTTAGCACACAAATCAGTTCTAATGATCTTGTGAATTGTGATGTTAAAATTTAAATCTCTTAAAAGCTTCAATTTCAGACACATCAAAATCTCATTTTGCATGTGTTTTTCCTTTGCAAATTTTGCCACCAATTTTTTCAGGTCAAGTGCTGATGCTTGGGCATGTTCAGTTAATATAGTTGCCAAGCCAACTAGTCTCTTTTGCTACATTATTGAGCATATGTAAGTTTTTATAAGTTTCAGCTTTGGGAAACTGCGTTCACCACTTGCCACTGACACTGGAAGTGTGAGAAGGATCCTTAGAGCAACAGAAACATTAAGCACATTATTCAGGAGTGTTTCTGTTGTAGTATGAACAGAAGTGCTCTTTGTGGCAACATAGACTTTGGAAGTCTTTGAGCTAATGCTATACGTTCACTGCACAGATCTTCAACATCAATGTCTTTGTTTCCAATGTGCATCAATGATTTTTCCAATCTCTAGCAGGATTTAAGTTCATCTTCAGCAGATTTTTTGTTGATATACTGTATATATCATACAGGAAGCCAAATAAGGAATTATATAGTTGTATCTGTTGGAATCTCTCTTCAACAGATTGTAAGGACATGTCTAAGACAGCATAGCAGAAACCTAATTTGAATTTCTGTTTTGGTTCTTGTGGTGCCTCTTCTTGAGCTGTATGCTTAAACTGCTGTTTCTTTCTCCCTTTTCTAACTTGTTCCATCTCAAAGTTTAGTAATATCTCAAGCACCTTTGCAATATCAAAAGCATCTATCAAAATTTGTTGAAAGCCCTCATCACACCTGCAGCCCACAACGTAATTCTTGGTCACTTGCAATTGGCTTGTAGCTGAATTTAAATCAGGCCCTTATTTTGTAGTAGCTCGCTTGTAAGACTGACTTAAAAACAGATGCTGTACCATGTAACAAGGGATACCACAAACTTTAACTTACAAATTGCATCAGCAAGGGCCTTAGTTTCAATTTGTTAAGTATTTCCAGATGAATTTTTAGGTGTGTGTCATCAAAGATTTATATTAAAGCATCACATATTTAACCAAGATGATATCCCAGTGGTTTCAAAGCATCGATCAGACTCTCCTATCTTGTTTCACTCAATGACTTAATGGTTATTGTCGTGAAATGACATCTGCCTCACATCACGAATTCTAAATAATTCTGACCATACAGCGCGCCATACATTGTAGAAAGATGTAATACACTAACCAATGAAAATGCTTTTTTTTGGTCTTGTGTTTACTACCGCTGGGAAAATAAAGATGGCAAGGCCCAATCTGTGTAACCTGATTAACTTCGGAATTTTACTACAGCATTTTGGAAGAAGTATCACTTGAAAGAGGGTACCAACACAATATTAGGTATGTTACTCTACCCGTAAGTAATAATACTTTTACTAATACTAATATGGGACGGGAGAAATCTTGGGTTGAATGCATTCGAAGCTTCAGGTTGTCCTAATTTTAGCAGTTTAAACTATGCATAACATAAAATGCAATTTGGAAACTAAAAGATTATTACATAGATATATAAAGCCTAATTCCAAGTATAATTTAAGCTTTGGGGGAATAAAATCGCATCAGGAATAACGGAGATAATTAAAAAAGTAGTTTTCCTACATTGAACGATAGGCAAAAAGGTACCCATATTTTCTGATCGTGATTACATTCCTCGGGGTTCCCATCTTGTACGTCCGAGGTCACACTATTGTTACTGGTATGATTTCCGAGAGTTTGAAGAATGCTGGACTCAGGTGTCAAATACGTCTAGGGTTATTATACTACAGTCCATTCAGCAGAGTTCAGTGGAACGTAAAGCACAGTTTTAAACAGTATAAAACTCAGTAACGCCTGTTTGACGTTTTCACATATGAAGACTTTAATCACAATACTTGGCTCCTCAATAATTGCATCAACGAATAAGACAATGGCACTCATTAGCCAGTCTATACGTAAGTCTAACGTCTGTAGACTATCAGAACACTGTCAGAGTCATCTTGCTGAATTTATTATATATTATAATATACTTAGCACGGTTTAACACATCCTTCTCACACGGAGACACGGTGCCAAAGAGCACGGTAGCTAGATTGAATCTTCGGTCGTAGCCCGGCAAATCACGTCTGCTAGAAATCTGCAGACAATGTGACGTACTTCCTGTGTTGTAGTAGAAACGAAATGTAAATAGGAAATCAGCTCACAAACCAAGTTTGAGAGCGACCGAAAATGTGTTATGATTTTAATTGTAACAACTACTCCCCCCCCCCCCCCCCCCCCCCCCCCCCCCCCCCCCCCGGCAATAATGTCGAACAGAGTTGACATTATTGTGGGCATGAGACAAATTACTACTGAGGTGAGCAAAATAGTAACATCAGATGTCACTGCTGCTATGACCATGCATAGACCCATGTTTGTGCCGAATTGAAGGCAATTTAACACACAAGGTGTGGAGAAGCAGCATAAACTGCAAACCTAGTGTCTATCAAACCAGCTCCAAACAATTTAACATAATAAAGAGGTCCTATAGCAGTAGTCAGTCAACATCTAACATAAATAATGCATATACACCACGTTATCTCACCGTCTAGTAAGTCAAAAACTCCTACTGTTCAAGTCATGTCACCTTAGTCATAGAATGTTGATCAAATAAACATTAATGCTAAGAGCATGAACTAATCAATATGACAGTAGAGAAAAGATATGAGGCAACAATAACCACATACAAAGTGTTTGACTGCGACATTATGTCAATATATGTATCATGTATCTTGTATTTAATGACTGATGTGTCAACTTGTATCATATAATAATAATATGACCAATTAATTAAGAAATTAATCTTACAATAGCGAACAATGCGCTCAAATCTATTAACACATTAATGTCAAATGTAGTGATTCTTTTGTATTAGAAATCACCTTTAACTGAAAAAGTCAATTTGTTTCTTTTCATCCTGTAAGGAAAAATGGTAATGTTCCACATAGGCTTGAATCCACTTCATGCGCAAAATCCTGTAGAGCTTGAAGTCTCCTATAGAACCGATAAGTCAATCGTGTCGATGATTGTAGTCTATACAATTCTTTGTAGACAGAAAATCCGTACGCTCGGGAACCTTGAAGCAAATTTACGTAGGAAAATTCAGCATATTATGACGTGATTAGCTCCCTTGTGAATCTGGCATAGGTTTGAATTACTGTGTTATGTCACTTTAGAAGCCAAATTTGTGTTAACAAAAGTTATTTCTTGAAATTTGCGAAAAACTGTCTCGACTTGCATTTCTGGAACTGTTTGTAGAACTTTCTTCCAGTACACTTATTGTAGAACTGACAGTTCAAATGTAGGTGGCATGTGAGTCTATTCAATGACTTGAGAAAAACGATATCCTACTCGACTTGATTACATTTCCAACAGCATCATCGTGTGTCTTTGCGGGTAGCGTTGTTATGACAAAACCTTGAAAGAACGCACCTTCTTTGATAATTTATAGCACTGTTTCATGACACGAAAAGTCCTCAGCACAGGCGATTTGAGTGTAAACAAGGCTGTTTAGCATGCTGTTGATATATTGAGCTGTGGTTTACATGGAAGACGGAGTGTCTTTAATACATCGGGACAATATGTCTGCAACCACGTTAATATTGCCCTTGATCGCTCTAATTGAGTAGTCGTAGGGCTGCAAAGCAAGGCTTGCCCTAGCTGCCTTTGGGTTAGTAAAATGAGCAGTCTGTAGGTAACCCAGGGCTCATTGATCTGTCTCTAGCGTAAAATGTGCACCCAGTAAGTAGCGCTGTAGTTTCTTGAAGCAGAAACATAATCGCTAGTAACTCACGCTCCACTATAGGATACTTCTGTTCTGTACTGGTAAGTTTTCTTCTCACGTACATGATTGGGTGCATCTGGCCTTGATATTCTTGCATCAATACGCCACCTATCCCAACATCACTGGCATTGACCCTGAGATTAAAAGGTAAGCGAATGTCAGGGAAACGTAGTATAGGTGATTTGGAAAATGCACATCTTATCACATTTAAAGATTCATCACAGACACCATATATAAGTTTATCATCATTGGTAATTTCTTCTAACATGCTATCATCATCCATATGATTCAAAACTTCCTTACGAGCTTGTGCTCTAGTCGTAACAGCATTAGCTGATATGAGATGCTCTTTTTCCCATTTCTCTATGTCTTGTTGAGAACATTCTCGGATCCCAGGGATGTTTCCAAGTTGAATCCCAGCAATAGGGCTGTTCAACAAACAAGCGAGCACTCTACCTGTATAATAAGGTGTATCTAAGAACACCTCTGCAGTGGGATAATGTTCTACTGTTCCACCAAAAGTAACACTCTTCACTTCCATTCCAGTATAGTCTGAATGATCCACCATCGACCTACGAATTCCGATCGTGGTCGCGCCCGTGTCACGCAATAAAGTTGTTAGTTTATTGTTGACAAAACCTTTATTTAAAACTAAAGATCCTGTGGTAGCAACAGACGACATCACTGGCAGAGGGTGTCCGCATAAAAGCCTAGGCACGCTCTGTGGCTGAAACAAAGAACTGCATTGAGTACAATTAGTACTGTTAGCCAAATCGACACTGCAAGAGTTTGCATGTGCAATGGGCACGTTATTTTGATTTGAGTTATCAGTATTAATATCCATGACAGCATTACCACGTTCTGGGTGTCTTGACTGTCTATAACTGTTGTTATGGCAAGCACCTCTATTATTAGGGTTGTTATCATTACTCCTATGAAATGATCTATTACCCCTGTTAGATTTAGGACTATAACTTCCTCTATTCTGGTAATCATTTTGTCTATATGATTGTTGAGGACCAAAATAATCATTGTTGTAGTTACAGTTGTAAAATCTCTGAGGCTGTTGAGATTTTTTGTTGAAGTTATACTTGCCTCTATTATTTCCATACTGAAAGTTTGGATTAAATTTTACAGGAAGTTAAAATTTGTAACCTTAGCTGAAGCAGCTGGAAGCAAATCTCTAAAATTATCCTTACTGAGCTTCTTGTTTGGGTGTGCAACCTGGTACTATAAGACAGATAATTTATCTCTCCACTGATGGAGGATAACACCTTATCTCTGAGGATTAAGTCAGATAATCCTTCAAACGTCTTATCTATTTTAGCGAGATCAATCCATCTTGAAAAATGCATTTTAATTGAGGAAATGAATTCTGTAAAATCCTTACTAGAATCAGGTATTAGTGACTTAAATTTTTGTCTATAACCATCCTCATCTAATTGGTATTTTTTAGCAACAGTATTTTAACTGAATCATAGTTATTTCTGGATTCATCATCCATGGTACATACTGCTGTACATGCATCACCAACTAATAAGTTCAGTAGCCTACTAGGCCATGTTACTTTGTCAATATCATGTTCAATACAAAAGGTCTCAAATCTACTTAAGAAGCATTGAATATCATCAATGGAAGGGTTAAATTTAGGTAAAGTTACCTTAACATATTTGTAATGCCCTCTCCTATCCTCATCCATATTTCTGATATTGACCTGAGGTTGTTGCAATCTTAATTTTTAAGTTCAATCTCAGCTAACTTGATTTCTTGAGCTTGCTTTAGCTCAGCCTGAGCATAGGCTAATTTTTCTCTTTCTAATTCTTCCTGTCTTCTCTTATCTTCTATTTCCTTTTGTCTTCTTCTATTTTCCATTTCCTCCTGTCTTCTCTCTTTCTCTTCTTGTCTTTTGATTTCCTTGTAAATATATTCTTGCAAGGCAGGTCCCTCCAGACCACAATCTTTTCCAATCTTTACTAAATCTTTCAAGGTTGCCATGTTTACTCTTAATGTGCTTTCTTAATTGCAACAAATAAGGTAAATATATATATTATTATTATTGCTTTCTGAGTAATATTCAATTACGTATATGACCACTTCAAATTCAATCACTTGATGAATTTATAATGTTAAGGTGCAGATGTTAAATAATGGAGCAAAAAGAATGTTACAAACAGTGGACGAAATTAAAGCAATCAGAGCCGAAAAGAAGAAAATATGAATGTGAAAAACCAAGGTAGAAATGACATGAATTGAACAATGTAAAAATATGGCCCTATAAACAGATAGGACAAGACATGACGATTTTTTTATCACAACATGAATAACATGTATGAAATAAATGATAGATGAGATGGACAATTTTACATACAAAAATTGAGCAAAAATAAGGAAAAATTAACAACAGTTGACTGGACTACAAATACAAATAGTACAGTGAAAAAGACTAAACGACTAACGTTTACAGGCTATGATTATGTCAGTAGCAGCAGATTCACTCAGCATTTAAAAACCGGCCATGCTACATGAAATAATCACCTACCAAACCCTAAGGACACGCTTATGATTCCATCGACCTGTCGAAACTGGTATAAATGGAAACATAAGTCACGCCTACCACCCACAGACTAAATACAACATAACAATCATTACATATAACATATAGGCCGAAAAATTGGCGGCAAACAAGACAATGTATGTCACAATATGTATGAATCTAATAAATGTGACTTATCTGATGCCTGGCCCAAAATCCTCCTAGTTCCACGGCTGTTCCTAGCAACACAGATGCAACAGGAATCAAGACCTCTCACTAGGCCTAGAAGCAGAAAGCAGCTGAATCGATCCAAAACCCACTCGACTGCGCGATGTCAGAAAAATTCGCCATCCTTGGCAGAAAATAGATGCAAACTTGCGTCTATAGATGCAGTTGTGATATATTTAAAAGTTTTCTCTTTGGGAACTTGCACAACGAAGAACTGTAGTGTAGAAAATAATTTCTGGCCTTCTCATACGCTGGACTTCCCAGCAGACGAAAGACGTGCCCTTTTGAAAATCTTGGTCAACGTACAATTTTTGAGGCAATGGTCGGCTTTTAACGTGGAAAAATGTCCTGGTTATGCCGGTTTTAGGTCTCAAACTCCATACTGGTACGGCTTGGCTTCCCCATAATGTTAGGGGTATGATTTCCGAGAGGTTGAAGAATGCTGGACTCAGGTGTCCAATACGTACAGGGTTATTATACTACAGTCCATTCAGCAGAGTTCAGTGGAACATAAGGCACAGTTTTAAACAGTACAAAACTCAGTAAGGCCTGTTTGACGTTTTCACATATGAAGACTTTAATCACAATACTTGGCTCCTCAATAATTGCATCAACGAATAAGACAATGGCACTCATTAGCCAGTCTATACGTAAGTCTAAAGTCTGTAGACTATCAGAACACTGTCAGAGTCATCTTGCTGAATTTATTATATATTATAATATACTTTCTTTCCACATCCTTTCAGCGCTGATATGTCCTTATGAATTATGATCAGACTAGGCTCTATCAATTAGACTTCTTCTTCTTCTCTTCTTTGGTCCTTAGCCGCCGACCGTCAAAGCAGTCAGTGGCCATCACGCCTAGTGGCATCTTGTAGGGCAACAACAAATTGATTCCACTTTGCTCGGTTGGTGGCCATCCTTCGTACAGTGCCCCAACTCCGGTTCACTCCCTGCATCCCAGCCTCCACAGCCCTCCGCCAGGCCGTTTCCGGTCGGCCTCTCTTCCCCCCCCCCCCCAGGAGTCCAAATCATAGCTGTTCCTGTGATGGCATCGGGGTCTCCCCCGAGGACACGGCCAACCCAGCTCCAGCGTCTGCCAGCTATGATGGTGTTCATGTTCCCTTGCTTGCTACGAGCAAACAGATCCTGGCCAGTGATGGCATTCGGCCAAAAGATTCGGTGAATTTTTCTTAGGCATGTTGTGTGAAAAGAGGACAATCTCGACATTTCCCTCTCTGCAACTCTCCAGCACTCCGCACCATAGAGAAGCACAGAAAGCACACAGCTCTGATATAATCTTAACTCTGTGCCTGTGCCGCACTGGGAGGACCCCCAGATGTTGTCCAGGCCAAAGAAAGCCGCTCTTGCCCCACTCACTCCAATGCCGATGTCTCCGCCCGCCCCGCCGTCCGGTGTCACCACGCTTCCCAGGCATGTGAAGGTATCCGTCTGCAACAGCCGCCGATTCCCCAGGATTGCTCACACCGAGCGCCATAACCCCAGACCCCCTTAAATTGATGTCCAAGCCCACCCACCGGCCAAACTCACCAAGTCCATCCGCCCCTTCCTGGACGTGTTGATGCGAATGCGCCAGGAGTGCAACGCCACCCGCACACTCCAGATCTTCCAACGTAGAAAATGTCGCCCATCCCATTCCTCTTGGACCGCCCTCTGTCGCCTGGCGCATCATCCAGTCCATGACTGTCAAAAACAGAGTGGCCGACAAGGGGCATCCCCGTCGCACTCCCGTCCCCACCCCAAAGGCCAGGCTGCCCCGCCCAACGCCACATGCAAAGCCGGCACAGAGGCCTTTCACGACCGACAACATGCAGCCCGGAACCCCATAAGCCCTCAGTACCCTCCACAAACTGTCCCCATGTATGCTGTCAAAAGCCCTCTCAAAACCAACGAAATCAATGTAAAGCTGTCCTTGCCACCCTGAGCACCGCTCCGCAATGTTCCTGATAGTGAACACATGATCCACACATCCTCTGTCCCCTCCAAACCCCGCCCGTTCTCTCCTCAGTCCGTGGTCCACCGTCTTTGAGACTCTCTGCACAACTATCCCGCCTAGTATTCCGCTGGGAACCGAGAGAAGAGTGACTCCTCTCCAACCATTGCAGTCCGCAAGATCTCCTCCCCTGGGCAACCCGACAACCATTCCCCTGTTCCACTCCGATGGCGCCGCCCCCGCCCTCCAGACCCACGCAAACAGTGGCTCCAATAGTTCCGCCGCCAGCTCAGGGTCTGTCCCAAACAGCTCTGCACCTAAGTCATCACGGCCCGGAGCTTTGCCGTTCCCTAACCCCTTGACTGCCGCGATGACCTCTTCCCCTCGTGGAATGTCTGTATTCACATCCAGATTGCCCTCAGCCCCAGGAAAACTCAACCGTGTCTCCGGTGGCCCCCCGTCCAGAGCCTCTCTGAAGCGCTCTGCCCATCCCGCCTCCCGTCCCTCTGCTGTCGCGATGAGACTACCCCGCCTATCTCCCGCCAATGTAATACTGTCTGTACCTCGTTTTCCACTGATGAACCTAGCCATTTCGTATACTGTGCTCTGTTCACCTCCCAGCGCCGCCTCCTCCGCCTGTCCCGCAAGATCGTCCAGGAAACTCCCCCCGTTGGCTCGGGTTTGGCGTTCAACTTCCCTGTCCAGCCGACTGCACTGTTCGCTACACAGTTGCCCTAACCTGGGGGACCCCCCCTCCGTTTTCCCTCCCCTCATTTCCTTTCTCATCGTTATGGTGTCCAATGTTTCTGGTGGAGTCCAGTCCCGCCTCCTCTCCCGCGCGCCCGCGCCCCCCCGCCCCCCCCCCCCCCCGGCCCGCCCCCCCCGCCCCCCCCCCCCCCCCCCCCTGAATCCCAAGCATGATCTGCCGCTCTCCTTGTATATTGCTGAAATGGTGTTGAAATTCTGGTCGATATCATCAGTCAATGTCTTTTCCTGACTTTTGGCAAATTGATATCGTTTCTTTATGTCGGCCACAAAAGCTTTTCTGGTAAGGGAGTCCTTCAATTTGCTGATGTCAAACCTTTTCTGTGTAGTTACAGTTGGTCCAGCCCTTCTTAGTTTCACTTTCAGTTTTGCTACTACTAAATGGTGATCACTTCCCACATCTGCACCTCTTTTTACCTTCACATCTTGTAATGCATGTCTCCATCTACCATTAACCATGATGTGGTCTATCTGGTTTCTGTCCCGACCATTTGGTGATTCCCATGTCAATTTGTGAATTTCTTTATGTGGGAAAAGTGTTCCTCCAATGACCAGGTTGTTAATGCTACAGAAACTTATTAGTTTATCCCCATTTTCGTTTGCTGCTCCGCTGCCACATCTCCCCACCGCTCTTTCATCACATGTATTGTGTGCACCAACCTTCGCACCGAAGTCTCCCATCACTATAACAAGATCACATCCAGGTGTGCCCTCCATCTCCCTCTGCAGCCGCCGACATAACTCATCCCTGACCTCCCCATCGCTATCATTCGTTGGTGCGTAGCATTGTATTATTGTAGTGTTGGTGAATCTCCCTCTCAATCTTAATCTTATCAGTCTGATCAATTAGACTACCTAGCTGAAATACACATATAAACTCAGTACTTAAAGTACATATTCAGGAGCACGGTTTAACACATCCTTCTTACACGGAGACACGGTGCCAAAGAGCACGGTAGCTAGATTGAATCTTCGGTCGTAGCCCGGCAAATCACGTCTGCTAGAAATCTGCAGACAATGTGACGTACTTCCTGTGTTGTCATAGAAACGAAATGTAAATAGGAAATCAGCTCACAGACCAAGTTTGAGAGCGACCGAAAATGTGTTATGATTTTAATCGTAACAACTATAAATAGACTTGCCTAACAAACTCGGGTCAGTCACTATTATTTTAATACAGAGAGAGCGGCAAAAAAGGAGCATATGTTAATGCAAGTGTTTGCCTTCTGTACCTGTTAGCAGACCTTAATCAACCATTAAGGGTTCGTCTGTGTGTGCCTGAGGGTAAGAACGAATCTATATATATATGTATATATACTGAGCGACTTTAATTACGCATCACTACATGAATCACTCACCAAGATGTCTGAGAATAAAATAATGGTAACATGTTTGATATCACTGGAAACAGTATCCATTGACCGACCGATTCCCGCAATCCGCGTAGCAGTGCATGCAGTGTTAAAAAAACTACAGTCACAAATGTAAGGTAGGGGTCAAATTGAAAAGTCACACATGTCGTTGTTGTCATTGTAACGCGTTCAGTAGCGCGTTTGGCCACCGTTGGCATCAAGGCAAGCCTGGCAGCGTCTCAGCATGGAGTTAACCAGTGTGCGTAGAAAATCCTGGGGGAGTCGATCCCATACTTCAGTTATATCGCGTCGCAAATGATCCAGGGTCTGCAGTCGTCTGTGCCGGTAGAGTTGGCGTCTAATCTCGTCCCAGACGTGTTCAATGGGTGCCATATCTGGGGACAAAGAAGGCCATGGTATGACAGCGATGTTATTGGCCTGAAGGAACTCTGTGGTGGCCCTAGCTGTATGTGGTCGTGCGTTATCATGTTGGTACAGCTGGAGCTCGGGATGATACTGGAAGAGGATTAGGCCGACTCGAGGACGTCTGGCGTTGAGTCCTGCCGCCTGCAGTCGACGTCGCACGGTGTGCTCTGATATGGTTCCACGTCTACCAACAACATTTCTTGCTGTTACAGCTGCCACCAAAAACCGATTCCACAAATGAAGCTGCCGTATATACGCGTCCTGTTGAGGTGTCGCAACTCTGGGTTGACCTTGACGGGGTCGATCTGCAATGGATCTAGTGGCCATTAAACGTTGTTGCAGTCGGACGATGGTGGACTGGTTGCAATTCAAGTGTTTGGATGCTTCTCTGGTGGACATCCCGCCTGTTATCATTCCTATCGCTCTTTCTCTCTCTGCAGCGCTCAGTCTAGGCATGGTTTGACGACGTTTTTGTGGTTGTGGACTAAAATATTGACTGTTTTCCAGTCCGTAGTGCTTTAGGCTGAGCTCTGGGTGAAAAGAAATTAATGTTTTCTGTGCAGAATTTTTACCAGGCACTTAAATCATGTTTTACGTGCTACTCTTGTCTCCAGCTTTGCTGGCGCAAAATGAATATGCTGGCCTCTGGGTGGTGACCTTGTGAACCTGTGTACTAATTTCGGTAACAATTGCATGACCATAAGATACTTTACCAGGCACACATATAGTGATGCGTAATTAAAGTCGCTCAGTATATTTATGTGTAATTCTATTGATTAATCTATCTGGGCGATAAGACGTGTATAGATGTGTTAGGAATGGGCAGTGTGTACTGGTGAAACTTACAGGCTCATGTGTAATTCTAGAGGCAAAGCCTGCCTTCGGAAATATTTAAAATATTGAGAATGATGGCCAAGTGTGTCTATGAGTTTAGAACTGTATTTAAAGAAGTATTTCTTGAATGGAATGAGACACCTACCAGGAACATAAGGAAGGATGAAAGGGTTTGAAGTACTGTATAATTTGACCTATTACTTAGTAGTTTTATTTGCAACCAAATTATTGTATGGAGGCAAATCATGGGAAACGAATGATAATTAAGAAGGTAGAAGAAAATTATGATCACAATGAACTAAAATGATTGTTGCTACTATACTATACCTTGTGCATCTGCTAGCACGCTAGTCTGAAACTGTCTATCATCCCCATCTGTGTCATAGAGGGATATTGATAGGCAAATACAGGGATCGCGTTTGACTTCGTTTCAGGTTTAATCCTTTAACTTAAAGCCTACAACAAATAAGAAGAGGCTTCTCTTACTGAAAGTGCAACAAATGCAGTGCCAGTCTATGTAGAGGGCCAGCCATATCATGTGTAACAGTTGGAAGGTTTTCATCTGAAGATTCTCTCCAGCATCAGAGGGAGCCATCTGCAGTGACTCAATTAAGTTGCTCTCAAGGCAACTGTGTAGCGTATGCCTGCTCACCAAAATAAACGCATGTGTTTTTGGTTTACCTCTATCTTTTTTACTCTGAGAATTCAAGAACAAGGATTGCCTTGTAATGCTATAAACAAGTTTCCTAATTGTGTGTCCTCTGCATCACCAATTTCTTTATCTCATCTGTTCCACACTAAACCTGTTTGTACTGTATTATCATTAAATGACTTCAACTAGCATAGGAACAACTGTCTTAAACTGATAAAATGTATGTAGCATAAGAAGATGCCAAGAGGCTTATAACAGCAGAGATAGGAATAAACGGGAGACCAAGCATCCAGGCTACAAGAACAGCAATAAACTGCTACTGCTGGATTAAAAAGAAAAATCTAATGTCAATATTAATACAAAGTTGAAATACTGCTCTCTTAGAAACTGTCAAATATAAAGTCAATTATATTGTCAGCATTTTAAAATTAGCCTATTAACAAGACAGTAAACAGACTTGGAAATTGGGCAGTCTGACTGTGGTATATTTGATTTCAATCCCAGAGTAAAATAAACCAAATACTGGAGCTAAACAATTCAGATACAATAAAATGCATGCACATACATCATCAATCAGATAGTCTTATTATCATAAATCCAACTTCATAATTAAACGAAGTCTGAAACTAAGGGATGCAGTGATTTCCCATTTACTGATTAAGAATTGTGCACTGTGTGTGCTAAAAATGGAAAACTACAATTAAAAACTGGGGGGAAAAAAACATGAAACCGCAATAGCAAAATCAATAGAACTATTTACAAAAGCCCTTAGCAAGTCTGTCAGGAGATATCTGATACGTCTCACTCCAAATTTGTATTATCTCCGACTGCTGATGGCTGGCTGTGTGAACTGGAAAGTGTTTGATGAATTCACAAACCAGTATGTGCAACTTACAGACAACACCCGCAACTGCTAGACAGCTGTACAAATAAACTGTTTTTCCTTTTTTTTAAAATTCTCTCCCCTTCTAACCCATAAACACTACAATAGTAACATCTTTCATGTACACACCCTCATTAGCTGCACCTTGAAATCTATGGTCATAACGCGACATCTATATAAACCCTTTGCTACCAGTATCAGACAGTGTACTATCTAAAGAGCAGGATACGAAGATTACAAGAAGTGAGATATCCGAGGAAAACTGCAAATGTGGCAGCCATGTATACCAAGATCTCCAAGACAAAGGCATGCCGTATCTAAGGAGAATATGCTTTGATGGAATTGTGGGAAAATACTGTACAATCAATCTGCAACAGACTAGCCTAGAAAAGACGGTGAATGTCCTCTCTTCTTAGACTTCTGGGTTAAAAACGTTCAAAACAGACTGTCTGTGTGATTAATGACTATAATCAGATAAACTAAACTGTTAGTAGACCCATCTAAGCATGAAAATGTCCGTAAATAAATAAAGTAAACTAGTAAAGGATAGAAATGTTAAGCCTACGGCATCGGACAACACATATGTCGATAAAGCAGATACACAAACAAATAAAAAGACGGAAACATGCATTTTGCTGACCAAATTCAGACAGAAAAATTGTAGATCTCCCTTCTAATGAAACGGTTGACAGGATCATAAATTCACAGGTCTGCTGAGAGGCGGAATAGGCCACTGGGATAAACTAATTTGCCTGGCCCCATAACTCATCTCATATTATATGATATTATATTTCTCACAGTCTGGCCCTTTCATACATTATCATCGGACCCTTACCCACTCCCCTGTTTTCAAAGGTCATGTCTACGTACATTACAGGCTAGCGTTAAGAAACTTGTGGTAGGGGCCGTTCTCACCCCCTCCCCGTTCTTTATTATTCTCTTCCTTATTCTCCCAGTCAAAAAGTATTGGGAGCCACACTACATATACGTACGCACATGCAAGACACAAGCATGCATGGCAGTGTTGTCGACTCTAATCAATCGATTCAGACTCGAGTCAGACTGTGACTTGACTCGAAACGACTTGCGATTGGAGGCATTAGCGGCTCGACTCGAGACTTGTCAATTTTGGTGCACTGACTCGCAGTCCTTATTCTTATTGTACTCTTTATTAAGGAGAAAAAAAAAAATGCTTTTGTTTTAAGCGATTTCACCCAAACATTACAGCGCGCACAAAAATTCAATTTGCGCAAACACCTTTTACTTCAAATTAACAGTCATAATTCGACACTGTTGCTAGACAAACGTCTCGAGACACAGTCAAAGTCAGAACAATAATATTCTTTGAGTATGTAAACATTACCCTCCCGACTGCGCGGGGGGGGGGGGGGGGGGGGAGAGAAAGAGAGAGAGAAAATATACTGTGCGCCAGACCGAGAAATATTTATCGGCGGGAAAACACCAGAGCAGGTGTTATTTAAACAGCACTGTACATTCGCTTGCGCGTAAGATTTAGTGCTGATCAAGTGTATTATTCCACCCATTCGGGTGAGTGCCAGGGGGAGGGGGGGGGAGAAGAGGGAGAATAATATGCTTTCTAAAATTTAATACTGAAAAATAACTTTAATCGTATAAAAAGTCAGTAAATAACTTAGTAAAATAACTAAAAATATGTATTGCTATTATTTTTCATCATTATTTGCAATAAGGTATGCGATTGTTCGATAAAGTGCAATTGTAGCTATAAAAAGTGTTAGATCAAACATGACGCTCAACTTAGGACTCAAGTTGAAGCCAGTGTTGGGGACTTGCGACTTGTACTAAGAGACTCGTTAGGAAAGACTTGACAACTCTGACGCATAGCTTTAGAACAGGGAGCCGACACATGTATACAACTTTGTAGTGAAGTTACAATAAAATAGCGAATGAGGCTGGATATAAATAGTAGGTTTGTTATGACTGAAGCTGTTGCACATGTGTACCTAAAGACAAACTAAATTTTTAGTTTACCCATCATAGCGCTGCAATAACGACGTAATAAAACAGGCTATACTGTGATCACTAAGAGCAACAAGCAGGAATATGCACGCTTGCCAAACATCACATAGACTGATTATTAGTAATTACGACATTTCATTTTCAATATCTGACTACAGCTCATATTCAAACTATTGCAGTATTAAACATGATAGATTTTTTTTTAATAATTAATAAATAAAGTAACCCCCAGTAGAGTATATGAATGGGACTAAATCTAAGAAATTCTCAATTTAAATATGTAAAGATTAAGCAAACAAACACACCTAATCATACATTTTCACTAACGCCCATTAACAACACTCAGATAGTGGGACAAGCGTGTCCCTCGTGGGGGCAAGCGTTTCCCTTGTCTCCCAGCGATCTTTGTCCTCTCAAGACTGTGTGTGGTCCCGGCCTTCGGGCCTTCCCAGTAAAGTAGAGGCAGTGATATATGTCTGTGTCCGATAACGTCATTTGTCAGTGGTTGAGGCTCGGTCGCTGCTACGCCATGGATGAACTAAACAGTGTCCTATCAAGACTGCGCGGTCTCGGTTGCCGGGTCCTCCCAGTTCAGGTGGACCAGGGCTTGTTTCTTCTTGGTAATGCAGCTCGGCAGTGGTAGAGGCTCGGCGCCGGCTGTGCCGATCCCTCGATACGTCTTGTCTTGGAGATATAACCCCCTTTGCAGGGTAGAGAACCACTTTTCTCATGGCATTGCACCCTCGCCATCCGACAAGAGGTTCCCTGGGGTTGCAACAAAGCCCACTGGTGACTGGCCTCTCTGCCAGTCACCACTGTCTTCGGAGGTATAACCCCCTTTGCAGGGTAGAGAGTTATCAAACCTCGGGGCCGTACACACACGCCATAGTAGGCCTGGTGTACCCTGTTTTGAGTCTAGGATGCTCTCTGGGGTTGAAAGAAAGCCCAAAACACACCCCCCAATCGTCTGATACCGTGTGGATGCACGGCGGGTTGCGGCCCCATCGTCTGGTGTCACGATGGGTGGCTTCCCGGCCGTGTGGCAACACGGACCATGTGCAGAAGGGCGGCGGTGGCGCAGCCACCGCCGCCCCAGGCTGTCTGCATAAAGGGTAAAAGAGTCTAATCACTCGCACCCTGGGGTTCCGAACCAACCAACCAACACTTAGATAAGGTGACATCCAATAAGTGCGGATGAATACCTGGGCACCTCTTCGTTATTATGAGCTTAATTCTACGAGTGTAACATGAGCTGCTTCGTTAAAAAAAAAAAAAAACACACACACACACAGCATGAAAACATAATTCATGACAGAGATGTCATTGCAAGACTTTCCCACGGCATTCACAAGATGCCGGTAATTATCTCGACTTAAGTCTCCAGTCGGAGAGGTAGGACACGGAGGTTCTCGTATAGTCCCGAAAGAGCTGCACGCAGTATAGCAGACTTCTAGGCCTACTAGATGAAAGCCAAATTGTCGGTGGGTTGCCAGTTAATAATGGTTTCCCAGAGACCTGACACAACCAGATACTGATGTTGCGTCACTGGAAATCCCCCCTATTACGGTCGCCCGATTTAGAATACAAACGCAGCGATTGATTACAGTTATCGGTAAAAACAAGCCGTGTGCAATATGATAGTCCACCGTGTGGTTCGGGATTCCATGCTCGTATCTGTCTCCTCTGCAACTTAAAATGATTGTCATACTGCATTCGCATTTACCCTGTACTATTATGAGAAAGTAGTAGCCATATGGACGAACAGTAACCTGGAAGGTTCACTGATAATCTACTTGTAAAACTGATTTCATACCATATTATTTTTTAATTTATATATTTGTTTTTTCCAGTTTTACTGCAGCCTACTCATTCTGTCATACACTATACCTAATTCATTGCACTATACCTGTCCAGTCAATAAGGTGTTATCCCGCCACTGTCTGCTTTCCCCATTGGGTGCATGGGGATGAGGGTCAAACCCGAACTGTGGACAGAAAATTTTGCACCAAGCAATTATCGTAATAATAGAAATAAGCAAACTCTCAGATTTGGATGCTGGAACGTCATGACTATGTTGACTGGACTATCCGAAAACCTACAGGACGTAAACGATGTAAGGAAGACAGCCATAATTAATGATGAGCTTAAACGACTTCAGGTGGATATAGCTGCACTTCAGGAAACGCGCCTGGCGGGCTCTGGAACGGTGAGCGAGAAGGACTACACATTTTATTGGCAAGGGAAAGATCCTAATAAAACTAGAGAACACGGAGTAGGTTTTGCGGTCAAAAAATCGCTAACCAAAATGGTTGAACCAGGTGAGAATGGATCAGAACGCCTGTTAACACTCCGCATGCAAACTAGCACAGGTCCCATCACCCTTGTCAGTGTGTATGCTCCTACTCTGTACTCTGCCTCAGAAGCTAAAGATGAGTTCTACGAGAATCTAGCAGCAGTCATCAAAAGCATACCTAGGCAAGAACAGCTTGTTCTCCTTGGTGACTTTAACGTTAGAGTGGGTGCCGATAATGTTTCATAGCCTTCATGTCTGAGCACGTTTGGTATTGGCAAGATGAATAAAAATGGAGCTGTGTGTCCACCATGACCTCTGCGTGACCAACATCTACTTTCAGAACAAATCCCAGCATAAGGTGTCATGGAGACACCCACGATCCAAGCACTGGCACCAACTGGACCTGATTCTCGTCAGAAGGCCACTTCTCAGGTCTGTGCTCTTCACTCGCTCGTACCATAGTGCAGACTGATACAGATCACTCCTTGGTTTGCTGCAAAATCAGAGCACAACCAAAAAAACTCTATCGTGTCAGACATGAAGGGAAACCATGCATTGATACCAGCAAGATGTCAGACCCTGTCATGATCGCGCAATTTACTGCGACCTTCAATAAAGTGCTCAGTAGCCCTCAGCATGGTGATACTATTACAGAGAACTGGGAGCATCTACGGAACGCCATTCAAAGTACTGCGCTTGCCACCTTTGGTAAGAAAACGGCAAAGTCAAATGACTGGTTTGATGCTTCATCAGATGTGATGGCATCTGTCATTGAAGCTAAGCGCAGTGCTGCGAATGAATACAAACGTTCACCGAGTGCTAGAACCCTACAGATCCTGAAGGCTACGAGAAGAAAAGTTCAGCAAACTGCTCGACGCTGTGCAAATGACTATTGGCTCCAGCTCAGTGAGAGCATCCAGATTAATGCGACTACATAAGTTAGCTGACCGCATATATCCAGTCACAGTGTGGATTCCGAGCTGGTAGATCAACAACAGACATGATCGTCTCTCTCCGCCAGCTTCAGGAAAATTCAAGAGAGCAGAAAAGGCCTTTATATATCGCCTTTATAGACCTCACAAAAGCATTTGACCTGGTTAGTAGGGATGGACTCTTCAAAATCCTACTGAAAATAGGCTGCCCTTCTAAAATGCTGGAAATGATAGTCATTTCATGACGACATGAAGGGAACAGTCCAATATGCTGGAAGCACGTCACAGCCCTTTGACATACGAAGTGGCGTTAAACAAGGCTGTGTTCTGGCTCCGACCCTCTTCGGGATCTTCTTTGCCTTACTCCTGAAACATGCATTCAGAGATGCAACTGAAGGAATATGCCTTCACACTAGGTCAGATGGCCGTCTGTTTAATCTTTCAAGGCTGAAGGCAAAAACAAAAATCAGAAGGGGTGTCTACGCCACATCCTCGGCATCTCATGAAAATATATAGTGACAAATGTCGAGGTCTTGTCACGTGCTGGCCTTCAAAGTATGTATACACTGCTTAGACAGCGCAGACTTCGCTGGCTTGGCCATGTTCGCCGCATGGAAGATGGTCGCATCCCAAAAGATATCTTCTACGGACAATTAGCAGATGGCAAGACAGCAGTTGGGCCACCACAGCTGAGATTCAAAGATGTGTGCAGGAGAGATATGAGGGCACTGGATATGTATCCAGCAACATGGGAGGATGAAGCTGCCGATCGCACTAAGTGGCGATGCTATTTACGGCGCCACCTCAGATTGAGCGAAAAGAGGCTCACACAACAAGCAGAGGAGAGGAGAGGAGAAAACGTCGAAAATAAGCAGCTGAGACCTGCCACCTCAGGGGCGCATTCCCATAGTCAGTTATGACTGAAGGGGCTATTATTATTATTATTATATATTTGTTTTTTCCAGTTTTACTGCAGCCTACTCATTCTCTGTCATACACTATACCTAATTCATTGCTGCTACCCTGTTTTCGTTTTGTGATCATTTTATATTATTATCCACGTTTCTTCTTTCATATTTTTGCGTTTCTTCAATATGCCCTACCAGAAACATTTGATTTCTTCTCTTCATGCCTTTATCACCCATTCTTTTTCTCTCATGCCTTCTGGCATATCTCGGACTGCCACTGCCTTAGCCTTCACTACATTAAAAAAAAACACGCTTTACATGTCACTTTAATTTTCTTAATAACTGTCTTCGGGTTAGAGTTATCCCTAAAGGGTTTCTTTCCCACTTCCATCCTTCGACTGGACACTTTCATCCTTCTGTACTGCACCGCTTGCAATTAGTTGAGAAAAAGTGTTCCTTTCAACGTATGAGGTGTGTTATTGATATGCATAAACGCCTGCTCACTGACTTGGAACTTTTGAAATCCAACCTCATTCACCAACTTCGTCTACTGACTTCTTCGTACCGGACAGCCTTGCTTCTTATTCGTACTATTATTCATTTTTTTTTTTTTTTTTTTTTTTTTCGTACGCCCGCTAATACTCGAGGCGAAATCTCAGGTTATTACTATGTCTAACCTGACATTGATTTTACGTGAGTATCCCTTTTTACTTGTACAGAGACAGGTGTCCCTCGCCATTCAGGCAAATACTCTCCGATTTCGGAGGTACCCATTGCAGCTGGGTCGGCTCAGGAGCCGCCAATCCCTGGTCGACGACACTCCTTCAAATGTCCTCGCCAGGTCTCGAGTTAATCCAGTCCAATTCCCGGTCGACGAAAAATCCTCAAATGCCGTCGCCCGGGTTTGATCCTGAATCACCCGGTCGCCAGAGCGGTGTTGTAACCACTACGCTAGCGCGGCTCCCAGTATTATTCATGATACTAATAAGGAGCTCTACACTCGGCTGAGCAAGCATAAAAAAGATAAATTGCGTCGCCTCCGTCCTCACGTTCCTTCTGAATCTTCAGCGTCCCCTATTCCCACTTCTACTAAAGTTATTTGCATTCCTCCTGATCTACAGCTATCTCCTGATGAATTGTCTGTTCTTAGTTAAGGTCTTAAGTTTGTCCCTCTTCGCTCGACATTTGATAAATATTCTATGCTCCAAGATGTCTACCGCTTCCATCGTAGCATGCGTCTTCAATATTACCATAGGAAGGGTAGTGATTCTAAGCCAGACGGGGATATCTTTCGTCATTTTGATAAACCTAAGTCAGATTGGACTCCTGCTCCAGGTGCCTCTGCGGCTCTCGATTTATATATTGCTAACACGTTGCATGATATTAATCAACTTTCTCTACCCCGTCTACGTCGATCTAACCTGACTCTGATCTAATTCTGAGTGGCGGTCAATGACATCCCTTAAAAAGCGGGATGACATTATCATCAAACCTGCCGATAAAGGTGATGCAGTGGTAGTTTGGCGCAAGGACTTGTACATTCAAGAAAGAGTCTCACAGCTCGGCAACTCCACCTTTTACTCGCCTAGTTCTGGTGATGCCACAGTCCGCAATAATCTTACTGTTCATGCTACTATTCGCGATCTCATCCAAGATAACCTCCTTCCTTCTAGTGCCTTGTCTCTCCATATTCTTGATAGTAGTCTAGGTAAACCTTCCTTCTACATGCTTCCTAAAGTGCATAAAATTGACAATCCGGATCGACCTATTGTTTCAGCCTGCTCTTGTCCCACTGAACGTAACTCTGATTTCCTGGATAGTATTTTGCAACCCTTAGTGGCCAATCTACCTTCTTATTTGAAGGACACAACCCATACTATCACTACTTTTTATTCCATCCAATTCACACCTGACCACACTTACCGTCTTTTCCTTATGGATGTTTGTTCACTTTACACTTCCATTCCACACTCTGATGGCCTTAAAGCACTACAATTTTTTTCTCGACTGACGCACTAACCTTACTTTTAGCACAGGTTCTCTTCTTCGCCTTGCGGAATTGGTTCTTACTCTCAACTCTTTTGAATTTAATGGCCAGTTCTTTAATCAAATTAGTGGCGTTGCTATGGGCACCAAAATGGGCCCGAGTAATGCTTGCCTCTTCATGGGTCACTTTGAATATTTGGTGCTTCAAAGTTACGATGGACCATTACCTGAGTTTTACCGTCGCTATATCGACGATGGTATTGGAGTCACAGACATGTCTGAAGTTAACCTCCGTAGATTCAGTGACTATGTTGGCAATTTCCATCCTGCCATCAAATTCACTTCTCAGATTTCTACCACTTCTGTTAACTTCCTTGACCTTACTGTCAATATTACTCCTATTGGCCTTACTACCTCTGTCTTTTATAAACCTACTGATGCTCATGGTTTCCTTCTTTACACCTCTTCTCACCCTCTCAGCTGTAAAAATTTCATTCCCTACTCTCAACTTCTACGCTTACGTCGGATATGTCACGATGAAGATGATTTCCGTGAACGAGCTCAAGAAATGCTCGAGTTTTTTCGCCGACGTCACTCGCATTAGTCACGTTACTCGTCAGGTTGCACTTACTGCTAAACCTACTACTACATCTGACAGACTCAAACTTGTCTTAACTTTCCACCCTCACTGTTTGGCGGTGAAAAAAATTATGTTTCGTCATCTGCCTATTCTCCACTCCGATCCTGATACCAGAGAGTTGTTTCGTGATACCCCTTTGGTGGCATATCGTAGGGATAAGAATGTTAGGGATATTCTTGTACACAGTCGCATGAAACAAACTAGTCCTTCTCACTTTGGTACTAAACCGTGCCAACGCCGCATATGTAAGACCTGTCCTTTTGTACTCCAAACGCAGTCAGTCTCTTTTCCGAACGGTAAATTTGCCACTGGGGAGTCTTTCACGTGCGAATCCAGAAACCTGATTTATGCTATCATCTGCAAGAGGTGTGACATTACCTATATTGGTGAAACTGGCAGACGTTTGGCAGACAGGTGTCGTGAGCACTTGAATGACATCTATCATGGCAAATCTTTACCGGTGGCCCTTCATTTCAATAGCCCTGACCATTCAGGTAACTCTGATATTCATGTCACTGCCCTCCTGTCATGTGTCGGCGACGATCGTACTCGCTTCTCCTTGGAGAATCGTCTCACTTTTCAAATGGGCGTTTTATCTCCTGCTGGCCTTAATGTCCAGCATCATTTTGCACAATTCTGGTGGCTTCTGTCTCTGTTTCATACTTTATTTCTTCTGTCTGTTATTTTCCTATCTATCTTTGTTTTTGCTTTGGTTCGTTTCCTCGATTATCTTTTCTTAACCGTCATTAGCTCATACGTCACTTCCGTATGACGCCTTATTTTCTTAGCCATCTTGAATGTTTCTTTCTTGGAACGAGCTAAGTGATTTTTTACTTGTTTTAATAGAGTTGTTCATTTCTGTCTTCGTTTCATTGATTATTTACTTTCTTGTTTCGACATGCCTTTCTGGTTTTACGATTTTCTTGCATTATCACTGTTATCGTTTCGCTCATCACCGTTGTTTCATCTGCTTGTATCGCTCATTTGGTGCCTTCCTCATCATCATAGATTTTTGTAGTACCTATAAGTAGTTCTTGTCCTTGTCACCTGTTCGTAACTGTGGCTGACGAAGGGTAAAACCCGAAACGTCTCTTGTTTCATGTATACCGTCAACTTGTAAAACTGATTTCATACCATATTATTTTTTAATTTATATAATCACTGATAATACGCTAACTGTTCAACACAATCTCTAGAAACGCTACTTCTGTTCTTGCCGACAAATACGAAAAGAGGCGTATGGCATGACTTCGCGCTTTTACCCAGAAATCTTCAATATATGCTGTGAAACAGTTGTAGGAATTCTAAAAGACGAGAAAAGGTACATGAAAATTCACTGATGGGAACATTATAGGGCAAAAGAAGCGCAGGATCCACCTATGTCCCAGTCTTGACATATGGATGCGAGTCATGGGCAATGACTACAACCCACAAAAGCCAGATCCAAACCTCAGAAATGAGGTATCTGAGGAAGGTGGTTGAAGTAACAAGAAGAGACATGGTCCGCAACCAGACGATACGTCAAGGCCTTAAATCCTACCCCCTGCAGACCCAAGTAGAACAGTCCCAATTAAGATGGTTTGGCCATGTCTGCAGAATGGGAGAAGATCGGATACCACGACAAGCATGGGAAACAAAGAGCCAAGGATCCAGACCCCGAGGACGACCCAGAGTCCGCTGGGAGGACAACATTAGACAATCTTTGAAGGATCGAGGACTAGAATGAAACCAGGCCAGGAGGAAGACAGCCGATAGGATAGTCTGGCGCTCTCTCTTCCAAACCTCTACACCTCACGGTAGAAGGGGAACGACTAAGTAAGTAAGTAAGAAGCGCAGGAAGAAAGAGAAGAGTGATCCTGTGATGAGATTAGCTTGATGGCTGGGAAAACAGAGTATATAAAGCACTGAATTATGCAAAAGACAGAAATATGTGAAGACAATTGATCGTCAACACCACTAGGCATAACAAATAATAATGATGGTGACCTATTTTTTATTCCCAAACAAACAGCGCAGTTGAATGTGCAACGAAAAATAGCAAGGCAGATAATATGTTATCAAGTATACTTACGACAGACACTGTGATCTTTATACCTAAAGCCTGCTTAATGTTAACAATATTTGTCGCATACCCAGGATAACGTATTACGATCTGGTGACTCATAGCTTGGCTGATCCCTCGCCACCCGGTGAAAAATTCTCCCACGGCAATTTCATTTTACTGGCGTAATATGTTTTTAGGCGCCCACCCAGAATTATTTTTTACCTCTCAAGACCTCCCTCTAGTTTTCTATTTCTAGTTCTTTAAAACCAACAGTTCTTTCATGTCCGACCAGACAACATGACATTGTACATTTAACAACTATTCGCCCCGTGTCTATTTATGTTCACTGCGGAGTCCTCCAGTATGACGATCTATCAACACCTTATATGGTAGTGCTATCTCTCCGGGTGTACCCATAATAACATACTATCTGTTGTTATGCATGTGTAAACTCGAATAATGTCAAGAACACTAGTAAGAGATACAGTTACATTTGTGAAACGCCCTGGGCTATCGGCTATCTTGTGTAACACGAGCAAAGGAGGAGCTAAAAAAAGTAGCACAGTGACCCCCTAGGCATGTCGTAAGAGACGACTAAGGAGAGAATATACCCGTCCAGTAGAAACGTCAAACCACAAAAACTTGAACAAGTCATCCAAGGCAAGTAATTCAAATTAACGGCGCGGTACAATAAAAGCCGAAAAGAGTCAGACCTGCTGAAAACCGACTTTTATTTTTAAATAACTCCGCTTTAATTCACTAATACTAACAAGGAAAGTACTGTGTTGCGCCTGTGAGTATTCTACCTCACCGAACTGCTTACACTGCAGATGATCAATTTCGAATTTTAAAATAGCAAAATCTGTTTTAAAAAATCTATACGACCAAAAATTGTTCAAATGTTTAAACAAAAGTTTAAAAACAACCTGTCCGACAAAAAAAAAAAAGGAACGTAAGAAACAAAGCCTCATATGTTACAAAGTATCAGACAGAAAGATCCGGGCGAGACTTCACAGAGATGACAAACCCACACAACAGCAGTTGATTTCTAACCCCCCCCCCCCCCCTTTTTCCCCCTAACTTTCTTTCAAAACAGAAACGAATACAACGCACAGTGGAATATAATACATAAAGTGCTGACAGCAGAAAAACGAGAGAAACTGTATAAATCTACATCGCTCTGTTATCAAATGCAAAACGGGCAACAAATAAAAACATCATTAATATAGTGAAATTTCCCTTCCACTCTCTTAAAACGAGAACATGCTTAGCGCGGGTTAGCTGAGTTTAAAACACACATATACAAACACGCAATAAAAAGCACGCAAGTGTGACGTCCTGACTACGTGTTTTTACATAGTAATGTCCATTTCATTTTCAGTAGAAAACATAAGGAAATAGCAAATCAAACGCAAAAACTGTAGGTCAGATACTTATGATCAGAAAAGTAAGTGACATACAACTTGCAAGCGATGCCAAAATGAATAACTATTACACACTGTGAATACTCGATGTCACATTACTTTTCCCCCATTGGTTCCCCTCTTTTTTTCTTTTCCGATTAATACACTGTTGTAGATTATTCGTCCAAATGAGGAGCTAAAAAGAGTAGCACAGTGACCTCCAAGGCATGTCGTAAGAGACGACTAAGGAGAGAATATACTCGTCCAGTAGAAACTTCAAACCACAAAAACTTGAACAAGTCATCCAAGGCAAGTAATTCAAATTAACGGCGCGGTACAATAAGAGCCGAAAAGAGTCAAGACTGCTGCTGTCTATACCTTTCACCCAGGAGAGCATACATATTAGGCACATGGAATGTTCGTAAACGAAACAAAGAATGAAAAACGCACAGGTGGCAGAAGGAATTAAAAACTATAACTGACAACTTGGGATTGCGGTAAAAGATGACACGGAAAACAGGAAAAGTGAAACTAAAAACAGAAGAAGCAGTGCTATTCTAAGGTCAGGAGGAATAAAGCGCACTTTAAAGTAAAAGTGTGGCTCTAATGATGACAAATGGGACGCATACGACACTTACCGAGTGGAATGCATTATGACCCAGTCTAAATTAGCAACATTCAAATCTGCCAAACGCTTGAAAATATAAAGATGAATGTCAAATGTTATGCGCCAACTAATGACCAAAAAAAAAAAAAAAAAAGAATCTGTAAAAGAAGAATTTTCACACCAGACTTCAAAATATGGGCAACAACACAAAGATACAGCAAACTTAACCAGTGTTCTAAACTAAAAGCAGAGATAGGAACGGTCAATACAAGTTATGAAGATATCATGGGGGAAAAATTGGTCTTGGGACAATGAATGACAACGGGGAGCTATTCATAAACGTCTGTGCTTCACATCAACTTGTTCCAAGATGAAGCACGTTTCCAAATAAAAGAATACATAGAGGAGGGATTCTTAACCTATTTTGTGGCATGGACCCCTTTGATTGTCCCATGAAGTCTATGGATCCCTTTGAATGTCCGATGAAGACTGTGGACCCCTTTCATGAAAAAAATGTACAATAAAACCATAATTGTTAAAAAAAATTAATTTTAAATTTTAGGTTATGTACACGGACCCCGTAGAACACAGGTTAAGAAACCTGACACAGAGAAACGTAAATATCACCAGACTACGGGACGAAACAGATTGTCCCCAAACAAACAAACAAACAAGAGGTTTAGATTATCAATACATGATGTAAATTAGTGTTGGATATCTCATAAATCAAGAAACAAAAATGTGCTGTCACAATATATGGTAAGTACCAAGTGATTCAAGCACTACAAGAGGAAGCACATACGGAAAACCAGTAGCAAAAGGTCAAACCTGTATACTGTATAATGACGAACGTGGAGAAAAAAATTACACCACGTTCAGACACATTAAGGCAATCAGCCGACTGTATTAAGAGGTAGTCTTATTTCCGGAATTCCCAAAGTAAAAGAAGCAGCTGGAGATAAAAAAAAAACAAAAACAAAAAAAAACACACACACAGACTGAAGACAGGTCTAAAAAAAGAGAAAGACGAAGACATGGAAGAATTTGAATGGATGGCAAATAATAGGAGGGTGTGAACCGAAGGTCTGTACTCCACGGGTAGATGAAGGTTAACTGTGGTGATAATGATACTGTACAATGACTGTAATGTATTACACAGTGACACGTGACCTCATTTCAAATTATACTTCCAACCCAGGCTGGAAAACTAAGTAGTCTTTATTTCTCTCCCTCCTCAGCCTGCATTCAATGCTCTGCACAGAAAAATATACTGTTCAAAAAAAGAAACGCAACTTTTTTTTGGTGTTACTTTTATAAAAGATATTCACTGATTGGACATCAGTCAACCTATCGACTGTGTCCACCTGGTCATTAACTTCTCGTGGTTACCTGAATTGTACTCACCTCATGATTCGTGAGGTCATGAAAGAGGTCAAGGTCAAAATAACATTTTTGACAATAACTCGTGACAGGTTCATGAGAATCCCGTGAAACTTACTGAACACAAAACTCTCTGACCATATTATTGAATGCCTATAAAAGATTGACGCTCCTCGAATAAATTCAGTTGAAAATTCAACGCGCAAGTATGCCTCAACTCACTACAGAACAACGACTCATCATCATTGGACGTTTACAGACTGGACAGTCACAAAGTGTAGTGGCCATACAATTTAATGTGGTTAGAAGCACCATTAGTCGCCTTTGGAGGCGATTTCAAGAAACTGGCTCAGTGGCAGAACGGCCGCGCAGTGGAAGACCCAGAGTCACAACTCCTGCCGAAGACCGCTTCATACGGCTGCGTCACCTCAGGAATCGACTTGCATCTGCGTCCTCCACAGTCCAGTCAATGTCAGCAGCTCGTCGAATTTCAGATCAATCAGCCAGGAACCGGCTGCACGACTCTGGTCTTTGGGCTAGAAGACCCTACAGACGTCCTGTTCTTGCGGACCGGCATCACCAGAACCGACTGCAGTGGGCGAACCAGCATCGTCAATGGACCGTTGGGAATGACTGGAGACGGGTTTGGTTTAGTGATGAATCATTTTTTGTGCTCCAGCGACACGATAGACGGAGAAGAGTTTACCGCAGAGTCCATGACCGCTACGCTCAGAACAGCGTTGATGAGGCTCCATGGTGGTGGAGGTGTACTGATGTGGGGGGGGGGGGGGGGGATCAACTTCATGGGAAGAAGTGATCTGGTTGTCGCAAAATTGGTTTCAAGTCATTGCAAACGGGATCAGTTAGATTTATAAACCCGTCTACGATCGAACGACCGCTTTCAAAATGGCGGCGTATCAGCGAAATGTGTATCGGACACAGGAAATCGCCAACGATAAATAAAAACAGAAGGGAATCCGTATGAAAAGGATTTTACATTTCAGTACAGGGAAGGATGGTGTATAACTGCATATAAGATGGAACGGTAGGAAGTTCTCATTTACGGAGATATATGCGTATTTCGGCTGCCCACAGTTACGCTAAAAGCATGTAAACCCACTTCTGTTCTAAATATTAAAATCAACAAAGTCAAAAACTTTCCGAACTAAAAGAAGAAGTATGGGAAATTACATGGATAGGAAGATAGAGTTTTATCAGCTGTATAAAACTAGATAAGATGGAACTATATGGATATTATATATGCCGAGAATGATAAAGGCAAAATTTCAGTCGACGCACAGTTCGGCCGAAATCACTGTTCGGGAAGGATTTTTCAGGCTTAGGTTTAAGCTGTGACGTCGGTACTCTCCGATACGTCCGCGCTATACGTATTTAAAGCGTATCGGTAAACTGAGCTACAGACAACGGAAGAGGGTTCAGACAGACTGGAGGCAGAGTTTCGCCACGACCCATGAATTGTGAGCGGATCGCCAGAAACATTTTTAAGTCCAGTATCTGAAGTCTGAGGGTAAGCGAAATTATGATAACTACCGTGTATAATATTTGTTATTTCAGGTTCATACAGAATTCACAAAATATGCCTGTATAATATTCATTGATATAACGTATTATTATTTTAATATGATTTATTCATGTGCATTATGGATGAGTGTTGCTTGTACAAAAAGTAATCACAAATAGCCCCACGGCCTAATGAAGTTATATTTATCATATTGCTTTATCGCTTACGAAGATAAAGGCAGTCCCATGGCAGAGATTGTCATAGGGAAATGAAGTGTTAGAAACTTCATCATGGAAGATCCCAGTTTACGAGGTTAAGGTGACTAGTCCCCTTCCTCGCTGCCTTTGCCTTCCCTAGTTCGAGCGCACAACTTCGTACCTATTTACAGCTAGTAAACTGGAGTGTTCTACAGCCAGTTTCAGTAGAAAGCAACCTGATCACGTGGTCACTCACTTTCTTTATTTATGTATTACTTTTGTGTAGATGCTAAGGATAGCATCAGTATTTGAATTCGTACTTGATATGATTTGGAAGGATCAAGTTATAGAATATGAAGGGGTGTATAGGAGCGGAATAAACCAGATGATGTTTATTACTGATATGTTAATATTAATTCTATATCATTGAATTGATGTTACTTGCTATGACTGTATAACTTTGACACCTGATGACTGACTTGTCTGACTTATGTGCTAGTCAGTTACACTTAACTGAAATGTTAATATTAATGCTATATCACTGAAATGATGTCCTTACTTACTATGATTGTATAACGGTGACATCTGATGACTGACTGGTCTGACATCTGTGCTAGTCAACTACAAGTCTAGCCAGATACTAGCCAAGGCTGATATGTTGCAGGTTCCATGAAATAACTCAAACCAGACTGTCCAGTATCAGAAGCCGGTGTAGTTCATCCGAGGCAATCCCACCAAAGTGCAGGACCCCAAAGAGTGAACTTCAACTGGTCATTGGCATCCCTACTGTTGGGCCTACCAAGTCTGATATCAGCAAAGGACAGTTTCAGCAGTATCAAGTTGGAAAGATAAGTGTCCTGTTTGACACTGACCACCTATACATGTGAAACAGCCAATAGTTGAAAACAATAAGTAACCATACAGAAACTCAGTCAACTGATGACAGTTATCCTTAAATTCAAAGGACTAATAACAGTGATTTCAGTAACTTTATTATTTAAGATCTTGAAGTATAAACAGACCATAATAGTAATTGTGTGAATACTTTTATATATATGTATATGCTCTTTTCCAACTAGTAGAAATAGAATATTAGTGTAATTATTAAACTATTTTAAACTCCGCCAATGCCGGTCCCAAGCCCGGATGAAAAAGGAGGAGGGCGGCCTGCATGGAGGCCGTAAGGAGGCAGCCCCTCCACCATGCAAAGGCACAACAGGCCAATCACCTGTTTGCTTTAAATTATGATTACGCGAACTACAAGAGAGAAAACCGGACTGATTCTAAAGACGACGAACTGGAACGGACTACGGACTACGACTTATGGAACTTGGAACACAAGAAGTATAAATGGGAAGGAAGAGGAGCTGGTGGAAGAGATGAGGAAAGCAAAACTAGAAATCCTGGCTATAACGGAAACGAAGAAAAAAGGACAAGGAGTCATGGATCTCGATGGCAACACGTTGCTCTACAGTGGTGTACCCATATCTGAAAGAGCTAAAGGGGGCGTGGGTTGCATTGTGGCCCAAAATCAAAAAGATAGTATCAAGGGATGGAACTTTGTCTCGGAGCGCATTATGGTTGTAAAACTAAAAGAAGGAGAAACCATAGTCAACCTGGTCATAGTGTATGGGCCAAATGAGGATGAGAGAGCAGAGGTCAAGGAGGAATTCTTCGAGCTGCTTCAAAGGACAGTGGATGACTGCCTAGATGAAGTTATTATGCTCGGAGATTTTAATGCCAGAGTTGGAAATGACCATGCTAGATGGGGTGGAGTTATCGGAAGATATGGAGAAGATACTCTCAATGACAATGGAAAGCGACTCCTTAGATTCTGCAGTGAGCAGAATCTGATCATTACAAACACAAAGTTTCCCCATAAGCGCATACATGCATACACTAGATGTGAACCAACCAAGAATGAGAAGTCAGTGATCGACTATGCCATTGTTCGGAGAAGCTCATTCAGATATGTCCGAGATGCAAGAGTCTGGAGGGGGCCAGAGATTGGAAGTGATCACTACCTGCTAACAATCAAAAGAACAACTGAAAGAGTTGCTCAGCCTAGGAACTGCCCAACATCACGCAAGAAACCAAGTAAACGAGCAGGAGAAATGAGCATTAGGACCTACAAGCTGAGAGAGCCAGAAATTAAGACCAGATATCAGGGGCTTATTGCTACAGCAGTGAGCAACACAGAAGAACGACCTGATGACTTGGAAACCCTCTGGAATAAATTCAAGGATATCATAAAGACAGCTGCTGCAGAAGCATGCGGTGAAGTCCGACTTGGGAACCAGAGAAAGAGGACACCTTGGTGGACAGAGGAAGTCAAAGAGAAAATAAGAGAGAAGAAAATGGCATGGAAACAATACTTAGGAGCTAAAAACACAACAGGACAAATGGAAAAATATAGAGAATATGTGACACTCAGAACAGAAGCAAAGAACTTACTGCCCCGAAGGAAATAATGGAAAGATGGAAAGAATATTTCTCAGAACTCCTGGATGGTGAGCATGATGAAGCATCAGAAATGATAACCACTGACACAGAAGAGGAAACCAATGATGGTGAAGATGACATAAAGATGGAAGAACTGAGGGCAGCACTAGAGAAAATCAAGATGGGCAAAGCAGCAGGGCATGATGGTATAACACCAGAAATGGTTAAGTACATGGGAGCATCAGGCAACCTATTACTCTTAAAGGTCCTACAGGCAGCATGGTGCAACAAGACCATACCAAAGGATTGGGAGATTGCCATCATAACACCAATTTTCAAAAGGGTGACAATCGACAATGTGGAAACCATAGAGGCATATCCCTTCTCAGTGTCCCTGGTAAAATCTACTCTAGAATCCTAGAGCAGAGACTCCGACGCCTAGCTGAGCCACAATTGGATGAGGTCCAGTGCGGATTCCGAGCAAACCGAAGTACTCAAGACCTAATCTTCACACTCAGACAGCTGAGTGAAAAAGCCCTTGAGTATAAGAGTGAGATCCATCTTTGTTTCATAGATCTGGAAAAGGCGTTTGACAGGGTCCCCTGGAGCAAACTTTGGGACTGTTTGGCAAGGAAGAATATTCCAGCACCTCTGATTCATGCTATACAGAGCTTCTACAAGTCTTGCAGAAATTATGTGAGGACAGCAAACCATAAGTCAGAAGAGTTCAGGACCACCACTGGTGTAAGACAAGGTGATATCCTATCACCTTACCTCTTCATACTCCTTATGGACGATGTCATCAAGGCATGTAAGGAGAGAACAAGAAAGTATTCAGTGGGGTACTGGAAGATGAGACAGGTCTATATTTCGGAGCTGGCATTTGCTGATGATGTTGCCCTGATTGCTAAATCAGAGGCACATCTCCAATCCAACCTGCAAGTCTGGAAGGAAGAGCTGGAGAAGAGAGGGATGGTCATAAGCAGCTCTAAAACAAAATCCATGGTGATATCACGAGAAGAAAGAAAACATCAGATTAAGTTGGGAGAACAGGTCCTGGAGCAGGTCGACCACTTTAAATATCTCAGAGCTATTATAGACCGAAAGGGAGGCATCAAAGAAGAGTTGGCCACTCGGAAAGCAGCGGCTGGGAGACTTTTTCAGGCCATAAATCGTGGATTCCTCAGCAAGAAAGAGGTTGGTAAGAAATCGAAGATGGCTGTATACCGCTCCACCTATGTCCCAGTCTTGACATATGGATGCGAGTCGTGGGCAATGACTACAACCCACAAAAGCCAGATCCAAACCTCAGAAATGAGGTATCTGAGGAAAGTGGTTGAAGTAACAAGAAGAGACATGGTCCGCAACCAGACAATCCGTCAAGGCCTAAAATCCCATCCGCTGCAGACCCAAATAGAACAGTCCCAACTAAGATGGTTTGGCCATGTCTGCAGAATGGGAGAAGATCGGCTACCACGACTAGCATGGGAAACAAAGAGCCAGGGATCCAGACCTCCAGGACGACCCAGAGTCCGCTGGGAGGACAACATTAGACAATCTTTGAAGGACCGAGGACTAGAATGGAACCAGGCCAGGAAGAAGACATCTGATAGAATGGTCTGGCGCTCTCTCTTCCAAACCTCTACACCTCACGGTAGAAGGGGAATGACTAAGTAAGTAAGTAAGTATTAAACTATTTTAACTGTACCTGAGGACTTATTCACTTCTTCCATTTGTGGTTTCAGTGAATGTACATTTTACTTATCCCCTAGAGTATAAGTAATCATAAGATAGTCACAGGGAGGAGACACCTTAAATCCTGGTACTACTTCTTACCAACTGGGCCAGGGTTTTCACAGTCTGACTATTTTTATGATAACAATACACCAGTGCTTATTTATAAGACTGGGGTATTACTTGTAAGGTCAGAACTCTTTACTGGCATACTCTTACATATAAATAATTGTAAATAACCTCCCGCTACACTTGTGCAAATTGAAGGACGCCTGAATGCCCAATGATACGTCGCTGAAATTCTTCGTCCTCATGTCCTTCCACTTCTGGCTGCATGAGGGTCGATTTTTCAGCAGGATAACGCTCGACCTCATGTGGCACAACTCACCATCCAGTTCCTCGCTGACAACAACGTCCAGACCATTCCGTGGCCAGCCATGTCATCAGACATGAACCCCATAGAACACTTATGGGATGAACTCGACAGACGACTCTGCCAGCGAGACGTGGCTCCAGCCAATCTCCGACAGTTGTCTCTTGCACTGCGAGAAGAGTGGGCAGCCATCCCACAACAACAGATCCAACGGCTAATCGGATCCATGTCAAGGAGATGTCGTTCTCTGATAGAGGCCAGAGGAGGTCATACACCTTACTGAAACGGAGGCCTCAGTCGGAAAGAATAAAAGTCCAAACCAAATTTAATGAACATATTTCATTGTTAAAGTCTGAAAGTTTCTTCATGCCAAGAATGAAACATTAATTCCGTAAAATAAAATTTTGGTACAAGTTTGAAATTTGGTGTCCATTTCCACTGCAATAATGTTGCGTTTCTTTTTTAGAACAGTATATTATTCTCTTCCACTTCCATCACACGTTCGCTGAATGTGTTCTGAGAACCGCGTGTGAAATTCGAAATATATGAAATCACCTTCTCAAAGTCGATAACATTTGTTATCGACTTTGAGAAGGTGATTTCATATATTTCGAATTTACCCGTCAACATTGACAGGTTATTAATTATAGTGTGTTTTTTCTGTTACATGTATTACAGACTGTACTTTCACTACTGTGGTCATTTCATTGCAGGCGACCGTCATTAGATATTTGTAGTGAAAATTATATGGATGTCTTAAATATGAAGACATGGAGTAAACCTTACCTAAATGACATGTGGAGCAGTGATAATGATCTAAATAACTAACATTTCTTTGATGACAACATGTCTCGTAATTGTTCGTGCATCTTTTAAAATCTTGTCCTGGTCGACTTACTCCCTCTGAGAACAACGTTTGAAGTTTGACGAAACTCCAGTTCATGTACTGTTTATCAATTGTGTTGTTGGCTTCTTTCCATAATCAAACTGTTCATGCATGCCTTCATTTGCGCACTTTTTCTATTTTCGGGAGAGTACGTATAAGGGGAAACAATACAATTATTATCTAACTTTCAACCACAGTTGCACCCCCTTAGCTGTGGTTGAAAGTTAATGTACTCTCTCTAAAATAAAAAAGTGCGCAACTGACGGTGTGCAAAATGTGACTGACCGACCGAAGTACTTACGGCGTGTATTATGGTATTGAATATATATATTTCCGACAAAACTTCCAACCAGAACGAATGTATATTTCCTGCTCTCATTTGATCCAATCCATGAGCAAGAATGAAGTGGGTCGGGGCGTTTAGTCATTACTTTCCCTCTCGTGTTTTAAAATATCATTTTAAAATTTTAACACATGACCTCCATCCGTTTACTCTTAAAATCTTTCAAATCAGACTTGCAAGATATACATTAGGATTTCTGCTGTATTTTTTAAGGCATCTGCTCTGTAGTTACTTGAGGATTTTCCTGTTGCGACTGACAGCTTTTTTGTGTGTGCCATTGCTTAAGCTCAGAAAGACTCCTCCACACCCATATTCTGTTGCATTTGTTGCTGATCCATTTGTGTATGCATGGATCCACGTGTTTCTTGGGTAATGTTTCTCTAGGTATTTTCCTTCAAATCTGATTTTTCATTTACTGGCTTCCATTTGTTTGATTTTTCTTTATTTAATCATCTGCATTCTTTTCTGTTATTTATCATTTCTGATTACGGTTCAAAGAAAAGATTTTAAAATTCGTTCCTTTATTTTTGGCGTTTTTCACTGTAAAATGATGCGCAAAAAAATGAGCCATATTCAACAGATAACGTCTGCTGTGCCGTATGAGAGCAAAAGAACAATACTTAATATCAGAATATTGCCCAACTATGTACACATACAAACAACTAAAGTCACCAATTTTCCGTCCATTTCACACAAACATACAGAAACAACACACCTCAACAAGTTATTTCTTCACATCACGAGCTTTTCTAAAATTGTTTTTTCTCACCCTCCTCGCCCCCGATCCCCGTATGAACACTACTTGTCTGGTTTGTGATTCGCACACACAGCCATTATGTTTTTTTCCAAGGAATCCGGGAATTCAGCATTAACAAAGAAAACCTATGGGATTTTTTTGGGGGGGTGAGAATGGGGAAACGGCAAATAAACATTGACTTCGTTCAAAAGTGAAATAGTTTATTGATATACTGAGTGGTGGTGGTGGTTGGGGGAAGAATACCCATCTCGGAATCCCAATCGATTTTCACCTATATGTGAAACAGCAAGTTTTAGATTAATAAAATAATTGCATTCAGAAAACAATTTGGTGGGGAAAAGCACACACATTATGTGATTTCATTCGTTCTTTCTTTTAATAAAGGGGGGAAAACACAGCAATTTACAAAATTAGAAGAATGGGTGAAGAGTAAGACGGACAAAAAGAACACGGGTGGATCGATAAAGATGTAAATATCTGAACACTTTATACAGCTGACATCGCGTCACTGGCTTCATCTTATATTCATGTTTAAATTATTCCATCAGGTGTGGTTGTATACAGAAAACTAACCAGCATCTTGGAGTAGTATTAAATCTTCCTTTTCAAGACAGTTTTCTTTCAGTTCCTTCTGAAACACATGGCACTAATAAATGTTTGCTTATTTGCACCAGCGTTGTTCGAGTCAGCTCAGTCCACTGTCTTTTCGTATTCTGCCTTACCATTATTTCAGTTCCTCTTGTCATTCCCTTCCCTCTAGTTTCCTGTAGAGTATATATACTCGTGTATATATATACAGTCTTGCGCCGCCTAACGTCCGTTCGGACAACGTCCGACCGCATATACGTCCGTGGTCCCATAAGGTTATAATAGAGTTCAGAGATACCGATCGGAGAACAGGACGAAGCGGACGTAACCTGACGTAGCGAAAGCAACACCTTCCCGCACGCAACACGTGTATCTCATGTCTCTTGCATACAGTAGAAAGCGATTGCGCTGCCAGGCGTATAATGGTATATATAACCTATAATACAGTACATATGTCTTGATACTCTTAATAAACGCCTATGTTACTGGCCTATGTATGTACTGTACTGTACTTACTATCGTTATTTTAATGTGAACTTTCGAAAAAACATTAGTAATTTAGTGTAAGTTCAGTATCTTGTACAGTAACAGCCTCCAGACTCACCCAACTCTACGTTAGCCCTGCAAGCTCCAATTGTGGTAAGTACAGATTACACATTAGCCTATGTACATTATACAGTATTTTACATTATTTTTCTACTTAACCCATATACTGTACAGTATTACCTTGACAGATACAGTACATTAGCTGAAATACAGTACTGTATGTGTACAGTATCTAGGCTATTTAGTCAATACAAGTACACTACAGTATCCCATATAACTTTGCTAAGTATAAAGTATGGTGTTCGCACAACGTCCAAATCGCATAACGTCCTATTTCACAGAACGTATCGTGGACGTTAAGCGGTGCATGACTGTATATATATATATATATATATATATATATATATATATATATATATATATATATATATATATATATATATATATATATATATATATATATATATATATATATATATATATATATATATATATATATATCAGGATCAAGTACGTTATCTGTTTTTAACGCGATTAGCCTTTCCATTATTGAAATTCGTTTCTTTTTTGTCCTTAATATCAGTAATGCTGTTAATAGCCGCTCACTTACTGACTACTGCATTATATATTTCGTTGACAATTCATCTTCATGATTTGGCTCTTGGCGGTCGTGTATTTTCAGCCTATATGCTCTGGTTTTTAGCCAAAATAACAATTGACTGCCTGCTACTAGTAGTCCCCGATTTACAAAAGGACTTCGTGAACTGTGATGTTCTAACTAAAACCAAATGTAAAAATACCATTATATTTCACGTGCACTGTAAAATTCAGCCAATACATACTATGCAATGTTGAATACACCATAATACAGTTTACAAAGAATATAAATACACAGCGGGGATTAATTTCTATTCCAGTACGCACCCCTTGTAAACAGGAGTGACTTAACTATGCTTTACACCCTACCTGCAATTAGTCAACCATTTGTTTTGACTTACCTTTATATAAACAACCGCAACTTTCCCTATAATGAACTGAGAGGATTGGCCCTTACAAAACACATGGACAACCATTTACTACCCGATAAGCAAGTAAGGGAAATTTATAATAAAAAACTGCGTAACGTGATCTCAAGATTTAACTCCTGATTATACTTCAGATAAACCTTCTCGCTCTTTCCATCTCTCTCCCTCCTCCGCTCGTATTCAATATAAGAATGCGGGAGATCAAACTCTGATCGGCTCAAATAACGGAGGCTAATCCCACGACACCACTGAACAAGTGAACAGAAACTGAAACTGTACTGCACTAGGGCCCACTTGTTTCGATTCAGGGAGAAATACATGCGCATTACAGGTACAAGTATGTTGGAGAGCAGAATTTACCCTGTGACGCACGCCACGGGCTATTTCCCCCATATTATCTCGCTCGATATGGCAAAATGCGCAATACTTTTTCTTTATTATACAAAAGTACTATTATGTATGCTGTATAAACCCTGCATAGTTTCCGGAGGTCTCTGAGGAGATAAAGAAAGAAAGAATCAGACTACTGCTCACTAAAGCGTGTCGTACATGCATGGGCTATCAACTTCATCATATTTAAAAACTGCTACTGAAATCACCGTTGCAAAGAAGATATGAATGACTTTGTGCAGGCTTGCTGCTAGGAGACCAGCTGCAGTGGTGGCTCCATAAGAAGTGAGAAGGGAAGTGATGAAACAGTATATTTTCAACTAATATAGAAAGCGACCCCCCCCCCCCCCCCCCCCCCCCCCCCCCTTTAGAGTTACTGAAACTACAATAAAACATTAATAAGAATAATGCATAAGCGGAAAAGAAGGAACAAAAATTTCGATTCCAAGCTCCTTTCTTTAACCGATTCCCAAGCTTTATGGTGACATATTGGATGGGTGTGAAAAAAATCGAAAAAATGTGATTCGTCTTACGAGGACAAAAGACAAAGAAAATAGCCAACGTTACGGACACAAGGCCTTCGTCATGGAAAGGAAAGAAAGTGAAGGCTAGATAGGACACATAAGAACCTAAATAAATATAAAAATAATAAAACCTAGGTACGGTACTTCCCTAAAGGCATCGAAGTCCTATCACTTTTTTCATGTCCTCGTAAGACGAATCACCTTTTTTCGATTTTTTTTTCACACCCATCCATTGTACTTCACGTCTTACCGCATTCCCCTCAACTTCCTCGATGGTGACATACAGGGTGTTTATAAAGTCGCTGTGCAGTGAATTTGAAAAATATGTTAGAAATTACGTCACGAATGATGCAAATTTACGTCATGATATTCTGTGTTCCAATGCTATGTCCCACAATCCCGTGTGCAGCATTACACAACAAGCCCCAATTGAAAACCACATTTCTGGTGACGTAGTCTCGCCCGGGCGTAAATTTCACTGCACAGCGACTTTATAAACACCCTGTATTATGTCCTAAATATGTCACTTATCGGTGCAGAGTTGAGAGAGATGGCTGAGCATCACAATCCCCCCTGTGTTGCAGCATGATGAGAACCCAGCATTGCACACTGAGCTTGGGGGGGATCACTTGGGCACCAGACTTAATACTGGCTCTTGACTGGATGGCCACATGCAGGAGATTTCTACAATGGAGGGTTGGCAGGTGGTGGGTATCTGGAAGTGGCTCTGTGCAGGACGTGAGGATTCCTTGGGTGAGCCCAGAACCAGAGCACAGCATTGTGCAAGCTCTGCATAGTTGGAGAGCCCCCTGGATGACGGGGAATGCACAGTGTGCTACCCCACCTATCCCCAACTGCTAACTTAGAACCAGAAGTGGGGTCCTCTGTATGCGTGCCAGGCCAGGATAAAATGCCTGGGAAAGAGACTGGATCTCAGAACTCCCTAACTCAAAGTTGCAGGATGGCAGAAAAGCCATGGGAAAGACAGGGCTATTTTGAAGATAACGCAACCATATTTTCACCATACGAGCTCGGACGCCGCCTCGGTAAACAAGGTCCGCGCAGAGCAGTGACACCCCCAGGCTGCTTGCGAATAGTCTACTACTGGGAACATAAACAGATTAGGGATGAGCCCACTCTCCCGTTGAACAGGTGCTAAAGTCATAGATACTGGGCCAGAAGGCGCACCGGAAACCACAGTATCACGCAACTCGCTTTTTTTTTTTTTTTTCTATGGAGAGTACACCGTCATGTCCTAAATGCGTGCCAAGATACTTCAGTTACATTACCTTACGTCTAGAGAGGTGGCAGCAAGTACTGCGTGATTTAATCGTTCAGGCAGAAAGTGGCAATGAAGAAAACTGCTTAAAAGAGCCGTCGTCAAATTTTACCTGGGCAGCTTCTATCATAATTCTTGCGTTCCATTCACAAAGCGCTGGAGAGTTACAGAGAAGGAAATGTCGAAATTGTCCTCTTTTCACACAACATGCCTAAGAAAAATTCACCGAATCTTTTGGACGAATACCATCACCAACAAAGATCTGCTTACTCGGAGCAAGCAAGAGGACATGCACACTACCATAGCTGGCAGACGCTGGAGCTGGGTTGGTCATGTCCTCAGAAGAGACCCCGATGCCATCACAAGAACAGCTATGCTTTGGACCCCTGAAGGAAAACGAAAGAGAGGCCGACCAAAAACAACCTGGCGGAGGACTGTGGAGGCAGAGATGCAAAGAATGAACCAGAGTTGGGGCACTGTACGAAGGATGGCCACCGACCGAGCAAAGTGGAATCAATTTGTTGTTGCCCTACAAGACGCCACTAGGCGTGATGGCCACTGACTGCTATGACGGTCGGTGGCTAAGGATCAAAGAAGAAGAATTCACAAAGCACAAAATACAGATGTGCATAACTCCCTTTTGGTCATCTAAACGAGGCCTGTTTGTAAATGATACATTTAATAAAGGCACAAAGATGTTAATGCTTTGCTAAAAATGATGAAATGAGAAATACACACGGTGTAATTGTTTAGTTCATGTAACAAGGGGAGAGGAAATACGCAGAAGCGCGTAAGGAATAATCACTACACTAATGTGATACCACCGCTATAAGAGCACGTTGATGCAGGCTTCCTGAAAGGTGACCAGCTGCAGTGGTGGGTCCATGCTCCGAAAGGAGCGCAAAGGAAAACGATGATGTATGTGATACTGTTTCTAAACAGTTCTTTGTGCAGAAATTGATACACAACCGACAGTAGGACATTATACTGAGGCTTCTACACATAGACACTTCATGTTGTATTTCTCGCTGCTGCCTGACTCATCCAAACAAGTATGCCGTCAGAAAGAAAAAAAAAACAATAACAGTGTAGTTTCAAATTTGTAATTTCACTACAGTACAATGAACTTCAGTACAATGTGCTTCAGTAAAATGAATTTATAAATAAAAACTAAACCATGACAATTTGGCGCCAAAGGGTGCAACGAATATGCTGGCGTTGGCTTCATAAATAGCTTCAGTATTTTAAAGAAACTGTTTTTATTTCAATTAAATTACTGTATGCTTGTTATTTCTTACGTGTAAATAAACACGCTGTAAAAAAAAAAAACGGAAAAACCCAGACCAGTGCAGCCGACAGTTTTTATAATAACGGATTTATATTATAAGAAAGGCTGTAAGGAAAAAAAAACCGAGGTGATTCCAAATATAACTGTGAATATAGACGACTTGTTGCATAACTTAGACGAAATAAAAGCTAGCGAGATAAAAATGTTTCCAAATGTGATAAACGTAACTGAGTTAATTGAGCTAGACATCAAAGAAAGGTGACATACGGAAATGAGGTAATCTATGCACAACCTTGAGTATAATGAAACAATCTCCCCATCACAACACCAGTTATAAATGTTCATCTGACATTGCCTCATGAATCCAGATAAGATAGCATTCATTCACTGAGTGTCGTGTCGACTGGCGTGGCGATATCTCTCCATTTTCTATGGTCTCGCGTCTTGAGAACAATTTGTACATTCGATCTTATTCCGTGCCACGAGGTTAATTTGCTAAGGTAGTTATCTATCTACTTTTTCTTCTCTTCCGATCTCTTCCCATGGCGCGTCTAAGAAACTGTGTGCCATATTGTGATAATTTAATATTAATTGACGACTTCCTACTATTTTTCTGTGGACTTCCTCATTTGGTTTTCCGTCCAAAGTTTCCGTTGCATTCTTCTTAGAAACCCACCTCAGCTGCTTCCAATTCGCTTTACATTACTCGACTGTCCAGGTCTTCCTAATAATAACAGCTCCTTCAGTCATAACTGACTATGAGAGTGCGCCCCTGAGGTGACAACCCTCAGCTGCTTATTTTCCTGGTGTTCCTTTCGACGTTTTCTCCTCTTTTCTGCTTGCCGTGAGAGCTTCTTTTCGCCCAATCTGAGGTGGGGCCGTAGAGATCATCGCCACTGTCGCGAGAGGTTCAGATGTTAAAGAAAATAAGAAGATATCCTGGACATAAAGGTGTATCAGATGATACCAGGACAGTGCCAGCTAAGAGTCTGGTATTATCAGAAATACCCCTTCTCTGAAGATAGTAAGGGTGTATAGACAACAAGGGTAGGGTCAAGCTGTGTAAGTTACCAGAGATGATGGTAAAGTATACTCTGATTCCCTACTTGCTACCTCTCCTGATCCACCTCTGTGATTATGGTAGATAATATTGTTTCTGTCTCTGCTAGGGAAAATTATTTAATTAAAATTTACCAACATTGAATAAAAACTTAACTTAAAGAATTTAAGTAAGTCTGCTGGTAAATATTTACAATTTATTTATACATGTAATCTTTTCTGTTTGAAAAGTTTTTTTAAATCAAATATTTTACAAAAGTAAATAAATAAGAACAGTTCAACAAATGTCTTTCACTTGTGTTAAGATGTCTATCATTTTTTAGACAGTTTAGCTTCCTTGATCTTTCACTGAAGATTTACTAGTGTTATTAGTATAATTTAATTGAAGCTCTATACGGTTCTGTTCATCACGAACTGGATGCGTTTATTTTGGTGAACAGGCATACGCTACACAGTTGCCTTGAGACATACATGCCACACCTCAGAGATGAAAAACCTGTACAAAAAATTAAAAAAACCTGTACAAAGACCCGCAAAACCTGTACAAAGACCCGCAAAACCTGTACAAAGACTGAAAAACGTAACAAAAGAGTTTATTCATGTAAAAGTATATTCAATTAGATGGTTCTGCACCATCATAGTGACATGCGGCCTTTGCCTTTTTAAGCATGTCTTCACTTGCTTTAAAACCTAAACAACAAGAGTTAGAATTTATTTTGCATTGTAGAAATGCTGTGACTGTATCATCATTTAGTCTATTTCTGCAGTCCGTGTGAATCTTTTTCATCATAGAGAAAGACCTCTCACAGTCAGCATTGCTGTGAGGCAATGTCAATAAGCGTTTCACTATGACTGCCAGACTGGGAAATCGTGTACGACCAGTGCTAGTTTTCAGGTTGATTATGTCAAGCCAGTACCTAGAAAAGCTTCTTTTTTGTCCAGCGTCAAATCTTGAAATACATTCATCAGGCAGCAAACAATAATCTTCAAATTCATCCTTTAACACCTCTTGGTCTAAATGTGGTGCAAAAGTGTTGGCCAGCTTACAGATTGCTGTATATTGAACTGTGTCTTTAAAGGCTGGATCAAGAATTTTGATATCCTTAAGGACTTCATTCTCAAATGGAAATTTATCCAATATCTTTTTCACAACAGCAACATAAAAGTTCCTCACATCTCTGAAAAATGAATTTCTCACTTGAGAACTTATATCTAACTCTTCCAGTAATGTCCTGTTGGACAGACCAACAGCAAGTGTATGGTCATCATGCTGTAGATCACGTTCAGCATACTTTAACAATCTTATATCTTTCACCTCTTTTACATATTTCATCTCTACAAATTTGACAATAAATTTTCGTAGCAGACGATCCATTTCATCCATCATACCACCTATTTGGGACTCATCTGTCTGAAACAATTTGTTAAATTCAGTCAACAGAGGTAGCACAAATTGGAGAAAACGTAGAGTCATCTGGGTCAGTGGTGATTTTAGTAACTGATGAATGTTTTTGACACGGCATGGTTTTTCCATATCGTCGTGGCTCTCGAAGTATGAAGATAGAGCAGAATATTGATTTAAAATTCTGTCCACTACTTTCTGCAAAGAAAGCCAGCGAGTCTGGCAGTGCTTTAGTATGTCTAGTGCATCCACTCCTGTAAACAGTTGAAACTCTCTGTATGATTTTTTCCGTTTTGAGCTATGCTCAAAATGATAGAAGATATCTATCAAAAGGTCATCAACAGGAATAGTCAGCTGCTTTATACCCTCCTTGGCACAAAGATTTGCAAGGTGGCAAATACACCCTATACTAAACACATCAGGGTTCTTGCTCTTGATTCGCGTTAGTACAGAGTTTGATTTGCCAACCATTACATTGCAGTTGTCACTTGCAAAACCTATACAGTTAATCCATGGGATTTGTAAGTCGCTGAACACAGCATCAATATCACTGAAAATAGCTTCACTGGTTCCACCAGTACCGACCGGCATGCCCAGCAACCTGGTTCTAGGTCCTATGCCATCTTCAAATACCCCACCATTATAGCTAAACGCTTGTCAGTTTTTCTATCATTTGACTCATCGATCATCAAGGAGAAAGGTGTCTTCCTGCATAATTTGATGACTGGCTCCGTTGCAGATGGAGCCAAGCAGTTTTTAATAATGGCTGTTGTTTTGGTTCGCTTGCATTTGAAACGTTTGGCAATAGCACTGTCCGGAAACATCTCAGCTGATAAGTCTGAAAAATGGTCAGCTATAGAAGCAGCTATGTTGTGTTGAGCAATAAAATTTGCAAATAAAACTTCAGCCCTCGTTATTTTATCATCTTCTTGTTGAGGCTGAGTAAAGAAGGCCTTGATAGAACTTCCGTTCTTCAGCTGATAGTTCCTTTCATGCAGTTTTGTTTTGAAATGCTCCCTCACATCGTGTAAGCCAGATGCCATCACTTTAATATCTCTATTGCATATTCTACAGTATGCATGTGAAGAGCCTAATTTGGATGTCTCAATAATCCCAGGGAATGTAGTTGTCCAGTCAGATTGAAACTTCCCACGACGTTGATCTTCTTCTAACCTCCTTTTTTTAAAGTTAGGCTCAGCCATGCTGTTAGATGGATGCAATATTTCCTGCTAGACAGAAAAAAAAAAATATTAATGTGAAAAAGTAAATACAAATATTAATAATCAATTTGAAAAATATAATTATTTGTAATTTTAATATTATATAATGAAATAGAATCTTGGAAAAAAATTAATACAATTTATGGTTGAAATGAAGAACAGTTGCTGTGTGTTTTCTATAGTGCCTTATAAAAGTACAGGCCTAAAGAGACCAGTAATAAGCATTATGGGTTAGGAATCTTAAATTTAAAATCTAATAAATTTTTTGCTAAAGCTGGTAATGAAAATATAAACTAGCGCTGGCGTAATATTAGCCTGTATATTTTCTACCGAACTTCAAAAATTGGAATAGCCGTTAAAGCCCAACTGGTAGTTTTAAATAGACCTTCCCATACAAATTTTAGTGTCAATCAAACATTGATAGTAGGCTAATTAATTATTTAATAATTATAAATCATTGAATGACCGTAATGATGACCACCAAAGGCAAAATAACATTGTTTTTTAAAGAAACGAAATTAAAACTAAGAAGAGAAGTAGGCTAACTCCAAATAAACTTTTCTCTGATCGAGTTAAGATGTAAATTTTCCACGCTATTGTGGTTTTTTTTTTCTTTTCAGTTTCATAATTTGGTAATATCGGAATGACGTTCGCCGAATGCTCCGCGTGTATTTTCGTACCATTTAGATTTAGGGTTAACCCTAGCTGTAACCCTAATTATAACTCTAAATGGTACGAAAATACATGCGGAGCATTCGGCGACCGTCATTACGTTATTAGGCTACCCATAATTTGTAGGCTATTGTATTATTTTTCAAATTTACATTTCTTACGCACTTTCTACAAGTTTTAGTGAAATCAAATAATATGTAGTGGTATCAGCCTTTTTTTTTTTACCAGCCGTAAATAATCAATTATGCTAAACCTTAGGGGAAAAGAAAGCATAGGCCTAAGTTATCTGACAGTTAAATCTAACTTCATCTAAACAATGTTATTGTAATATTTTTTAAAAAATGAATTACTTACCAATACTAAACTGGAAATTAATCCTAAACAATAGGCTCGACTCAAAAAAGATTTCAGTGCTGCGTAATCGTTCAAATAATCAGTAACCTCGCGCTAGCTTTAGCGAAAAATTGTGAATGAACACGCCACGCACATCCCGCGGCAATTGAAAAATAGGCAGCTTGATTTTCATTGGTTATTTTTTTTTTTATCCACTTGGCTTAAAATCTCGCCGAATCTCATGACGCAAATTGTGTAGTGGCACAAGATTTATATGTATATTTAATAATTAGGCGAAAAAACCCGTACAGACCCGTGTACGGCCCGTACACATCTGAAAACGCAAACACCCCGTACAGATTATGGGTAAACCTTTAAGTGTGGCATGTATGCTTGAGAGCAACTTAACTGAGTCACTGCAGATGGCTCCCTCTGATGCTGGAGAGAATCTTCAGATGAAAACCTTCCAACTGTTACACACGATATGGCTGGCCCTCTACCATAGACTGGCACTGCATTCGTTGCACTTTCAGTAAGAGAAGCCTCTTCTTATTTGTTGTAGGCTTTAAGTTAAAGGATTAAACCTGAAACGAAGTCAAACGCAATCCCTGTATTTGCCTATCAATATCCCTCTATGACACAGATGGGGACGATAGACAGTTTCAGACTAGCGTGCTAGCAGATGCACAAGGTATAGTATAGTAGCAACAATCATTTTAGTTCAATGTGATCATAATTTTCTTCTACCTTCTTAATTATCATTTGTTTCCCATGATTCACCTCCATACAATAATTTGGTTGCGAATAAAACTACTAAGTAATAGGTCAAATTATACAGTACTTCAATCCCTTTCATCCTTCCTTATGTTCCTGGTAGGTGTCTCATTCCATTCAAGAAATACTTCTTTAAATACAGTTCTAAACTCATAGACACACTTGGCCATCATTCTCAATATTTTTAAATATTTCCGAAGGCGGGCTTTGCCTCTAGAATTACACATGAGCCAGTAAGTTTCACCAGTACACACTGTTCATTCCTAACACATCTACTTACTTACTTAGTCATTCCCCTTCTACCGTGAGGTGTAGAGGTTTGGAAGAGAGAGCGCCAGACTATCCTATCGGCTGTCTTCCTCCTGGCCTGGTTCCATTCTAATTCTAGTCCTCGGTCCTTCAAAGATTGTCTAATGTTGTCCTCCCAGCGGACTCTGGGTCATCCTGGGGGTCTGGATCCCTGGCTCTTTGTTTCCCATGCTTGTCGTGGTAGCCGATCTTCTCCCATTCTGCAGACATGGCCAAACCATCTTAGTTGGGACTGTTCTACTTGGGTCTGCAGGGGGTGGGATTTTAGGCCTTGACGTATCGTCTGGTTGCGTACCATGTCTCTTCTTGTTACTTCAACCACCTTCCTCAGATACCTCATTTCTGAGGTTTGGATCTGGCTTTTGTGGGTTGTAGTCAATGCCCATGACTCGCATCCATATGTCAAGACTGGGACATAGGTGGAGCGGTATACAGCCATCTTCGTTTTCTTACCAACCTCTCTTTTGCTGAGGAATCCTCGATTTATGGCCTGAAAAAGTCTCCCAGCTGCTGCTTTTCGAGTGGCCAACTCTTTTTTGATGCCTCCCTTTCAGTCTATAATAGCTCCGAGGTATTTAAAGTGGTCGACCTGCTCCAGGACCTGTTCTCCCAGCTTAATCTGATTTCTTTCTACTCGTGATATCACCATGGATTTTGTTTTAGAGCTGCTTATGACCATCCCTCTCTTCTCCAGCTCTTCCTTCCAGACTTGCAGGTTGGATTGGAGATGTGCCTCTGATTTAGCAATCAGGGCAACATCATCAGCAAATGCCAGCTCTGAAATACAGACCTGTCTCATCTTCCAGTACCCCACTGAATACTTTCTTGTTCTCTCCTTACATGCCTTAATGACATCGTCCATGAGGAGTATGAAAAGGTAAGGTGACAGGATATCACCTTGTCTTACACCAGTGGTGGTCCTGAACTCTTCTGACTTATGGTTTGCTGTCCTCACATAATTTCTGCAAGATTTGTAGAAGCTCTGTATAGCATGAATCAGAGGTACTGGAATGTTCTTCCTTGCCAAACAGTCCCAAAGTTTGCTCCAGGGGACCCTGTCAAACGCCTTTTCCAGATCTATGAAACAAAGATGGATCTCACTCTTATACTCAAGGGCCTTTTCACTCAGCTGTGTGAGTGTGAAGATTAGGTCTTGAGTACTTCGGTTCGCTCAGAATCCACACTGGACCTCATCCAGTTGTGGCTCAGCTAGGCGTCAGAGTCTCTGCTCTAGGATTCTAGAGTAGATTTTACCAGGGACACTGAGAAGGGATATGCCTCTATGGTTTCCAAACTGTCGATTGTCACCCTTTTTGAAAATTGGTGTTATGATGGCAATCTTCCAGTCCTTTGGTATGGTCTTGTTGTACCACGCTGCCTGTAGAACCCTTAAGAGTAATAGGTTGCCTGATGCTCCCATGTACTTAACCATTTCTGGTGTTATACCATCATGCCCTGCTGCTTTGCCCATCTTGATTTTCTCCATTGCTGCCTTCAGTTCTTCCATCTTTATGTCATCTTCACCATCATTGGTTTTCTCTTCTGTGCTAGTGGTTATTATTACTGATGCTTCACCATGCTCACCATCCAGGAGTTCTGAGAAATATTCTTTCCATCACTTCCTTCGGGGCAGTAAGCAATTTGCCTTGCTTGTCCTTTATAAATTTGAGAGGGCATTGTTTTTCCTTCCTCATGTTCTTTAGGGTCTTATAGAACAATTTCTGGTTTTCTTGTGCACCTTTTTCTAGCTTTTCTCCAAATTTTTCCCAGGACTTCTGTTTTGCTTCTAGCACCTTGTTCTTTGCTTCTGTTCTGAGTGTCACATATTCTCTATATTTTTCCATTTGTCCTGTTGTGTTTTTAACTCCTAAGTATTGTTTCCATGCCATTTTCTTCTCTCTTATTTTCCCTTTGACTTCCTCTGACCACCAAAGTGTCCTCTTTCTCTTGTTCCCAAGTCGGACTTCACCGCATGCTTCTGCAGCAGCTGTCTTTATGATATCCTTGAATTTATTCCAGAGGGTTTCCAAGTCATCAGGTCGTTCTTCTGTGTTGCTCACCGCTGCAGCAATTAGCCCCTGATATCTGGTCTTAATTTCTGGCTCTCTCAGCTTGTAGGTCCTAATGCTCATTTCTCCCACTCGTTTACTTAGTTTCTTGCGTGATGTTGGGCAGTTCCTAGGCTGAGCAACTCTTTCAGTTGTTCTTTTGATTGTTAGCAGGTAGTGATCACTTCCAATCTCTGGCCCCCTCCAGACTCTAGCATCCCGGACTTATTTGAATGAGCTTCTCCTAACAATGGCATAGTCGATCACTGACTTCTCATTCTTGGTTGGTTCACATCTAGTGTATGCATGTATGTGCTTATGGGGGAACTTTGTGTTTGTAATGATCAGAATCTGCTCACTGCAGAATCTAAGGAGTCGCTTTCCATTGTCATTGAGAGTATCTTCTCCATATCTTCCGATAACTCCACCCCATCTAGCATGGTCATTTCCAACTCTGGCATTAAAATCTCCGAGCATGATAACTTCATCTAGGCAATCATCCACTGTCCTTTGAAGCAGCTCAAAGAATTCCTCCTTGACCTCTGCTCTCTCATCCTCATTTGGCCCATACACTATGACCAGGTTGACTATGGTTTCTCCTTCTTTTAGTTTTACAACTATAATGCACCCCGAGACAAAGTTCCATCCCTTGATACTATCTTTGTGATTTCTGGCCACAATGCAACCCACGCCCCCTTTAGCTCTTTCAGATGTGGGTACACCACTGTAGAGCAGCGTGTTGCCATCGAGATCCATGACTCCTTGTCCTTTTTTCTTTGTTTCCGTTATAGCCAGGATTTCTAGTTTTGCTTTCCTCATCTCTTCCACCAGCTCCTCTTCTTTCCCATTTATACTTCTTGTGTTCCAAGTTCCATAAGTCGTAGTCCGTTCCAGTTCGTCGCCTTTAGAATCAGTCCGGTTTTCTCTCTTACATTTCGCATAATCAGGTTTTAAGACAAACAGGTGATTGGCCTGTTGTGCCTTTGCATGGTGGAGGGGCTGCCTCCTTACGGCCTCCATGCAGGCCGCCCTCCTCCTGTTTCATCCGGGCTTGGGGCCGGCCTAGGCGGAGTTCCTAACACATCTATACACATCTTATCGCACAGATAGATTAATCAATAGAATTACACATAAATATATACATATAGATTCGTTCTTACCCTCAGGCACACACAGACGAGCCCTTAATAGTTGATTAAGGTCTGCTAACAGGTACAGAAGGCAAACACTTGCATTAACATATGCTCCTTTTTTGCCGCTCTCTCTGTATTCAAATAATAGTGACTGACCCGAGTTTGTTAGGCAAGTCTATTTGTAGTGTGACCTCGGACGTACGAGATGGGAACCCCGAGGAATGTAATCATGATCAGAAAATATGGGTACCTTTTTGCCTATCGTTCAATGTAGGAAAACTACTTTTTTAATTATCTCCGTTATTCCTGATGCGATTTTATTCCCCCAAAGCTTAAATTATACTTGGAATTAGGCTTTATATATCTATGTAATAATCTTTTAGTTTCCAAATTGCATTTTATGTTATGCATAGTTTAAACTGCTAAATTTAGGACAACCTAAAGCTTCGAATGCATTCAACCCAAGATTTCTCACGTCCTATATTAGTATTAGTAAAAGTATTATTACTTACGGGTAGAGTAACATCCCTAATATTGGTTTGGTACCTTCTTTCAAGTGGTACTTCTTCCAAAATGCGTAGAACACAAGACCAAAAAAGCGTTTTCATTGGTTAGTGTATCATATCTTTCTATAATGTATGGCACGCGGTATGGTCAGAATTATTTAGAATTCGTGATGTGAGACAGACGTCATTTCATGACAGCCACTTGCTGCGATCGGCAGCTTCATCCTCCCAGGTTGGATTTATGTCCAGTGCCCTTACGTCTCTCTTGCACACATCTTTGAACCTCAGCTGTGGTCGCCCAACTGTTCTTTTGCCACCTGGAGTTGTCTGTAAAAGATATCTTTCGGGATGCGACCATCTTCCATGTGGCGGACATGGTCAAGCCATCGTAGTCTGCGATGTCTAAGCAGTGTATACATGCTTTGAAGGCCAGCACGTGACAACACCTCGACATTTGTCACTGTGTCCTTCCACGAAATACCGTGGATGTGGCGTAGACACTGTAGACGGAAGATATTGAGCCTTCCAGGATGAAGCTGGAGTGCCCTCTCCACAGCGCGAGCTTGGGTACAGTTATACGGAGATACAGTTGTTGCCCATGCAGCACGTTCTCCCTCTCCAAGCAGCCGGTAGATCCAAAGGAACGGCAGTAGCCGATAGTTTGGTACCAGCCACGTCGCAGGAGTTGCCAGAATAATGTCGAATCAACGTTAGACTGCCCTAGGGACTCCGAATTTATTCTCAGGGTTTACTCCCGAAGCCTTTCCTGTAAACTGATATTCCCGCAAGGGTTTAGATTCAGAGTTTTACCTTCTCTTAGATAGGCTACCAACCAAGGACTACGAGCCCTGTCTGTCCGAAGCTGCTGGTTTTAAGGTGCCAGTAACTCGTGTTCGCCCCTTCTTCTCTCAGTGGGAACAGTTCCGCTGGGCTCAAATTGAGCCACACATGAAGGCCGGGAGCTGGGTTTAGTTTTCAGAGACTATCTGAGGCACGTGCCATAGAAGCATTTATCTGCAGTGAGAGCTTATCCTCACTACAACTCCTGGCTATGACAACCTTTGGAACCTGGCAAGTGATATTAATCGCTAACAAGATCGCTGTTCTCACTCAGGTAAATTCAAGTCAGAAATGCCATGTTTTCCCCCTATTTCGTTATCTATCTATTCCGCAGAAGTTTTCCCAAGGCATTTTCCTTAACGGTGTCACATCTTTTCCGCCGAGCTAGAGGCTTGAAAACATTTTTATCATGTTTATATGTCTGTTAAATGCAACTGTGCAGTGGATGAAGCACAAGTGTGGATCTTTATCCCCATCCAGCGAGCAATCAACTGTTCTCAATGTGAAAATACCATTTGTAGTTCCTTTTCCTTCAACAAAGCCCCAGTGTTTCTCTAAAGTTTCTGCCAGATTCTATTTCGCAGCATTCATGATAATCCTTAATAGCATATTTGTAATGTGAGTAATGAGGCTAACTGTTCGATACGGTTCACATTAAATGGTCCCAGGCTTTTAAGGCACCGCAATCAATACTGACTGCAATAATTCAGAGGGAATCTTGCACCCAGGAGACTAGTAACTGTTCCCACCAAACTCTTCGGAGTTTAGAACTATTTCACTTATGAGGTTATCTGGTCCTGAAATCTTTTCTGCTTTCGGTGTCTCAATGCACTGATGGCTTCTCTGATTACTGTGGTCCATCATTATTATTTCTCACTGTAAAATGTTCACCTTAGTATACTCTGACCATCTTTACATTATTTTCTCCTTGTCTATGATGATGTTGCCTTCTTTGGTTTTAGGCATCTTGTTGATATGCAAGTTCTTTTACTTACGAGGTCTGGAACTATTCTATGCATACATTCTCTGTCCTGAGTATGGAACTGGTTTTCTATCCTATCACTTTTTTTCCAACTATTTTTTCCCTCATTTATCATGGTTGTTTTATATCTTTGTTAATCTCATTACAAATTTACTTTCTTGTAGATTAAATCTATGATCTTGTCAGTCATCCACTTCTGTTTGTGTTTGTTTCTCTACTTTAGGCAATGTGGCTTTGACACTTGGCTGACTGATTCTTTCAAAATTTTTCGCTGATTGATACTATCTTGGAACAGAATTCTAAGGGCTAATAACACATCAATCCTTCTATTACTTTATTATTTAAAGTTACCTTTCTTAGACTAAAAGGCAAACCTGTTGACGTCAACATCATACTAGAATGCTCTAAAACATCAGACAGCCCAAAGAAATAATTAAAGAGTTTACAGCTGCCTGGATGATTTTTTTAAAAATCATCAGGTATGATAACTCTATTCTTACTTCTATGCCAAAGGAAGTAACCAACAAGAAGGATGTGTGGAATGAAGATTTTGTGTGAGAGACCATAATGATACTGGCAACAGATTGATTGATTGATTCATTTATAACCCTCCACTCCCAAAGGAGCATAGGCATTCAACAAACACATGCCAAGTCCTCTTGTCATGTGCCATCATCTTAAGTTCTTTCCACGTTCTCCTTATCATTTTCACCTCTGTCTCCAGCTCTCTTCTCCATGTGCTTCTTGGTCTACCTCTGCTTCTCTTGCCCTGGGGGTTCCAGAACAAGGACAGGAGAGATCTCTAGTTGAATGCATCGAAGCCTCAGGTTAGTCCATTATTTAGCTGTGTAACGTACGCATAGAATAAAATGCATTTAGGAATGAAAAAGGTTGTTTACTAGAAATATGTAGAATAATACAGGGTGTATTTTAAACTTTAGATGAATAACATCGCTCCAGGAATAACGTTGATAAATAAAATCTTAGTTTTCCTGATTTGCACAATAGGCAAAATTTACCAATATTTTCTGAACACAAAACACATTCGTTGGGGAACTACCTCGGACGCTCGAGGTCACCCTATATATATAGCGCGTGTCTAACAGAATCAGGTCAGTCACAATATTTGAAAGCGACAGCGAGCAGCAAAAGAAAGCAAGTGTTAGTGGAAGCGATTTGCCTTCTGTACTTGAAAGCAGACCTTAAACAACCATTAACAGCTCATCTGTGTGTGTGCCTTGTAAGTTTGGAAATGTATTTAAAGAAGTATTTCTTAATGGAATGACACACATACCAGGAATATAAGGAAGGATGAAAGGAATTGGATTACTGTATAGTTTGATATATTACTTAGTAGTTTTATTCACGACCAAATTATTGTAGGGAGGCGGATCATGGGAAAAGGATTATAAATAAGGATGTAGAAGAAATTTATGATCACAGTGAACTGAATTGATTGTTGCTACTATATTATATCTTGTGCATCTGCTAGCACTCTGTCTGAAACTGTCTATCATCCCCATCTGTGTCATAGAGGGATAGTGATAGAAAAATATAGGGATTGCATTTAACTTCGTTTCAGGTTTTATCCTGTAAACCTAACAAATATACAAGAGGCATCTCTTACTGAGGTTACGACGGATGCAGTGCCGGTCTATGTCAGAGGGCCAGACATCTCGTGTATACCACTTGGAAGAATTTCAGCAAATATTTCTATCCAATATCAGAGGGAGCCATCTTCAGTGACTCAGATAAGTTGCCTACAAAGGCAATTGTACAGCATATCCCAGTACACCAACAATAAAATTAAACATTTTATGATGACTATAGCAGTGTAGATCTTCAATCAGAACTGTGAAATTAACAAATAGTACTTAATCAGAGAGAGACCAACCAAGCAAGACTTTCTCCATAGTGATAGACATTTTAATTCAGTGAAAGACTTTGTTGAACATTTTATTATTTATTTAATGTTGTAATATGATTTCTTTTAAAACTTTTCAAACAGAAAAGAGTAAATGTACAAATAAATTGTAAATATTTACCAGCAGACTTACTTAAATTCTTTAAGTTAAAGTCCTTGTTGGTGAATTTAATTAAATAATTACCCCTAGCAGAGTTAATAACAATACTAACTACCATATTAACAGAGGAGGATCTGGAGAGGTAGCAAATAAGGACTCAGAGTACTACATTACCATCTTCTCTGGGAACTTATACAGCTTGACCCTACCTTTGTTGTCTATACACCCTTACTCTTTTCAGAGAAGGGGTATTACTGATAAGACCAGACTCTTATCTGGCACTATCCTGTATCGTCTGATACACCTTTATGTCCAGGATAACTTATCAAATTCAATAACCATCTACCCTCTCGCGACAATGGTGTTAGGCCCATATTTTCTTGACCATCGGCACACTAGGGGTGATGTGGTCAGCATCATGCTGGCCACCTTAACCTTCCCAGAGTTGCTCTGGTACCCAATTGGGGCTGGGTCGACCCAGGAGCCATCTGCGGCCTAAAAAAAATCCCACCTCATCTGGTGATCGAACCATAGAGCTAAGAAGCCAGTGCACTAACCAATATGCTACCACGGCTGCCGATGTTGTTGCCAGCCTCAGCCTCATGCATAACCTTCCTTAGCTGGATATTATAACATGCCTGACCAGACATCATCATCAGTCCTTTTTGTTCACTGTGAAACAGGGTGCTGCAAGTGTTTTTCACCACCTATTTTTATTTTGGGCTGTCTTCTTGATCTCTACATAGGAGATCTCAGTTGTTTTTGCTTCCTCTTTGACTGTTTGTCTCTAGGTCCTACTTGGCCACTTGGTAGGACACATTTGTCTTATTTTTAACTCCATAATATCAGGCCCTAGGTTTCACAAAGAAATTCCTTTCTTACTGTTATTATTTTCATTTATCATATATATATATAACTCCAAACTCACAATGAAGGCCAAAGCTGCAGTATATAATGTCCACATCACCAGCACACTTCTATATAGTAGTGAGACATGACCAACCTATGTTAAGAACCCCAGTATTAGAGGCTATTTCTTAATAAGTTCAACTGACACAGCTGATGTATCCACAGCCATACCAACAGCTGTCTGGGCAACATGGTTGTATTTGGTAATTAAACCAAAAATATAATTTAATTACAAACTTACCACTTATTACTGTCTCCGCATCCTCAGCTAATGGCGTATTTGTCCGTTTTTAATGCCTTGTAAGAAAGCGCAAAACAGTGTCTTCCGTATTTATACACTATTGTAGATCCCAGCAGTATAAAGCCTACGTTTTTAATCACTTCAGGCAATGGGTGACCTCACGTATGTCCCTCATCTTCCTTTCAATGATACCACTCACTAAACAAGTATGTGATCCAGGACACCAACAAATGAAAATCAGTTGGATATCAGCCGCAACTTAACTAAGAATATCAGTTGAAATGAAGAATAGTGGGCTGTGTGTCCTCTACGGTTGAAATGAAGAATAATGGGATGTGTTCTTCATGGCCATCCAAATAAGTCACCTATGTCATTAGGGTTAGGATTAAAGTTTAGGATTCCTAAATCTAACCCCTATTACTGCGGATTTTAATTCTTTTTTAAGACTGTAAAAAATGCACAGCCCACTTATTCATTTCAACTATTCAATACAATCCACACACAAAAAATCCGGAGATGCAGTAATGAGGTGTAAGGGTTACAAATCATAAACCTAACCTTAATCCTAACCCTAACGACATGGGTGACTTATTAAGGATGGCATCGAAGACCACAGATTACTGTTCATTTCAACCAAGAATATCTATAAAAAAATTAAACAACGGCAAATAAACTATGAATTGTAAGGTTTTAGCGTAACGTTAAAATTCAGTTCTTTTTCTTTTCTATCAATAAGTATCAATTATAGGCTGTGTCACATGAGAAACTTCACCTGCCACTGTGTTCACAAGAAAATACTGAAGAAAGTGGTATGATTCAATTATGTGGTTGAAATTATGAACAGTGGGCCGTCTGTCAGATACGGACTTTAAAAAAAAGAATTCAGAGACGCAGTACAAAGGGGTAAGGGTTAGATTTCCTAAACCTGACCCTAACGGCCTACTAGGATGACATCGAAGACATGGCCCACTTTGCTTCATTTCAACCCAATCATATTGCCCGGCATTAAGGCAATATAGACTTCATAATTTCCGTAACGCCGCTTCAGTTATTTTTCAATTAAACACAACTTTATACCACGCTATCCACTACAATACTACATCGAGTAGGCCTATATGAATTTACATTCTACAAACTCGTCTTCCTACTAATCGCTTGACAATAATTTTTTTTTATTTTTTTTTTAGAATACTATAAGATTATCTTTATCGTCTTCCCACGCCAACTTACCTCCGAAATTCCTTGCGAACACGTAAAAGCAATGGGAAAGAAAAGATAGCACGGAAATAATTTAACAAAGGAATCAGATTACAAACAAATGTATCAAGTGACGTCTGCTCGGCAGCTCATCATTTTGCTGTTGTTGACGGGAGAATAAAGGCAGATTTTCTATTCATGTATTAAACCACATTTAAATTCCCTTATTTTTGCAGTGACAAATACAAACTGTAGAAATTAATTAAAATGCAACAATAGTAATTTTAAGTTGTTTTTTTTCTTCATATGTTGTTATATATAATTATCATGAAATAAAATTATAGATTAACTTGTAGGCAAAATATTTTAAACAGTATTTATAATTACCAACAGGCATAGAAAACCATACAGCCCCTATCCGTTATGTTCTTTTTTAAATTAGCACGAATGGGAACAAAACACTTTGGTCCAAATATGTTGCTCCCGCGTAATGATAGAATGATGATAAAGGTCCCATCCCTTCATACATCTGCTGCGCTGTCATAGCCGGAAATTTAATTGGTGATAAACTCTCCTTTAATGTCTCAAAAGAGAGTAGGCTATCTGGCACTCTATAACCAAACTACTTCGGGTATTTTCATTTACCCTATACAGAATTAATTTATGTATTAATTGATATATTAACTCTTAGTATACAAGCTGCCTCTTAGAAAGGCCGATGATCGATCCCCTTCAACAGCGAAAATGTATAGGTGAATGCATGTTTAAAACCACTAAACAATTTAGTTACATGCATGATATAGGGGTTTCATTTCTTCACATTTTGATATATAACACTTTATGTTATCTTTATAAATAAATTATTTAGTGCAGATCGATCATCGGCCTTTCTAAAAGGCCGCTCGTATACTAAGAGTTAATTCATTCATTTACCCTACATAGAATAAATCCAGTAAACTGGTATCAAGTGTACAATGCTCAATTTTCATATATATTATAATATTTATTATAAAATTTAAAACATACTTAAAATCAATTCTCTGTCACTCTTAAGTATGAATATAATTCTCCAGACCTAAAGGTCTTTTAAATTTGGACATGCGCCCTAATATAACCTGCTAGGTTGAACAGATGCGTCTCGCCAAAACGAGGCAAAATTTTTTTTTGTTTTTTTTTTAAAGTATGAATATATTGTGTGCAAGAGGTGGACATAAATCCAGCAGCCTGGGAAGACGAAGCTGCTCATAGCACCAAGTGGAAATGCTCCCTACGGCACCATCAGATTGGGCGAAAAGAAACTCTTACGACAAGCAGGAGAGACAAGACCACGTCAAAAGGAACAGCAGGCAAAACGCAGCTGAGTGTCACGAAGTGGATTTATGTATAGAGTGTTGTCTGAGTGTGTAGACAAGACCCTATTTTGAGAAAGACTGAGAAGATAGATTTTTGATGAAAATGACAGTGAATGTGGAAAGATGAGACTATTGGCTTCGAGGGTGAGAACCGAGATTGACTCTCCCTCGCCACTCCTGACGTCTTTGATAGCTATAGACTCACCACCTCTGACTACCATAAAGGAGATAAGGTTTAAATAAAGACCACAGACACACTATACAGACAATTATATATACGTACAGTATAGTTTAGAAAGAAACTGATCCAGTGAACATTTTATAGTTTTATTAAACAAATCAACATAATCAAATACCACAGTTAAATAAATATCGTGCAAAGTTGCACAGACGTGAAAACAAAGAAAACAATTAAATTGATAGACACTAAAAACAACCACTTTCACTCTTTCGTTCACCCTGCTGGGGAAAAATATAAGGATTAATGATTTAACCACAATCTAATTGGAGGGGGTCTCAATTTGAGCCACCACTCCCTACTATACTAATATTACTACTGTCACTGTCCTGCTGACACTGCTTAAATGACTGTCTACACAGCTTCCAAGCTCTTTAGGCGATATACCCGCCACTAAATAACAACACTGGAATGCTACGCTAGTAGACTTTTATTACATCTATGGCTCAGAGAATTGTCCTCTAAGGATAATATAAGACCCTACTGGTCCCAGCTAATCTTCACTCTCTCTCTCTCTCCTCTCTGCCCTGCTTCAGTGTCTCTCTGACACTCTCGACATCTGCTGAGGTGGCGTCTCTGTTACACCCCTTCTCTCGTTAGCCTTCAGAAACCAGGAATGTTGACCCTTTCTCCTGTTCCTGACTACTGCACTGATGACTTGGGTATCAAGCACGAGGTACTTGACTCCAAATGTAGAAGTTTCACTGCTGCTGAACAAAATCTTTTATTTGCCCCTTTACCCCTCTTCGGGTTTAGGACAACGACATTATTATGGTCGTGAAGAAAACAATTTCAACAACCCTGGCAACACGCCAAATTGAGTGTGTTATAACAAAGAGCTCAGAGCTCTGGATATTTTTCGGAAAAATCCTGTTCCCGCTGAAGAATGTCTTCACTGCATGAGAACGTATTTATTTTCTTTCGCCTCTGGCGATATCTCGAGCTCTCAGCTCCTGAGATGCCAAAAAATTGCCATTGGTAAATGGTAGGGACAGATTACCCTCTCCCACTGTGCCGTGAAAATGACTGCTGTGGAACAAATAATACAATAGATATACACCATGTAAAATTATACTCATCTCTAACATCTAACT